>CM045747.1:16038081-16125581 GCA_024760905.1 Plotosus lineatus | reverse complement strand
TGTTAATTAAATAATTAATTGATAAATTACTACTACAACAAATAAAAGTACAGTAGTGGTTGTTATGGTGGTAGTAGTAGTAGTACAGTAGTATTAATTGTGGTAGTCTTAATAATAATAACAATAATAATAATAATAATAATAATAATAATAATTTTGAAGTGAATTATTGTTGTCAACCCTCTGCATAGCTCGTTGTCTAAAATGACCTTCAAGTATGTAGTCAGATTTCTGTTCCATTGTTCAGTTTATTCATTCATTTTCTGAACCGTTTAATCCTAATTAGGGAGGCTGGCGCCCATCTCAGCCGACTCTGGGCGAGGGTGGTGGGGTACACCCTGGACCGCTCGCCAGGCCATCGCAGGACCAACGCTCACACAATCATTCATACTCACACCTAGGGTTGTGATTTACTGTGCATGTTTTTGGAGTGTAGGAGGAAACCGGAGTCCCCGGAGGAAACCCACGCAAGCACGGGGAGAACATGCAAACTCCACACAGAAACGCCCGAGCTGGAAATCGAACCTAGGACCTTCTTGCTGTGAGGTGGACGTGCTAACAACTATGACTTGCTCAGTTTACAGTAGTATTTTAAAGTAAGTCATGAGAATAAATATACTGCCCTCTGGTGGTCAGATTGAAACGTACAGTACATTCATTCATTCATTCATTCATTTTCTGAACTGCTGAATGAATCCTGATTCGGGTCGTGGGGAGGCTGGCGAGGGCAGAGTACACGCAGAAATCAAGTCATTTTTACATGAACTTCTCTCCACAGACGGTGAGAGGAAACCGTTGACAGCAGGGTTTGGGATTGCTAATCCAGCACTTTACCACCTGTTTTACCACGCTGTTTTGTTACTGTTATTGTTTACCATAATATGGAGATATATAAAATAATTTCAAATGTGTTCTTTGAAGCCTGTGTCTGGTAGTTCTTTTCTGTTAGATCACTCTAAATTATGAATTTATAATTAATAGTGGTATTATGATGACTTCTTTGTGTAGCATTCTATAATTTATTATTTAAAAAATGAAATAACAACAACAACAACAACAACAACAAAAAACATGTTTGTCTTTTTTTCAGAAAAGTTAAAAAAAAACAAAAAACAGTTGAATAGATAGAAGCTTGCTCCATTTCTGAAACTTTTGAAGCCTCTGAACTGCTTTCACACCTTATGATTATGCATACACTATAATAATCCCATGGAAGCTCTTCAGATTTTATACTTCATATTAAATTCACTTGATATCAAAGAAGTTTTCAAGACAAAACAGCTAAACTGTATTTAAAAAAAGAAAACTCCACACATATCTAAATACTGTACTTGAATAAGCTAAATTAGTTCACTGAGAATTCACTAAATTATTTTATTAGAACTTGATCAAGCTCAATACAGGGAGCAGAGGAACCTCATATGAAATGATATGAAAAGCCAATAGTTGGAAAATTAATTTAAACTGCAGGGTGTTTTACAAGCTGATATGCTGTAGTATACAACGAGAATTGATTGATTGATTGGTTGATTGAATGATTGATTGATTGATTGGTTGGTTGGTTAACTAATAATTGAGTTATTTGTTTATTTGCAAAGTGTCCTTTGGATAATATTAATATATTAGTTGGAATGTGTGAAGTCCTGCCTCTTTAAAAGCTCCCAGTCTCCCCACCGTAGGATATGTAGACTAGTGAGACCCTGGGGGGGTTTCAGAATGTCCCAGATCACAACCTACAACAACCTGGCAGCTTATAAATTCACTAAGCTCGCCGACCTCCACTGAATGACTGACTGACTGCACTTGGCTTCAAATTACCCGTGACATGCGCATTAGATGGTGAGATGAACTTGGGGGGTGAAAGCTGCAGAGCTGTTGGGGAAATGATGATGGTGCTGAAGCTGCATGGAGCAGGAAGTGGTGAGTGTGCATCCACTTACTGCGGCAATTTCTCAATGGACATTGCAATCTATATACCAGATTTGCTGTATTATCGATATTATAACGTTGTGTAACGTTGACATTAATGACTGATTTGGATTTGTGTTCTGGATAAACAAAGTTATCAATAGGCGTTTTTGGTTGTTATGCTAGGCGTCCTTGTGCTGAGGTTGGATGATGTCATCGGAGAGGAGAGCAACATACTGCGCAATAGAATCCCACGAACACACAATAAAACAACTGGAATAAATAAACCACTCCGTTGACTTATTATATTTTATTTATGCTTTTTTTTTTTTTTTTTTTTTTTTTTTTTGTAGTGGCCAACCGGAAGTGCGAAACACTTGGTCACATCTTACAAAAGACTATTATTGTAGTCCTATATAATGGAATATGATATGAAATACAAGTATTCAGGTACATATTATTATGTTATATATTTATATATTTATATATATATATATATATATATATATATATATATATATATATATATATATATATGAAACGTTATAGAATACATAATGTTCAGCTACTATTACAGATGAAAGATAATACTGGGTTGATGCAGTGTAAAGAACACGTGTTTATGATGATTAACTATCACATTTTGAATTTGGTGTGTTGATTTTATTGTTGTGTTTGTGTTATTGAAGAAATCTCACAGGTTGCGTCGAAAATCACGTTTTCATGAGAACTTAAACGCCAAACATGCGTCAACCTTATTTCTACTACAAATACCGTCATGCTTTGCGCGAGAAAGCCGCAATCGCAGTACAGTACTGTATCCCGTTGGCTGTAAATGTTCCGAACAGCACACTACCATACTTAGAAGAATGTAGTGTTCAGTGGTGTCCACACTCTCTGGAAGGGTAGTGTGTTGTTCGGGTTGTAATGAGAACAGCCTTCCATTAATAGAAACGCAGTGTTTGACCAATCACAGAGGAGGAAGCTGTGCGTTTATCTCACAGATGTTGTATTTATTCCCTTGTAGGGCGGTGAAGAGGAAAAAGACACATGATTGTGGACTGGTGAACTTGAACTTGATACGGGAATAGTTGACAAATAATCAGAGTGACAGGCTTCCTCTGGAGGGAAGGAGGATCTGGGAGGAAAACACAGCTCAATTCAGCCTGGGACAGCAAAATCATGGGCTGACACCAGCACGGTGGATTTTTTTTTTTTCATCTGAACAACTGAAGCGAATGAATGAATCGGAATGAATTGGGGGTTTTGTGGATGAGAAAATAACAGAGTTTCAAACACAAAAGACAGAAATCAGATGAAACAGAAACTGGCAGAACAGCAATGGCAACCAGTCACGACTCCTGGTAAATTCAGCTTATTATTAAGGATTAGAATAATGTATTATTATTATTAAACTTTTTCTTGTGGTATAATACATTTGCAATCACTTTTTCTTATCGAGCTAATTTGTGCATCTGAAACCTTATTGTGTATTTCAACTTTAATGTGGTTGGATATCCTTCACTCGAATATTTTGGCAAGATTTTGCTCTAACATGGTAATACAGTACCTGCACTTAAAAAAAAAAAAAAAAAACATTGGTGGTAACCTTTACAGTAATCTAATTGCAGGGTTACAAGTAAACTAATAATATACAATACTATAAAATAACATGTCCATCATATGTACATTTGTTTATTGGAATATGTGATGATAATAATAAAAAAAATCCCCATATATTAAATGAAGGCAGCATACAGATGTGCTGGTTATTAAGGGCATTGAGACTGTTTAATGATGGGATGTGTAGCAGTGGGGCTTCTTTCCCTCTTTGGTTGGGATTTTGACAAGGCCCTGAAACCAACTTGACCCACATTGACCCCCACATAATGGTGGAAGCACATATAGTTGATCATTCAATTGAGATGCAGGATTATCATGGTAAACCAGTTTTGAGTCACAGCTCAGAAGCTCATGTGTTCAAATCCAAGCTGACCCTAATCCTTCAGCTTCCATGTATCCTTTTTTCTGGATATATTTTATTGTATACCATATAAGATTTTTTTTTGGTAGCCCAGTGGCTTACAGTAAGAAGCTCCTCAGTTCAAACCCTCAGCTCAGCAAGGGTGTTTTTCTATGGGGTTGGCATGTCGTCTGGGGTTGGCCTCCTTTGGCTACTCTTGTTTCCTCACACAGTCCATAGATATGCACTTTAGGCCAAGTGGCAGTTTCATATTTCTTTTGATGTATATTTTAATTTGAATTCTGCTGCAAGGAAATTATTGTAAAAATTACAACTATTTTTAAAGTCAAATGCATGAAGTACAGTAAAATTTCTATTGCCAAGTGACAGTAGGTAATACTGTACATTTGTTCAAAGCAAGACATGCCAGGGTTATATAGCTGCCTTTATCAAGTTCATCAGCAGAGGTGAATATCTCAAGAGAAATTAAAGCTGCAATATATTAAGATTAGGTCATAAGGCAGCATTTTGTCCATGAAGTACGGCCTTACCATGCAGCCAAACCGCCTTCCCTGCAACGTTCAAGAGCTTTTATCTAATGACCTCCAGGATAACTGAATTAATGTGAAAGAGCTAATGTCATAGTGAAAGTCATTAATTTCTATTGAGTGCTATGCTTAATGATGTTCTGTCAAGCCCTAATGCAGTGGCACCGAGTCTTTAGAGCAAGTTTAAAAAAAAAAAAAAAAAAAAAAACAAGAGTCTTCCCTAATATTCAGTTTGAAACGACATATTTTTGTCATTTTTATACATAGATACATGTTTAATGTACAGCATTTAGAAACTGTTTCATGCAGTATAATGTGCCTTAAATATTGTTATTAATATTCTTATTAATTTGATGAAAATATGTATGTACACATTTCAGGTTGCTGCTGGTGACAGTCAGGCATGAGTACCTAAGTCAAAGAGTCTTTCAAGTCCATTGGTCCACAGCTGTCCATCAAATCAAGCGGCTTATCTACCAAGAAACCGACTTCCCTGTATGTCAGCAGCAGCTGATTCATGATGGAAAAGTGGTCAGTAATAATGAGCACACTTCAAAGTACCAGTACTTGCTGTATTGGTTTATATATAGAATAGCTTTTAGTTGAATAATAATAAGGATATTTTATATAGAATATAGACAATAAAATTATTGCAGGTATTATTGTATTTCTCTTTATCCTATTTGTGTTTTTGCATTTGTTTGGCAATACTGGGCTTTCTGGTTATACCTTTACTGTAGTTTCTCAGTTTCTCAATATATATATATATATAATTTATTTTATGTCATACTACTGCATGGTGAATATGACACAGGAACAATGAGCTAAGCTGAACTGGCCAGCAGTCAGATAATTAGATTTATAAACTGGTCTGGTACCTTTCCGAGTTGTAGGACGACTCTTGGCGATCTGCCATGAAGGATGACGCCTTGATTATCAGCTTCATGGAGGTTTTCTTGGCTAGGATAGTGCAGTGGTTTGCCATTGCCTTCTGCACGATGCGAACCTAAGGGCAATTTAGAACGGCTAATTAACCTACTGTGCATGTTTTTGAACCGTGGGAGGAAACTGGAGTACCCAGAGGAAACCCACGCAAGCAGGGGGAGAACATGCAAACTCCGCACAGAAACACCCAGGCCAGGAAACATACCCAGGTCTTCTTGCTGTGAGGCGGACGTGCTAACCACTACTGCATGGTGAATATGACACAGAAACAATGAAGCTAAGCTGAACTGGCCAGCAATCAGATAATTAGATTTATAACCTACTATAACAAAATCAGGGGGAAGCCAGGCAGCTGCCAGGCATGATAGAATATTAAGATGTGAATTCTGTGTGGGCAGAGATGGCCCGTTGATAAGGTGCTGGGTTCAAGTCAATGTCAACGGTGGTCACTGCTGTCCCCCCCCCCAGTGCAGCTAACTTTGTTATCAAAGGCCGGCCATGTGTCTCACTGTCTGTGGTGAGAGATTCATGTAAACGAACCATTGCTGACTTTCGCATAGCTGCTAGCGTGTTTCTGCCCTGCGATGGCCTGGTGAGCTATCTAGGGTGTACTCTGCTTTTGCCCAGGGTCGACAGAAATGGGCGCCAGCCTCCCTGTGACTTTAATTAAAATTAAGCAGTTCAGTATGAACTGAGTATTCTGTGTTTTCTTACACTATGGTTAACACGTTATTACCTTCATTTGTATGTGAATGCATAATGTTGCTAATGGATAAAGGAAGTAGCAGGTGGGTGGCTCTTATACCAGGCTAATTTTTGGAGTAAACATAAGAACGATATGGTAATATGATAATGGCTTGTTGATAATAAACACTTAGAATATTTAGCTAGGTTTTTATGGTTACTTAAAGACAGAAAAACAGACGTTAGTCATCATTTCTACAAGTACAGGCAGTGATGCATTCCACATCATTGAAGGATTTGAACAGTTAAAATATTTGTGGTTATAAAATTAATTGCATATAAAATTCACGCATTTCATAATTCAAGTAAGCTGGGCTGTTCAACGGGATATTTTTTTGGGGAATTTTTTTTCATAGTCATATGATTTGGATTTTAAATCGATGCTGGTACTAAATCTAAGTTAATTCACTGCTGACATAAAGACTCTGAGATGAAGCAGCCCTCTCACCTGCAGGCAGTTTGCTCTGCATGTCTTGACTGCACTAAACATGTGACCTGAAATCCGGGCAGCCTCCATGATTGAAAAGCACAGGTGTGCCAGCTCTCCCCAAGCATTCCAATGTCACACTCAAAAAATAATCACCGGCCAAGCAGTCTGTAGGTCCTGATACAGCCGGACAGATAATCTGGGAGCACTCTGAGATTCCATTCACAGGAACAGTACAGGCCAAATGCTGCCAGAACAAGCCTTGACTTAATGTTTCAGAATTTTTTTTATATCTATACGCCCCTGTGTTTACACAATAATACATAACTGACACTGATGCTGGAATTACTCCAGCGTCTGTAATAAGATTTGGAATTTTTGCTTGTGGTGTTTCTTGTTGTGACAAGTTCTCAACTCGCTAAAAGCTTATATAATCTGAAAATCTAAAGAGAAGATGCCAATTCAGCAAACCTGTAATGTTTCAAGTTTGTCATGTACAGTGGTATAAGGTGCTGGATCTATATACAGTGTATGTATGTGTGTATATATATATATATATATACTGTATATTTTTATAATTATACCATTATAATTGATTGCAATAAAAATAATAGATGCTGTTGAATTGTTGTGGACAGTGGTGGCCTGGTGGTAAAGGGCACCAGATCGCTGATCCAAAGGTTGGGGGTTCGAGTCCCACTCTCCACAAGGCTGTCACTGTACCCCCAGTGCAGCTAACTGGGTTATCAAAGGCCGGCCATGTCTCTCACTGTCTATATTGTGAGGCATGTAAAAGAACCATTGCTGACTTTCGACAAGAGTAGCTGCAAAGCCTTCAGTGTGTTTCCCCCCTGTGATGGCCTGGCGAGCTGTCCAGGGTGTACTCCTGCCCTCGCCCGGAATCAGCTGAGATGGGCGCCAGCCTTCCCGCGACCCTAATTAGGATTAAGTGGTTCCAGAAAATGAACTGAACAATTAACAATGGAGCGTCATTACCAGCAATAAAATTCTTGGATTCAGAGCCCCCCTCAAAAGTGCACATAATAAACAAAAATTGCACATAAAGAACACTTGGATAAGTGTTAAATGAACACAAGTTAAAAATAAAAACATATAATAAATATATAAAGTATAAACTCTAAATTCTGTCTGCAAATGCTCTAATTTTGAGCTTGACTTCGGCACAGTGCATTTTTTTTTTTATAGGCACAGCCCATTCAGCTGAGACATTTTAGGTTGCCCTGTTTTACACAGTGTAACAGGTCCAATTATAATGGTTTTATTCATTAGATATTAGGGTAAATATTCAAGGTGATATCTGGAATTACCCATGGATATGCATTAATATTGCAATTATTCTTTAAAGCTTTTCATTGTATAGCAACCATTGTTATTTTTTATGTATTCAAAGCAACCTATAACGGAAACCCATTAAAGTTTTGAACCGATATATGCATTAAGGACTTGGGTGACATGGGATATGTGATTTGAAATATCAGATCATTAAACTAGTTTCCTCTCTTGCATGGTACTATACTGAAATCATAATTATACTAAAGTTTGCACAATGATAAAAGTGATTATTTCAAACAACACTGCAAAAGTACTACTGATAAATACTCAATATTATTTATCACTACGTTGACCCAGTGAGTATTGTCTCATAAGGTGTGGACCAGATTTAATATGTTGACCAGATTTTTGAGATTTTTTTTTTGTGGCTATAAAACACTTACACTGTATGGACAAATGTTTCTGAATACCTCACATGAGCGCTTTTCTGATTTTTTATTTTTTATTTTTCCACAAATTTGGAAGTGTACAATTATTTTAAATGGCGTCCAATGGTGCACACAGGGAGAGCAATAAAGACATAATTATCCAGGTAAATACAGGGATCCCTCCCTTTCCATGGTTAATTGGGACTGAGATCCCCCCGCAACCGCCGAATTCTGCGAAGTAGGGTCAACCCCCCCCCCGGCTGACCTATACGTACATGTATATGTGTATATAATACCAATAAATGCATATTCAACACCATAAATGTTTATAATAACAATTAGTTCAGTTCAGTTCATTTTCTGTAACCGCTTAATCCTAATTAGGGTTGCGGGGAGGCTGGCGCCCATCCCAGCCAACTTCGGGCGAGGGCAGAGTACACCCTGGACAGCTCGCCAGGCCATCGCAGGGCGGAAACACGCCGACGGCTTTGCAGTCTACTCTTGTTGAAAGTCAGCAATGGTTCTTTTACATGCCTCACACCAAAGACAGTGAGAGACATGGCCAGCCTTTGATAACCCAGTTATCTGCACTGGGGAGGACAGTGACAACCTTGTGGAGAGTGGGACTCGAACCCCCAACCTTTGGATCAGCGATCCAGTGCCCTATACCACTAGACCACCACTGCCCATTAATAACAATTAAATATTCAAAAATAAATAATGATCAGATGGAAATAAAATATAAATACGTACACACATAGAGACGCGCGCATGTGCGCACACAGATGCGCACCTCACATGTAAGTAGTTTTGATGGGAGGTCTTGGGTTGTTTTTTGTTTGTTTTTTTTTGTTTTTTTGGGTTTTTTTTTGCATAATTGGCCTTGTTTTACGGCATTTTTTCATAACTTTTTCCTCTATTCTTCGTTAATTTCCTTATTTTTTTACATTTTCAAGAATATTTAAAAAAAAAAAGCGCGATGCACTGAAGCCGCATGAATTGAAGCACGAAGTAGCGAGGGATCCCTGTAATACAAATGTGGTCTGCACAGAGCCCTGACCTTAACCCCACTGAATACTTGCAGTAAAATATCATATTGAAGATTTTCTAAATGCTTTTTCAGGTTTTTTTTTTTTTTTCACCTTTGGGCTTCACATATCTTCATGCCCAGCTGCTGATCAGTGGTTAAACACAGATATGATCAGATGCTTGAAATAATTTGAATAGACTTTTTAAGTCATATAAATCCAGCTAAGATCAAGTATGACTAGCTAGTGGGGCAATGTCACAAAGAGAGTTGGTTTCTGTTTCCAACATATTGTGTATTGGTCTACGACAAATAGTGTGTGAGTGTGTGTGTGTGTGTGTGTGTGTGTGTATTTATATTTATTCTGTGTTTTCATTTTAGATTAAGGATGGAGTTACAATTGGAACATTGGTACTACCAGGAAGTCAAGAAATAACCATGACACTGCATGGAAGAGGACTGCGAGGGGGTGGTAATTTATGAATATATTGATAGCTTGATACATACTATACTTAAAATATGATTCATTTGCACATGATTTTCGATGATGTGTGATGTTCCTGGAATAGTTAGACTATAGTATTTATTTATTAATTTTCTGAAACACTTAATCCTAATTAGGGTCTCTCAGCCGACTCCGGGCGAGAGTGAGGTATACTCCAGATATCTCACCAGGCCATCACAGGGCCAACACTCACACAAACATTTATACTCACAGACACACACACACACACACCTAGGGATGATTTGGAACAGCCAATTAGCCTACTCTGAATGCTTTTGGACTACGTGAGGAAACCGGAGTACCCGGAGGAAACCCACACAAGCATGGGGAGAACTTGCAAACGCCATACTGAAACGCCCAGGCTGGGAATCGAACCCAGGACCTTCTTGCTGTGAGGCAGACCTGCTAACGACCACACCACCGTGCCGCTTGTATTGTATTTAGTATATGCATTACACAGGAACATGATGATTTGTCCACTGTCTTAGGTTTAAAACAATTTAGAATGGGTAATTCTCAAACCATTGGACACTCACAGTTTGTCACGGTCACTTGAAACGTGTGGCATCATTATCCAGCTTTAAAATGTGAAAATGGACCATACAAATCTTGGTTTACTTTGTTTTTCTTGTGGTTATGTTGTGCGTATACACAATACTGTATATACATAGACACAACTTTATGGAGTATAGGTTACTTACATTTCTGTGTACAAAATAGTAAATGCGTAGGCAAAGAAAACACTATTAGCTACATGGAGCACAGCTCAGCTTGCAGTACAGTGCTTACCTGGCCTGCCTTCGTCATGGTTAAAACATGTAAATAATGCCTATTAAAACACATTTAAGTTTGCTTTTCTTCATGTTTCCACATAGTATATAGTTGAGGATGTGTGTGTGTGTATATATATATATATATATAATATATATATATATATACACTGTGTATGTGTGTGTGTATGTGTATATATATATATATATATATATATATATATATATATATATGTAAACCTGAAGAGGGTTAAAGAAATGCTATTACATAGCACTCAAGCACCCTGGTTACACATGTTCTTGTGGCTCACATTAAGCAACCACAATTAAAAAAAAAACATAAACCATAAAAATCTTGTTTTTAGTGAGTTTCTTGCTCATGTTCTCCTCAGGCATGTGATTTTTCCGCGAATTCACGGAATTCCGATTTTTGTCATTGGCCCAGCTTAAAAAAAAAAAAAGATTTTTTCACCCCGAATATGTCAAAATAACCATTCTCACTTTTATTCCATTCCGAGTTTTGCATAAAATGACCTCTCTTGAAACGTTACTGCTGATTGGCTGATGGCTTTCTGATAGCCAATCGCTGATGTTGAAACATGTACATAGACATTTGCACCACTTCCGTTTTGTTCAGCTATCGAAAGCATGTTGGTGATCCAGAGAAAAGATTCTGCTCGAATTAAAGAAATAGACAAAGTCGTGAAAAACAAGTTTCCGGGGGAAGGGGGGGGGGGAGGGGCGTCGGGAAGAGAAGCTTCAGGGGAGGGGCTTTGTCCCCCCAGACCCTGGCTGATTTTCAGATACTTTGGTGATGGTCAGATCACATGCCTGTCTCCTGTAGTATATACTAATACAGTTGTGCACCAAATGCTAGTTGGATGTGCCAATGAATAGTCCCCACTATGGAATGTTTCATTAGGTTTCCTCACCCATGGCTGGGAAAATATCTGCCACTGTCAGGCTACTGTACATTGCTGTTGTTCAAAATGGCAGCAATGAAAAAGTTGAACAAATTGTTTGATAATTGTTTCACAATAATATCTTGCTATAATAGTTTTTCATATTGTAACTATGTTAAGGTGAAATATTGTTATTTTCATTATTTTACAGTAAATGTGTGTGAACTTTTTCATTCCACTGTACTTTACCAGAAATGCATTTCACATAAGCGTCTGAGCTTTTACCTGTCAAATGTTTGTTTATAGGGAGGTTTGGTCAAACTACTCCACCTTTGGTAGAGTTTCTAAAAGACATTTTACGGCGGTATCCGGAAGGCGGACAAATACTGAAAGTAAGTCTTGTGGTGATCAATTTAAGATTAGATATAGAGTATGCATAACACAATGACAAAAAAGTTAAGTAATTTTACACAATTCTTCAACACTCAATAACTTCAGCTTCTTTTAACTTCTTACTCTTCACGATTCTGGAGCGAGTTGGTTACACACCATTCTTCTGAAAATGTTCTTGACTTCCTGGTTTGATAATGGTGGTGCAGTGGCTTTTGATATGACCATTTTAGATTTCTCATTATTATTCATAGTACTGAGATCTGGTCTGGAATATGAAAGTTACAGAACATGATCAGTCTAATTTTTATACCCTTCGAGTCATAAGTCTTGTGCAATGGGGAAGGGTCATCCTGAAAGAGACAGCTCTGTTTAGAATTGAAATGTTTTATGGCTGGAAGAAGATCAGGCAGCACTTTACAGGATTACAAGGTCTCACATTTCTAAAACATACATCCGAAATTGAAATACCATATGCTTTAACTTCCTACTTTAAATATTTACAGAATTCTGACATGTGATAGGAAAATGTGATGTACCGTATTTGACGTAATAAGCGCCCAGGGTGCTTAAAAATTGGAGTAGGTGGGGGCTTATTAAAATGGTTACCAGCGAAGTGGAATGGAAAGTGATTTTTACCATCAAGGTAGAAAACATGAATAATAACAGAACAATAAAAGAGTTTTACTGGTATGTGTGTTATTCATTTTGTGGTATCAACCAAACTACTTACATGAAAGTTGAAAATGAACATAAAACAGCATTTTTTTTTTTTGAAGACCCCTCCCGGTAAATGTGCCAAATTGTCAACAATGGCAGCAGCCATTTTCCCGGAAGTAAAATCGAGCCAATCAACACGAATGTCAACTTTAGCACATACCATGTTGAACCAATCAACATAAACAAAAGCACATGTCCAGGAACATCCTTAAATTTACCCTCATTTTACAGTTCGAGACTGAGCGAGTAAAATTGGTAAGTTTGATCTACGATTTTGCTACCAGTACACATGGGCAGTTATTAGACATAAGATCAAAAATATTGGGGGTCGGGGCTTATTGAAGGAAGGTGCTTATTATGTCGAATACGGTAATAATTGTGGTGTTATATTCTTCCTGCTTATCTGCAGGTGATCGTTATATGGCAAGGACTTCCTATGAAACACTCTTGTTAAATAGCAAAGGGAAAGTTCTGATGCAAATATGAATAGACAAAGAAGTGAAAAGTTAGTGTCTTGAAATAAGTGGGCTTTGCCTAACTGATGTAAATGATTGTGGGTGGAACGAAATTAAATAATATATATATATATATATATATATATATATATATATATATATATATATATATATATATATATATATAACGTGTGTGTGTGTGTGTGTATGTTTTTCTTGATAATAAAGCATATCTAATAATTTCTTGGTGCTGGATCTCTATTTTAGGAGTTGATTCAGAATGCAGAGGATGCAGGAGCAACGGAGGTTAAATTTATGTATGATGAGAATGAGTATGGGGTGGAGTCATTGTGGTCACCAGATATGGCCCAATATCAAGGTATATTTTAAAATTTTAATTAGAAAATTTGCCATTTAAAGTACTTTTTTTCATATTAATTTGCTGTAATCAAAATCTGTGTTCACTGTATCAAGCTTGTTAATACAATTGTAATGCAATTGTGTGTTACAGGAACAGCCTTGTATGTATACAATGATGCTGTTTTTACGGCAGAGGACTGGAATGGAATTCAGGAAATTGCAAGAAGTAGAAAAAGGGAGGACCCTTTAAAAGTTGGCCGATTTGGGATTGGATTCAACTCTGTTTATCATATAACAGGTATTGTATTCAAATTCACAGATACGTTTATAATGGGGACGGACGGACATTACTTTTAGGTAATCGTGTCTAATGTTTTCAGATGTCCCAAGTATATTCAGTGGGGATCAAATTGGGATGCTGGACCCTCATCAGACATTATTTGGAGTCCATGAGTCTGGACAGTGCTGGAACTTGAAGACAGACATTAAAGAAATAATGGAGCTGAATGACCAGTTTTCCCCATATTTTGGCATTTTTGGCAGCTCTGAAAAAACAATCAAAGATGGCAACTTTCCAGGGACAGTTTTTCGCTTCCCTCTCCGTATGAAGCCTTCTCAGCTGAGCAGTAATGTATATAATAAAGAGAAAGTTCTAGAGTTGTTTGAGTCTTTTAAAGCTGATGCGGACACAGTGCTGCTTTTCCTGAAGAGCGTACAGAAGGTCTCCCTGCATGTAAGGGAGTCAGATGGTACTGAACTCATGCTGTTCCAAGTCTCAGCAGGTGAGAATTCTGAACACAAATTTGAGCAGCCCAATTCTCTGAAATCTCTAGGCCTGGCCATTGACAGCTACAGTAATGGTGTACCGGTGAATTCAATCACTTGTAGCACGTACCAACTCAGCATTGAAGTTCAGGATAAAACCGCAAAAGAAAGTCAGAGGACCACTTGGATGGTTTGTAATGCTGTGGGTGGACGAGGTATGTGTAGTGAGCTGGACACTCTTGCTGATCACCTGAAGTTTATCCCAACCATCGGCATAGCTTTGCCCATGATGATTCTTGATGATGAAGACAAGGGAGCAAGCTCCAGCTTCTCAGGGAGGGCATTCTGCTTTCTTCCGCTGCCCCTGGGAGAAGAGAGTATGACAGGGTTACCAGTGCATGTCAGTGGCTTTTTTGGCCTGACTGATAACCGTCGGAGTATCAAATGGCGGGAGGTAGACCAGTGGAGGGACCCAGCGGCCCTTTGGAATGAACTCCTCGTTGTAACAGTCATTCCAAAGGCATACTGTGTGCTCATTATGGAGACTATTAGGAGAATTCAGACAACGAAAGACCAAGATTTTCCACTTTCTCCTAGAACTCTTTATGAAGCATGGCCTGATCCCAGCAGGATACGCTCACACTGGAGACCCATTCTTGAGCCCCTGTTCCATGACTTGCTCCAGGAGCCGGTTATTTACTCGCTCAGCAGCACTTGGGTCAAAGTGGATGATGTCGTGTTTTTAGAGCTGGACCATACAAAGGACACCACAGAATCAGTAATCAAATACCTCCAGAGCTCAGGGATGATGCTGGCTAGAGTGCCAGCCAAAACGTTTGCTGTCATGACCACATTTTTCACTAAACCTGACAGCCTGAAAAGAGCGACTCCTTCTTTTGTACGGCAGGTGCTAAGGAAAACTAGGCACAAAGGATCATCCGGTGAAAAATTGCTTCTGCTTGAATTTATTCTCACTGATGCCTGTTATAGTGACCTTATTGGACTGGAGCTGCTTCCTTTGCAAAATGAAACATTTATTGCATTCTCTTCCTCTGTGAGTGACAAGGATGCCGTGTATATTGCCTCAGAAGAGCACCCAAGGTATGATGCTAAACTAATGAGTGCTATAAGAATAATATTAAGCATGAGTACCTTGGAAATATTTCTTCATGTTGGTTAGATTTCACTTGTTTTCATGAATATCCATTAAACAGTGTTCAAAATTTCCTTGATAGGTCCCTTTATCCAGGTTTGGAAGGACGATTCATACTAGAAAGCATTGCCCCACAAGTCTTGACTAGCCTGAAAGAAGCAGCTAAAAGTAGAGGTAAATATACAATTCAAAAATATCTCTGAATTAAAGATCAAGCGGATAATGCTTAAATCAAAATGACAGGCACTCACAGTTTGTCACTGTTACTTGGTGAAGGTGGCATCATCATGATCACACTTTAATATTAAAAACATCTCATTTAGATTTGTTTTCATGTGCTTTTATGTAGGACATACAAAAATAACTTTACAGGGCTCAGTTTTACATTTCCCTGTAGTATGTACTAAACCTAACCAGTAATTAAAAAAACTCAGTTAGTTATGTAGCATTTACTTTTGTTCAAAGCACACTGGGTTCACCTGACCTGTTTCTATCATGGTTAAAGTATGTAAAATAAACAGTAAAAATTTGGTTAATTGGGACCGAGATCTCCCCACGACCACCGAATTCCGCGAAGTAGGATTACACCCCCCCCCCCCCCCCAGACTGACGTATACGTACATGTATATGTGTATATAATATCAATAAATACATATTCAATGCTATAAATGCTTATAATAACAATTAAACATTTAAAATAACGCATAAGATGTAAATAAAATATAAATTCATGCACATACTGACGTGTGCACATTCACACAGATGCGTACCTCACAACAAAAATGTAAGTACAGTGAGTCGTCGACTTACAACCTATGTGAGTTACGTCTGATCGACTTTACGACCGCAAAAGTGGTGAAGCATGATTCATGGCGGTGCAGTGCGAGTGTTGCGCACGACAGTAGTTTGTGCTGCCGGCAGCGTCAGCATCTTAAAAGGCCAAGCAGGAGATGATGCAGCTTCACTTTCTAACTGCTCAGAGCAAATCTATTCATCTCCTTTCAATGCCACGTCACTGTGGCATGAAGCTGAGAGCCAATCCTTTCTGTGTGGGCGGGTCCGATACCTTGAAACTCTAATTTTGTTGGACTCACACGCTGCAGTGTCCCATGTTTTGGCAATCATCTGCTCTGCGGGTTGAAGTTTTTTCCATGTCTGTCCTTTTGTGTTTGTTTGCCAGCTGTGCTTGGCTTCATGGAAATGAGCCGATCAAAACGAGGGAAATTTATCTCTTTACCCAAACAACACGTCACTGTAGTTTTGATGGGAGGTTTTGGGTTGCTTGTTTAGGTTTTTTTTTTTTGTTTTTTTTTTTTTGCATAATTAGCCTTGTTTTTGCAGCATTTTCCTTAACTTTTTCCCCTATTCTTCCTTAATTTCCTTATTTTTCATTTTGATGAGTATTTAAAAAAAATAAAACGTGATGCACTGAAGCTGCATGAATTGAAGCGCGAAGTAGCAAGGGATTCCTGTATAGTGTCATTAAATGCAAATAGACACCACAATTTCTGAAAGATTTGTAAGTATATGTACATAGTAGTCAAGTTGATGGGATCCCTCACAGCAGTACTTCGATTCACTAGGAGTTTCTGTGCAACATCGGTTGCTCTACAAAAGTGATTATTCTTAACATTCCATTTACTTCGAAGAAGAAGAAATTTACTTCTGTTAAAGGGCCCAGGTCGAACTGAGCGTGATGCTGTCGAGTCCTTGATTTTGCTGGTGAATTGTGCAATCACTCTGTTGACTGTGGCAGGTGAATCCCTAGTCCAGCCTCAGACTGACCCATAGTACATCAGACAACACTTATGCTCATAATGTTCATGGCATAACTAGTTTCTGTAAAAAATGTTTATGGGTCTGGTCACAAAACAGGTACGGTACATTTTCCAACTACCCAACTTTAAACTTGAATAAATATTTTCATGTCCAATTTTATTGGTTAATAAATACATCAAAATCTTTAGTACGTGCCTGGGAGATAATATCAAATCAAAATACAGTACATTAAAAAAAATCGGGCAAACTTTTTTCTAAATCTGCAGAAAATGTAAAAGGTCAGTGTCACACATTTCAGTACCATATACTGTAACATCGTAACATAGACCCATATACTATAATCTTAAATGATATGAACAAGTTTGGTCATATGAGTTTCACAGATAAAACTCTGTAATGTGGGGTGTCTATTTACTTTTGATATGTCACTGTACAGGCGGCACAGTGACGCAGTGTTTAGCGCGTCTCCCTCACAGCAAGAAGGTCCTGGGATTGATTCCCAGGCTCGTGCCATTTTTATGTGGAGTTTGCATGCTAGTCCCGTGCTTGCATTAGTTTCTCTGGGTACTACAGTTTCCTCCCACAGTCAAAAACATGCGGAGTAGACTAATTGGCTGTTCCAAATTTCCCCTGGGTATGAGAGTGAAAGTAAATGGTTCTGTTCAAGGTGTAAACTACCTTCACCTGGAGTGGGATGAGATGGTCGCCAGCCTCCCCACGATCCTAATTAGGCTTAAGTGGATGAGAAAATGAATTAATGTCTATTTGCATACTCAAACGATTGTGCAGCTCAGGGTCAGTGGATGTCCCACATTTAATGTGTTTTCCCCGTTATTTCCAGGATTGAATGAAATTAGCAAATTTAACAAAATCATAAAATAAATTGTTCACAAAAAGCTGCTTTTTACCGTAAATTTTTGGCGTTTTTGTAGCCATTTATAAGCATGATAATTTGCTGATTGTGGGGTATGATGTCTCAGGGGTAAACCCTGTCTCCTTCCAGTTAGAAACTTCAGGATTATAATCTTGACTAGCCGCCTTTCTGCCTCGAGTTTGCATTGCTCTATATTCCGGTTTCCTCCCACAAGCCAAAGACATGCACATTAGGTGAACTGGCTACTCTATATTGCCCATAAGTGTGAATGTGACTGTGGATAGTTATTTTTCTCTGTGTTAGCTTGCCTCATGCTAGAACTCAGCTGGGATTGGGTCCAGTTTTCCCATGACGGATAAGCATTGTAGGTGATGGATGGAAGTTGCCATCAGGCAAAGATGCAACTTATTAGCCAGTAGGCCACCCATCATAGACTCTAGAAAAGAGGACATGGGCCAGTTACCATTTATCTCTTGGCCACATTTGGCCCTGTAGAAGGAATTTAGCTCACCGGGGATTTAGCTCAGTTGGTAGAGCGTCCACTTCATCCTCCCGGAAGGTCAAAGTTCGAATCTGACCATGTCATACCGTGAGATGTTAAAATTTGGGAGTTGTTGCTTCTTGCTTGGCGCTCAGCATCAAAAGGATAGAACAACACAACAACTGGTGCCGTACAGTGGCGACAGGTACCCAGAGCGCAGGGAGCACTGGGGTCTCATGCGCATTGAGCATATGCGTGTATGAAATTGCGCTATATAAGCATCCACAATAATAATAATTTGGAGGCCACATCAATGAACATTAGCAAGGAATTCACATGCATATTTGTACTGTACATGCTATCTAGATTTTCACCCATGTGACCGCTAAAACCTACAATAAAGTGAAATAGTTTTACAAACATAAACCTGAGATGTGTGAATCTATTAAATATGTTTGTAACCCAAATCCAACTTTTATTTGTTTTTGTTTTTTTTAGGACTAATTTTAAAATACAGCGTATAGGACATGTTAACGTCTTTTGTGCTAATCATACATTAACTATTTTAAATATGTTAAAAGAAACGTGATAACCTTTTAAAAGCTTCAAGACAAATTTCTTTCCAGGAATAGCTGCTGATATAAGTGTTAGGTGATAATGCAGGCAACAGAAAACCTGAACAAACTGCAGTCACAGCATTTATACAGATCATGCATTGTAAAAACTATACAATTAATTTGTATTCATTTTTAGATCGTTAATTACTTAGATTCACATTTTTATTTACATTATTCTTTCGTGAAATTAATTGTACTTTATTTTAATCCTGATGTTGAATATGAATCCTAGCTCAGCAGCATCTTTGGGGTTGTTCAGGTGAGTAAGTGTTGTGCCTGACGAGGGTAAAATCCATCCTTCTCCTTAATGGATCAGTTTCAGTCATTACATAACTTTTTTAACATTTAGTCTAATAACCTTTATGCAATACTGTGATGCCAAAGTACTAACTGAGTAGAACCATAAATAAATGTCAGACTTTGGTTAACTATTCTTCATGTGCTAACAAATCAGATTTTCAGAACACAAATGTATTTTAATGTGTTAAATGACTAAACTAAGTTAAAGTGGCAACTTAACAAAGAAAATTAACATAACAAATGGATGCAGTGTTAATATATGTGTCCAGTACTTACAGCATGTGGTGCATGTGCCCAAGCTAATTGTGAAATTTGTAATCTTGTATCTTGATGTTTTTTTTTTTTTTAAGTACTAATAATATAAACAGTGTGTATTGTGTTGAAAAAAAGGAATAAGGGTATAATAATACTGTATTTATTTTCAAGAGTCATTATCTAAATAGTGGGTATAATAGTGGCTTTAAAATGTCTATACACCCCGTTAAAGTGCTAGGTTTTTGTGAGGTAAAAAAGAGACCGATAACATTATTTCAGAACATTTTTCATCTTTATTGTGACATATATACAGTAGTTCAGTGCAAAGCATGCATATGAAAGTAAACCCATCCATCAGAACAGCATCTCACTCCCCTGTGGTGGTTTTGTGTTTCCATTAAGAAAATCCTTTCCCAATCGCGTAAGATTTTCAACCGATATCAAAACTTTGACGAGGTGGTAATTGTAGTTGTAATGTGGTGGTGACATGACATTACATAATCAATGGCGTTGTAAAAACGAATTCACATTGAAACCTTGTAAGCAGTGCCGAAATCTTTGTTACTGAAAGTTATCAGAGTGGGAGAATACAAATGAAGATGAGATGATAAGAAAGGAGATGATATGGTACAATTCGAGGCGACAAAGCTTTACATCCCCCCAAAATTGGTGACAAGACAAAAACTGCTCCAGAAGGTTGTCAAGACACCTTTAGCAATATTAATTGAGCTGCAGAAATTTCTGTCATTTAATGGATGTGTTCTTCATTTGACAATCTGATGTAATATTCGTACATCCAGGAAGCCTTTTTTTTAATTAAAAAATAATCAAACCTTTATGTATCTTTGCAAAAACTTATATCAAGTGTCCCAAATGCATCTAGAAAGAGACATGCTCTGATGGGAGGGCTACATTTTTTGGACATGATTCCAAAACTATAGATTAAGGGTCTGTGTATGGATAGGATCAGGAATGAGTACATCAGAGGGACAGCACATGTAAGATGTTTTGGAGACAAAGTCAGAGAGGCTCGATTGGGATGGTTTGGACATGTACAGAGGAGGGATAGTGAGTATATTGGTAGTAGGATGCTGAGGTTGGAACTATCAGACAAAAGGCACAGAGGAAGACCAAAGAGAAGATTTATGGATGTGGTGAAGGAGAACATGAAGGTAGTTGAAGTAAGAGTAAAAGATGCAGAGGATAGGGTGAGATGGAGGCAGATCATTTGCTGTGGCGACCCCTGAAGGGAACATCCGAAAGGAAAAGAAGAAGAAGAGTTTAAGGGTCTGTGTATGCAACCATTTTCTTTCTCTGTCCTTTAAAATATTTATTTTTAACTGAACTGTACAGGTCACAATTGGAAAGATTTCTGATTTTTTTTTTTAACATCATAACAACCCAATATTTTATCAGGAGTATTGAGGATTTATTTATTATTATTATTATTATTGTTATTATTATTATGATTATTAAGATTTGTTTATGAATGTTATACTGTATTTCATTTTTGTGTTAGAAAGGGGGGATTATATCTATAATTATTTTATATGTAAAGTGTACGTAAAGAATATTTGTCACCAGAATACCAGCCAGGTTAATGAGAGGATGCAGTTGCAGATAAAACTGTTTATAGAAGAGCTCAGAGAATCCAGAAATGGTAACCCACAAAATTAACAAACAAATTTAGAATCAGCCCTGCGATGGCCTGGCGAGCTGTCCAGGGTGTATTCTGCCCTCACCCGAAGTTGGCTGGGATGGGCGCCAGCTTCCCCGCGACCCTAATTAGGATTAAGCGGTCACAGAAAATGAACTGAACTGAAATTTAGAATGATAATTGATATAAAAGACTGCATTCAAGTTCACAGCAAACAGGAATTTCAATGCCGAATCTAATATAATAATTATCCATTGTAATTTCTGCCATTTTTACAAAAGCATTTTAAAGAAATATTAATCTAGGAATCTCTTCAATATCGATGTATTGTTATAGAAACATACATATTAATCATATATTTATTGTTATATTTTTAATAATTTTATTATGAACATTTGTGCACATTAATACATCTAATCAGCCATGTAGCATAAGTGATTCAGCACACTGTCTCGAACCATGCAGACCCAGGTCCAGAGCTTTAGATAATATTCACATCAAAAATGAGAATGGAGGTGGAATGTGTTTTTGTTCTGACCATCTCTCTTTGGCTACTGTCAGTACCAGACAGGCTGGTTTGAGATTTTCATAGCTGACCATCTGCTGGGACTCAAAATGTTGTTTATTCAAAAATGAAAAAAAAAAAAAAAAACTTGTGATGAATGTCCCTTGTTGCTAAAAAAAGTTCTAGGACTACGATATTACTGGTTTAAGCTGACAGGAAAGCTAAAGTAATGCAGTTAACCACTACAGATAGTTTCCATTCTGGCTCATCGAAAAACAAGAATATGGGACAAAGAATCAATGAAACTGGACATCTGAAAATTTGAAAAAGACACAACGTTTTGTTTATCCAATTTTCAACTGTCTCATTTCTGTGAACCTATATCCACTGTATCACTGTAATCCTCTCCATCTGCAGACATACAGGTGTTTCTAATAAAGTGAGCTATCATCCGGTTCCCTAACTCATCCATTGTTAGATGCTTCCATTATTTGTAAACATCCAGGTGTTTTCTGTAGCTATAGGCACCTTTTCAGTTCATTTTCTGTAACCGCTTCATCCTAATTAGGATCGCGGGGAGGCTGGTGCCCATCCCAGCCAACTCAGGGCGAGGGCAGAGTACACCCTGGACAGCATGCCAGGCCATCGCAGGGCAGAAACACGCTGACGGCTTTGCAGCCTACTCTTGTCGAAAGTCAGCAATGGTTAATTTACATGCCTCTCACCATAGACAGTGAGAGACATGGCCGGCCTTTGATAACCCAGTTAGCTGCACTGGGAGGGACAGTGACAACCTTGTGGAGAGTGGGACTCGAACCCCCAACCTTTGGATCAGCGATCCGGCACCTTATACCACTAGACCACCACTGCCCTAGGCATCTTTTACAAACTACAAATCATAGTCAGTACATTTGAAAGAAGACTAACATTGATTGAAAAGTCAGTATGAATATATATGTTTTTAGCATATGATTATTCAAATTATACAGGTAATCTATAATCTAAATATACAAGTAAATCTAATTTTAATCTGAACCTTAATCACGACTACCTATTAACAGAAAATAAGCATTTACCTATAGAAGCATGACTCAATACTGGTTTTAACTTCTAAGCATCAACATTAACTATTTTTGTCCTTTTTTTTCCAGGAAGGCCCTGTACTCAGGTTCAGGTTCTAACCCCAGAAAGATCAGCACGTCTCATAAAAGAAGTCCTCACAACAGCATGGCCTTCCAGAGACTTTTCAATACAGTGGTACCCTGGTGATAAACAGAAAAAGCATCCTTCCTTATCTTGGCTGCAGATGGTTTGGAAACATCTGTATATTCATTTCCCTGATGATCTTAGTACTTTTGAAGACATGCCCTTGATTCCAAATGTGCCACTCAGTCATGACATAGAATCCCTGGAGCTCCTACGTCTCAAAACTCCATCTCCTATCATTATTGTGAATGAAGACGAGAGCACACTTTCTGAAGACCTGCATGAAATCATAAATAAATTCGGAGGGGTTGTTTTACGAAACTTGGATTCTTGTTTGCAACACCCTCTTCTGAAAAATTACATCCATCCGTTATCTCCAAGCTCTGTGCTACAAATTATGGACAGGACCTCATCCCAGAGGTTGGCTAGCCAAGTCTCATCCCTCACTGTCAAACAAAAAGTTACCCTCAGAAACTTTCTCGCTGGCTTTACAGATGTTTCTGAAAAGGAGAAACGTATAATTCTAGAACTTCCAATTTTTGTGAAAGTGGGGAGGCTTACCGAAAAAGGCACCCCATTCTTTACTTTATTAAAGGGAGCTAGAGCACTGCATCATACTGCCAAGCATCCTCCAGATGTTAAACTATCCATTAATTTGGTTGACAGCCATGATGAGGCTACAATTCGTCTGATTCGACTATTAAATGTAGAACAGGTTACAAGTACTGAATGCCTGAAGGTGATTGTTCAGGACATTGAAAAAGGGTTCTATACCAATGAAGAAGTTAATAGCATCATGCTCTGGACCCTAACTCATTTGTCATTTCTGAAAAATGAAAGCAAAGCAGTGATCTCATGCCTTTCCTCTCTTAAGTTCATACATTCCCCTTCTGGAAATCCTATTGCAGCAGTGGATTTGTTTGATCCTGACCTGGACATACTACAGGACCTATTTTACATGGAGGAAGAAACAAGATTTCCACCAATCACATACACATCATCTCCTGACATTCTTCATTCTTTGAGACAGATAGGACTCAAGAATGAGGTGCAGCTTACTGAAAAAGATGTTCTTTATGTTGCCCAGAAAATCGAAGAGCTACAGGGAATCCCTAATCCAGAATGGCAATGTCTTCTAAAAAAGGCAAAAGCACTGCTCACTATCTTGAACAAACAAACAAAGTTGGTGAAATCTGCAGAAACTCAGGCATCCCTCCAAACACTGAAATGGGTACCAGTCTGCAAGGACAGGCCTTTAAACTATCCAAAGTCTCTTGTCTGGAAGGGAGACTCTTGTAATATTTCTTCTCTCTGTGACATGTGTGGTATATCTCATGCAGTGCTTGTTGGTTCTTCTGTAGCACTGGTGGAGCGAACATCTGCAGGCATGAAAAAAGCCCTCAGGTTATCCATGGAGCCCCAAGTTGATCAAGTGCTCCAACATTTAAAAGCAGTAAATGACTGGCACAGATCACAAGTATTTACCACAGAAGACTGGTATCAATTTCAGCAAATCCTTTTTGAAATTTATGGCTTCATGCAAATTCACCTAGAGGATGCAAGAGAAGCAGTGAAGTCTTTGTCCTTTGATTGGGTTTGGACTGGTAAAACATTTGCCTCCCCTGGCATCACGGTCCTTAAGCCTGTCCCAGATTTGGATCTCCAGCCGTATCTGTACTCGCTACCAAAAACCATTGCAAAGTTCCATAAACTTTTCAAATTATGTGGTTCTATTGATGAAATTGACCAAAACCATGTGCTTGAAGTGGTTAAAACAATCAAGAAGAGAAGTGAGCAAGAAATGACAAAAGAAGAAAGCAAACATAACATCCTGCTCCTGATAAACATCTTTCGATGGTTGTACAACAATGAAATATCAGTGGATACTGACATGCATGTTCCAATTCTTTGCTACAAAGATCCAAGCAAATTGGTCATGAAACCAATTCATGAATGTGCATACTGTGATATCAAAGTTGATGATCTGAATGACTTACTTGAAGATACCGCTGAGCCTATAATCCTTGTACATGATGATATTCCCATGAAAACTGCAGAGTGGTTAAGAGTTCCATGTTTGAGCACAAGACTGATAAACCCAGAGAATCTTGGCTTTGAACAATCAGGACAAAGGGAACCTCTAACAGTGAGAATAAAAAACATTTTGGAGGAATATCCATCTGTTGCAGATATCTTCAAGGAGCTCCTGCAAAATGCTGACGATGCAAATGCCACTGAATGTAGTTTTATGATTGATATGAGAAAAAATCTTGATATACGAGAAAACCTACTGGATCCTGGAATGATTGTCTGTCATGGGCCTTCTTTGTGGTCATATAACAATGCTGTATTCTCTGACACAGACTTCCTCAATATAACAA
Organism: Plotosus lineatus; assembly: GCA_024760905.1. NCBI lineage: Eukaryota > Metazoa > Chordata > Actinopteri > Siluriformes > Plotosidae > Plotosus > Plotosus lineatus. Next base: position 16,100,223 of record CM045747.1, on the reverse strand, counting down.
GACTGGGTGGATCCATAAAAAGATGTGAAGCAGACAAAGTTGGCAAATTTGGACTCGGCTTCAATTCTGTTTATCATGTGACAGACATACCTATTATCATGAGCAGAGAATTTATGATTATGTTTGACCCAAACATTAATCATATTAGCAAACACATCAGGGACAAATCAAACCCAGGCATCAAAATAAACTGGAGTAAACAGCAGAAAAGACTGAGGAAGTTTCCTAATCAGTTCAAGCCTTTTCTGAATGTCTTCAACTGCCACCTTCCTCTGATGCAAGAGTCCCCCTACAAGTACAATGGAACTCTCTTCCGACTTCCATTCCGAACAGAGCATGAAGCAGCAGTGAGTGAAATAAGCAGTATATACTACAACACCACTGACATATACTCACTTGTTGATGAGTTCAGCATTTGTGGGCATCGGCTCATTCTTTTTACTCAACATGTTGGGACAATGGTCCTGAAGTATCTAAAGTCTGAAGAGTCAAATCCTGCTGCTGCCCAAGATGTAGTCACAATCAACAAAAGTGTGTGGTCTTCCAAAGCAACATATGGACCTCTGAGTATACTGAAATCTGCAGCCAAAGTCATGAAAAAAGTTTCAACCACCAACAAAGTGCCTGCTGACTTTCCTAAATCTGGCTGCATCATCAGAATTGTGGTAGAGGAATACCACAATGTGTTCAGACGTATTCTTGATCTACAGTCACCACTTTTCAGAGGTTCAGAGGAGGATCCCTCTGCATACTTTGAGATGGCAGCTAAAGGCTCTCAAACCAAGAGACTTACTGATGAAATTCCTCAAAAGGGTGTTGAAACTACAACCTGGCTCATCTCTTCATGCATGGATGTGGCTGAAGCTCTGAAATTTTCTCTGAGTGAAAGCGGGAAAAGATTAGGATTGGTGCCATGTGGGGGTATTGCAGTTCGACTTTCTGAAGAAGAAAATCGAAAATGGACATTGCAGACAAATTCAACCCCAATTGGAGAGGTGTTCTGCTATTTACCTCTCAGAATAAAAACTGGACTACCGGTACACATAAACGGATGTTTTGCAGTCACTTCAAATCGAAAGGAAATATGGAAGACGGACACTAAAGGACAATGGAACTCAATTTTCATGAGGCATGTGATTGTACAGGCATATGTGGCTGCACTTAATATGCTACGTACTATGTCAGAAAATGGCGAGCTCCTTGATTATCAGTACTATGCAGCTTGGCCTGACCCTGGAATTGTCCATGATGACTTTAACTTGATTTGCCAAGGAGTATATCAAGAAATTGCTAAAGGTCAAGATGAAGACACTGCAAAAGTCTTTTCAGATGGCAAAACCTGGGTATCAATCAAGTACATTAGGTTCTTGGATGACACATTGCTCTGTAAACCAGATGTTGGACCTGCTGCCTTTAAAATATTCATGAAATATCTAAAAAAGTGCGGCTCCCAAAATCTTTGTGCTGTTGAGCTGCCAGACTGGGTCAAAGAAGGCTTTGATGATGCTGGCTGTAAAGGGAAATTGATGGAGAACACGCTCACAGAAAAACAGTTCTTCACAGATATATTTTTCCCCCATATACAAGATATAGACACTGACCTACGTGACCCCTTGATGCATTATGTCCTCAATGAAAAATTGGAGGATTTTGCCACCATCATACAAGAAACTCCATGTATTCCTTGCTCAGGACCAACACACAAGCTTGTTCTGCCATCTTGTCTTATACATCCAGAAGGGAGAGTTTCTAAACTTTATAGTAGTGATGATGGGCGATTCCCTGAAGGAAGTGTGAAAGATTACTTGAATCCAGTATGCTTAGTGAAGTTAGTACAGTTAGGTATGGTAAAGGATGACATTTCCTGGGTAGACCTGACAGAACGTGCTGAATCTGTTACCGCTCTGAACGAAGTTGATCATACTGCTGCGTGCCAAAGGAGCAGTATATTGCTCAGTTTGATTGACGAAAAACTGAAAATGAGAGACCCATGGGCAGATGAATATATGGCAAAATTACAGGGCATATGTTTTCTTCCATTCTTGACAAAACCTGCTGGATTTTCTCTGCCCTGGTATGGAAATAATTTCGCTCAGACGACAATGTTTTCTGCAGGAGAACTTTTCACAACAGACCATCAGGATACTGTATGTTTGATGAAGCCAATCCTGAACGAGAATTCTCCATCTTTTAAAGGCTGTGGCCCAATGTCCTTGGCTGTGAAAGACTATCTTGGACTGATTAAAAGGCCATCTGTTGGGTTAGTTATCACTCAACTCAAAGAACTATCAAAATCATTTGACGGTGTCACGCTGTATCAAGAAAATATAACAAATGCTTGTTACAAATACCTGTATGAAGAGATGATGCAGTCAAAAGATGATAAAGAAGAAATTATGGAGGAGCTAAAAACATTTTGCTCTATTCTAGTAGAAAACACATATGTTAATCCTTCAAAAGTGGCATTCCATTTGAATTTTGATGCTGCTCCATATCTATACCAACTTCCTAATAAGTATAGGAACAGTTGCCGTGAGCTTTTTGAAACTGTGGGGATTCTCCCAAACTTCACGGTTGAAAACTTCTCAGCTGTTTTAGAAGTCATCAAGAATGAATGCAAAAGAAAATGTCTTTCAGAGGACCAATTTCAGCTATGTCGTAGAATAATCAGTGAAGGGATATGGAGTTTAATTCGAGACAAAAATCAGGAGTTCTGCCAAAGCAACTATGGACAAATACTTCTACCTGACAGCAATCTCACTTTGCAACAGTCCAGGTCACTGTGCTACAATGACTGCCCTTGGATTAAGGTCAGAGACACAACTGTGAAATATTGTCATGGAGATATTCCAAGAGAGGTAGCAGTAAAATTAGGTGCAGTTCCAAAACGCCACAAAGCCTTGGAAAGGTATGCTTCAAATGTCTGCTTCACCACCCTTGGAAGTGAGTTTGGGCAAAAGGAAAAGCTCACCAGCCGAATTAAGAGCATCCTCAATGCGTATCCTTCAGAAAAGGAGATGCTGAAAGAGCTTCTTCAAAACGCCGATGATGCTAAAGCAACTGAGATATATTTTGTATTTGATCCCAGAACCCATCAAACAGACAGAATATTCGATGATAAATGGGTGCCTATGCAAGGTCCATCCCTCTGTGTTTACAACAATCAACCCTTCACAGAGGATGATATCAGAGGAATCCAAAATCTTGGTCGAGGCACAAAAGAGGCGAACCCTGGCAAAACTGGACAGTATGGTATCGGATTTAATTCTGTATATCACATCACTGACTGTCCATCTTTCATTTCAAATAATGACATCCTTTGTATCTTTGATCCACATGCACTCTACGCACCTGGAGCAACCACTGTTAGCCCAGGAAGAATGTTCAGAGATCTGGATTCTGACTTTAGGTCCCAATTTTCTGATGTCCTGAACTTATATTTGGGGAATCATTTCAAACTGGAACGCAGTACAATGTTTCGGTTTCCTATCCGCACTGTAGAAATGGCAAAAATTTCAGAGATTAGCTCAGTACCTGCTTCAGACCGAATGGTACAAAATCTTCTTGACAAACTACGAACAGATGGAGCAGAACTACTTATGTTTCTAAACCACATGGAAAAAATTTCAATTTGTGAAATAGAATATCGAACAGGAGAATTAAGAACCCTGTACTCGGTCACTGCAAAAATCACAGATGGTGATCGTTTGAAACGGAAACAGTTTCATGCCAGTGTAGTGGAGAGTGTGACAAAGAAAAAGCAACTGAACCAAATCCCAGTGCAACAAACAACATATTCAATGGTTATTGAAGACTCTGATGGGAGCTCAACAAGCTGGCTCATATGCAACAGGTCAGGATTTTCTGATATGGAAAAGGTTTCAAAAAGTGTAGTGTCAGCTCACAAAAATGAGGATATAACGCTCTTTCCTCGGGGTGGGGTGGCAGCTTGTACTAGTCACAACTACAAGAAAACTCATAGAGCCTTTTGTTTTCTTCCTCTTTCACTGGAGACAGGGTTACCTTTTCATGTGAACGGGCATTTTGCCTTGGATTCTGCGAGAAGAAACCTGTGGAGGGATGACAATGGAGTTGGTGTCAGGAGTGACTGGAACAATAATCTAATGACAGTATTAATAGCCCCTGCTTATGTTGAGCTGCTAATTCAGCTAAAACGTCGGCTGTTCCCTGGACATGATCCCACAGTGACAGTTCTACAGGGAACGCCAATCCACCATGTCAAAGATATGTTACGGAAGTTCTTGTTTTTCTTTCCTGTGAACAGATTGGACATTCAACCAGACTGGTACTGTTTAGTAAAGGCAATCTATCACTGTATTCATTCTGACCTTAAAAGACTTTTGCCTGTTGTTAGGGCACCACATTTGGATAACACTGATATTCTTCACTCAGCAATTTACATTTCCTGGGTGAATACCTCCATTTCAACAAAAGGAAGGGCGTTCTTTGATAATTTGTTACAAGATGAGTTGCAGCACCTGAAAAACACAGAGTTCAATATTAGCACACGAAAATCAGTGGCAGAAAATGTCTACAGGCTAAAGGCCATGCTTTTGGATGTAGGCTTCAATTTAGTACACAGTTGTGATGAGACAGCCAGTCTATACTTTTGTTTGGAAGATGCAGGCATTCCAGTCAGCTATGTGACACCGGAGGATGTCCGGTACTTCCTGTTGACCTTTTCATCCCCAGACACGTCTTGTCAGGTTGGAAAACTACCATGTCGCCTGCAACAGTCTAATTATAAGCTTTTCCACAGTCTGAAGCTACTGGTGGACTATTGCTTCAAAGATATAGAAGAGGATGACATCAAAATTGAAGGGCTACCACTGCTTTTGACAATGGACAACATTTTGCAAGTGTTTGACTCAAAACGTCCCAAATTCCTAACAAGCCATCATGAACTTGTTCCCTCCAGGACAGAACTGTTCATGCATACACTGTACATAAGATATTCCAACATTCTTTTTAAAGCAGGAGTTGCAAAAGTTTTTGACATAAGCAGCTTTGGAGATTTGTTGGGATCTGTCCTACCTCGTGAGTACAGAACCAGGATCCCTGTGAAGTGGAGAGAAAACTATGCAAGTGAATCATGGCTAAAAAGTGCATGGCATTTCATCAGTGAAAATATTGGCATTAAAGATGACCCAGCAGAGGTTAAACCAAAGTTCGAAACAGCTATGGTGACCCTTAAAGATTGGGCTTTACTTCCAGGAATCAAGTTCATGGTATCAAGCAACAAGTTAACTGTGCCAGAACATGATGCTTTGTTGCCTTTCAGTCTAATGTATGCTGCCATTTTCCCCAATGGACAAAATGAAAAGGTTTTCCACACCCTGATGAAAGCAGGATGCCTACAAGTAGCAGTACACAAAATGTGTGCAAAGGAGAGTCCTATCTTGCCTTTATTGGCCCAGTACACAGCAAATATTGACAATCCTTCAAGCATTCTGAGATCTCTTGAGTACATGATTCAGACTTCAGCTTTCAAAGCAGGGAGCTTGACTGACAAAGACTGTGAAGCACTCCTGTTGTACTTTAACTCTAACTTGACTAATTTATGCCACGATAATGTGCAAAGTCTGAAATTGCTTCCATGTTACAGAGCTGTCAATGGACAGCATATTAGCATTGCAAACTTTGGAGCTTGTTATATTCTTACCAAAAGCATTCCATCAAGTGACATGGAAAAATGGGCACACACTTCCTCCTCAACATTTCTGGTTGATAATCCACAGTTGAAAGAACTCTACACTTTTCTTGGGTGCAGTCAAATTGATGACTTGGAAGTCTATCTGAAGCACCTCCTCCCAAAGTTCGATATTTTGTCACATGATGCAAAAGTCCAACACCTCATTTATCTGAAGGAAAGACTATTGACAATAGAGGAGTCGTGCTGCATAAAAGATCAACTTTATGAAAAACTTGAAAATCTGTCATTTATTTTTGACTCAACAAGCAGATTAAAACCTGCCAAAGCCTTTTATGACCAAACTGTGAAAGTGTTTGAAGTGATGCTTCCAACAAAATCTTTCATCCCTGTGGAGTTTTTCAAGAAAATTGAGCAAGCATTAAAACCAAAAAATGGAACCTCACTGCTTCCTTCATGGATTACATTCCTACGCAAGATAGGTTTAAAATATATAGTGTCTCAACAACAAGTTCTCCAGTTTGCAAAAGAGATCAGCATCAAGGCACAGACAGAGAACTGGTCTAAAGAAAAAGTTCAGACCATAGTTGATGTTCTCTTGAATCACATTTTTAATGAGAGGACAGATCTGTTTGAGGGAGCATTTCTCAAAGAACTCTCAATGATCTCATTTTTATGTCCAGAACGTGCACCGGCAGAACTTGTAAGGCTGCATCCTCAGCATCAAGAAATCAATGGAACGCTTCCTCTAATTCGTTTCAATGGGTCTCAAGTTAATCCAAAATTCAAACAAACTGATGTCCTCCAGTTACTTTGGACCTCTTGTCCTATTCTACCAGAGAAGGCTACCCCAACAAGCATAAACGACCAAGAGGGAAGCACCATTTCAAGCCAAGAGCAGCTTGAACAAGTTTTGACCATGTTGAATGTAAATTCAGATCCACCATTGGAAAGGGTCATTAGCAACTGCAAAAACATCTGCGGCATCACAAACATGGATGATGACACAGTCAAAACAAGAAATAATGTCTTGAGAAGAACCTATGAATTCCTTAATGCAGATAAACGGGAATTCCGTTATCAATTACGAGGGGTAGCATTTGTTATGGTTGAAGAGGGCTGGAAACTTCTAAAGCCAGAGGAAGTTGTGATAAATCTGGACAATGAATCTGATTTCAAACCATATTTGTACAAGCTTCCACTTGAACTTGGTACCTTTCACCAGTTGTTCAAATTATTGGGTACTGAAGACATTGTTTCAACAAAACAATATGTTGAAGTTTTGTGTCGCATATACAGAAGCTCAGAAGGTAAGCAGCTTGACCCGAATGAAATGAGAACAGTTAAAAGAGCAGTATCAGGACTCTTCAAAAGTCTCCAGAATGACCCAGTGCAGATCCGTAAAGATCTCGAGACTCTGAAAGATTTAACATTTTATCTACCAAGTCACGATGGCCGACTTGCCAAGTCAAACAGTTTAGTCTTTGATGATGCACCACATTATAAGAGCAGAATACAGGGAAATATTGGAGTGCAAATGCTTGTTGACATGAGCCAATGCTACCTCGGCAAAGACCACGCTTTCCACACTAAGCTTATTATGTTGCTTCCACAGAAATTAAGGCCCAGACTTTTGAGTGGCATCTTAGAGGAACAGCTTGATGAAACATCTCAGAAAATGTGTCGATTTGGCGCCCTTTGCTCACTTCAGGGTCGACTTCAGCTACTACTTTCCTCTGAGCAGTTCATCACAGGACTAATAAGAATAATGAAGCATGAGAATGACAATGCATACATGGTAAATGAGGAAAAAGCCATACGACTCTGCAAAGCACTTTGCGAAGGTTTGAAGGTATCTTGTTTTGAGAAGCTGCAGACAACATTGCGAGTTAAAGGCTGCAGTCCAATTCCACACAGCCGGAGTGAAACCTTGGCCTTTTTGAAGCGATATGGTTCATCGGTGATCCACCTCTACATTCAACATTCAGATAGCAAAGATATAAATTTTCTTCTTGCACTTGCAATGACCCTTAAGTCAGCTACAGACAATCTGATTTCTGACACTTCCTATCTTATTGCTATGCTAGGCTGCAATGACATATACAGAATATATGAAAAGCTGGACAATCTTGGTGTAAAGTATGACTCAACTGAGCCCTCAAAGCTTGAGCTTCCTCTTCCTGGGACACCAATACCTGCAGAGATACATCATTTACTGCTAATGGACCCAATGAATGTTTTCTATCCTGGAGAGTATGTTGGCTACCTAGTTGACTCTGAAGGAGGTGATATTTTAGGGTCCTATCAACCAACCTACACATATGCAATTATCGTCCAAGAAGTAGAAAGAGAAGAGGATGACAACCCAGGTTTTTTGGGTAAATGTTTTCAAATTGACATTGGATATAGTGAATACAAAATTGTAAGTTCCCTTGACCTATATAAATTCTCCAGGCAAGATGACAGCACCAATATTCGAGATGGTGTAACAGCAACACCAACAAGCCCATCAGAGAGTTCCTGTTCAGCCCCCAGAATGGCACCACCCTTTTTTCCTCGCAAGGAAAATCATATACCTGCACCAAAATCAAGATCTCCCAAAAAGATTAAGCTTAATGCATTACCTGAAATTCTGAAAGAAGTTACTTCAGTTGTAGAACAGGCTTGGAAACTTCCTGAAACTGAAAGAAAAAAGATTATCAGAAGGTTGTATCTTAAGTGGCACCCAGACAAAAATGCAGAAAACCTTGACATTGCCACAGAGGTTTTCAAGCACTTACAAAATGAGATCAGTCGGATGGAAAAGCAAGCACATGCAGAGCAGTCCACAGACAGAACATCGAGGAGAACCTTCTCCGCATCATCCACTCGTTTCCAGTCAGAGAAATTCTCTTTTCAAAGATTTTACACATCATGGAACCAAGAAGCGACAAGCCATAAATTTGAAAGGCACCAATTTGGAGATCAGTTTGCAAGTTATTCAGGTGCATCACATTCTCGCCGTTTCTTTGTACCGCCATCATTTAAATCAGTTGGAAACCCTGTAGAGGCAAGAAGATGGCTAAGGCAAGCAAGAGCAAACTTTTCAGCTGCGAGAAATGACCTTCATAAAAATGCAAATGAGTGGGTGTGTTTCAAATGCTATCTGGCCACCAAACTAGCATTGATTGCTGCAGACTATGCAGTTAGTGGAAAGTCAGACAAAGATGTGAAACCCACAGCACTGGCACAGAAGGTTGAAGAGTACAATGCTCAACTAAATGGCCTAGCTAAAGATGTCAACATCTTGGAGACTTATGGTGTTGACAGCCTCAGGACCCGGTATCCTGACCTCTTGCCCTTTCCCCAGATTCCTAACGATAGGTACACATCAGAAGTTGCAATGAGAGTAATGGAATGTACAGCTCGAATAATTGTCAAACTAGAAGCTTTTGTGCAGCAAAAAATGTGATATGTTAGAAGTCGACCCCACAAATTGTGACTTTGTGCAATAAGAATGAGCGGATTTACTTTTGCGTGTTTCAAGCAAAAGTGTCTATCCATCTGACAGTTATGCACAGTACCATTAATGGTGCTAAATCCCCATGCTTTATGTATATTTTTGCTTGAACATGCCCAGTTCGATGCCTGAGCCTGAAAATATTTTTGTCTCTGTGACGACCTTTTAGTGTGAAAGTTTGACATGCAACTGTACATAATGCTAAACAGCATAGCAATATTTTCTTTTTACTATAAAGTTTGTGTTTAATTTATGTACAGAAATGAATAAGTAATTAAAACAATATGCTGCTTTTTTTTTACTTCGTGTTTTATATTAAAAAATATTTTTCTTGGCAGCCATCCAGGTGACTGCAATGTCCTGTAATTTGCATGTATTTGCACTGCACTTTTAAGTACGGAGCATTCATCTGATTGCTGAAATTTAGTTGAGCAGAGACTTTTACACATGGACTGTTGCAAATTTAACAATGGTACATTAAAAAGCAAAAACTGGCCTAAATGTCCTTTGAACCTTGGGAGACGTAGACATAGTTCTTGTACTGTTTCAGTTTTTGAATGCAGTTTAGAAATCACCATGTTTTACATTCATATGTCTATAAAAATTCCTACATAGGCGGATAATTTACTCTGGTAAAAATACATTAAACTTTTTCTTTTTAATCAGCTTAACATAATGTTGTCTTAAATGTCCTAACTTTATTTCTGTCCCCTTCTTGTATGGACAGTACAATTATTCCAAAGCAGCATCGTGGCACTCTCAAAAATCCTCAATTCCAATACTTTTCCAACAAGTCTTTTTTGACCTTCATTAGCGATCTAATGGGGTTTTCTTCATTATTTGAGCATTGAAAATATTTGGCCAATATTTTGGCCCAAACAAATAGGTATAAAAAGTATGAATGGTTTATTTGTAGAACAAGATTTACTTTAGTATAATCATACAGAGGTTAGTACATTAAACTACTCCAGTTACATCTGACGGTTACTTTACTTTGCCAGCTAGTAAATATTCAAATTTATGATTGCATGATGTAAAAAAAAAAAAAAAAATGCTTCAGCTATTTGATAACTTTGTGTTACGGTTGAAAGACCACCACCACCCTTGTCACAAGTGGCAACTCATATGATGTTAGCAGTATGCACTTTAAAATTATGAAGGGAGGTTCTTAATGGATTGGGAATCATAGTTGCCGTACTTTGCTTTCTTTCCATTGTACTGTTAGCCATAAGATTTGTTGTTGTCAACTCATTGTGAAACAACAATTTAAAATCTAGATATGTGTTATTTGATTGTGGAATAGGCTATATATTGTCTTGTTTCATGAAAGTCCATGGGAACTAAAACATTGGTGACAGAATTTGTATTCAGTTGTTGTCTTTATTTCTTTACTTCTTTCCTACCAATTTCATGTTTTATTGTAGCTCTGTATTTTAACTCTCACAATGTGTATTCTGACATACATATGTGTATCAGTGCCATAGAGCTAATAAAAAGCACCATATGTATGTCTACTGTCATACAGAAGGCCTGGTAACTTTTTTTTTTTTGTATTTCCCAAACAGGGCATTTGACCGTAGTAAATTAAACTAAGTTTCTGAATTATCGCCGTAACTACGTAAACAATGCTTCCAGTAACGAAGCAACGAGTAACAAAAGACAAAGCCATGCAACTGATATAATATTAAACTGTGAATGGCTCATAAAATTGGTGATGTTTTTTTTTATTTACGTAAATTATTGTAGTGATTTCAAAGCTAATACATAGCAACAAATGTAACGCTCTCATTCAATTGAACAGAATTGTTTGGTGATTTTAAAAAAAGGAAATGCTACAATGCCCTTTGGAGATTACTGCCAGTATTAAATAAAATGTGAGGTAATGTCTTACCACTGTGGTCAATGTTTGAATCATTGTTTTAAAAGGTACAGAAAAATCAATCCTGACCAGAGAATCCAAGGATTTCTTGGTTATTACCTGATTCATGAATGTCAAAAGTAATATATGATTTCCGAATCTAGGTTGATAAACAATTCAGAAACCTTAGCTTGTGGATGTTTGTCACCATTTCTACTCCAATAAACTTGTAAACCGATTAAATTAATAAAATTTGAAGTATACCCCTAAAGGGTAATCAGTTGTCAAGCCCTCAAAGACATGCAAATAGAGCACTCCATGCTTATTAATAGTAATGAGGCCAAATACCTGCTTTGGACTCTTTAGACAATCACATTGAACTTAGAAAACGGTTCCAATTATCCAATGATGTTCTATTTTACAAACTGTTCTGCAACTCTGTTAACTATGACTCTGATAAAGAAGCAAATAAAAATACTGTAAGATTGATCAGCGTGCTCCAGACTTTCTTTTGCAGCCCTCAAAGAACCTGCAACATAACAGTATTTTTTTTCCCCTTTCCCCATCTCTAGATTTCTGTGGCTCAGCATGCTTATATCTCAAGTACCGCTTGACATACGACTGTTTTTAAGGCAGCAACTTTTGGCCAAAGGCTGATACAGTACTTGTTTATGAAAAGGTCATTGTAGGTCAAATTCAGTGTCTGCAAAATGTCCAACAGTTGTTTATAATGGCTAATAGCTGGGGTGATTCCCCCTTTAGTGTGGCCTCTGATATAGAGGGATCCCTCACTTTCCACGGTTCATTGGGACCGATATCCCCACGCGACCACCGAAATCCGCGAAGTAGGATCAACACCCCCCCCCCCTCTCCGCTAACCTCCCCCCCTGGCTGACGTATACGTACTTGTATATGTGTATATAATAACAATAAATACATATTCAATGGTATAAATGCTTATAATAACAATTAAGCATTTAAAAATGATGCATAAACTGTAAATAAAATATAAATACACACACATACAGACGTGTGCGCACGCACACTCAGATGCGCACCTCACAACAATGTAACTAGTTCTGATGGGAGATTTTGGGTTGTTTTTTGTTTTTCTGTTGGTTTAGAGGGTTTTTTGTTTGTTTTTTGCATATTTGGCCTTGTTTTTGAGGCATTTTCCTTAACTTTTCCTCTATTCTTCCTTAATTTTAATTCGCTGAATATTTAAAAACAAAACAAAAAAAACACAATGCACTGAAGCTACATGAATTGAAACGCAAATATCGAGGGATCCCTGTATTCTGTTTTACATGAAATCACTGGCATTACTGATGCATTGATGGTTTTCACCTCAACAAACCTTGACAGCCTGAGTCAACCAAGATGAGGATCAAATACTTTATTAACACAATAATGGGTTTTTTTGGTACTGAAATGACAACCAAAAACCTTTACAAAATATTCAAGACTACTACATCAGTAAACCAAAAAGACATGCTTTGGCTGGGTTTAATTGGACCATCTTAAGTTCTTGCAAAAATGATTTCACTGATATTTGTTTGTTTAAATTTTAAAACTGCTGATATAATTTTACTGTAAATTCATGATTGAGAATTAAACTGATGTTAGTTAAAATATATTACATTAAGTATTAAAACTCATTTTTAAGAGCTATGCTAAAATAAAGAACACTGAATTAAGTTATTGTTTTGTTCTTGACATAAAACAATAACCTGATTCTTTCTTTAACAGTAATCATATTTCCTACACAAGTTTTGTATATTGCACTTTCTAATTATATTGCATAGGATGTATACTGATGAACAGCCCTTTTTTTCCCAGCCTAGTTTGGTACAGGATAATAAGGTAGAAAAAGAAAATCGGTGACATTGAAACTGATGAATTTCAGGTATGTACTCCAGCTGAAACTCTCACCACCTGAGAAGGATGTGCTTCCTGATGTTTTCCATGAAGTCACTGAAATAGAAAAATTGTGCTTTTGCACTCCATTCAAGAATTTTGTAGCAAGAGATTTCTGCAGGAGACCTCTAACCAAATCATTCTACCATGAGAATCAGTCTACAGATGCTCCCGCCTTCAGCACTCTTGGCTCTCGTTGCAGGTAGAGGAGAGACCAGCTCTCGAGAGGAACAGCTTTCCACTGGGGCACACACACACTTCGAACATGTTGTACAGTCCCTGTGAGTCACCTGGTGATCCTGCTTCACCCATGGGTAACATGGGAAGACGAATGGTCTCAGCATCCAAAACAAGCTGCGGCAAATGTAAACGTATGACAAAAACAATAAGGCTGATATAAATATATATATATTTTGTAGTGAATATGAGCAATGAGTTAATGAGTTGTGGTCTGAGCCCACAAAGGAAATAACTAAGACTTTTAAAATATTTTCCATTATTAAAAAAATACATATTAGTATTCTTGTACATTCCATATGCAAATTAAGGATTCTGCACTATTTGAAGAATCTTGATTTGAATATAGACTATATATATTTGAATATTGAATATTTGTGTTATTGATTATTATGTATAAAAATATCAGGTTGTTCTAATGTCTGGTCTGTTTTTCTGAATTTGATCTGAACTGTACTGTAGCAGTATGGTGATGTAGTGGTTGCATTCTCACTTCACAGTAAGAAGGTTGTGGCTTCAAGACCCATGCAAAGGCATTATATTAATTGAATACTCAAAGTGTGTGTGTGTGTGTGTGTGTGTGTGTGTGTGTGTGCGTGTGTGTGTGTGTGTGTGTGTGTTGGTTCTCCAAATGATTTTTGAGCTGTTCAGCTCTTGAGCTGCTCATCCCCGGAGGGATGTCAGGGTTTCCCTCCTAGACCGTACAGTACAAATCTGAGTTGTACTATAAACAGCTTCTTGAGCAGTCGTTCATTTGATGCTACTATTGAAAAAAAAAAAAAGATTGCATGAAAATTAAAAAAAAAAAAAATCCTCAGATATCCTGGCTTGCTAGAAACCTGTGTTCTGACCTGGAATGTCACCATGGACCTAGAAGTATGGAGAGAATTGCATCATAATTCACTGCTGGCATGTTGTCAGTGTCGGAATTTGAACTCTCCACCAGATTAATAATCAAAATAAATGAGGATTTTGATAATGTTTTTGTTTCTCAAAGCCAGAACTTTCTTTCTGTAAGGCATACATGCTTACCACCATCCCATTGTACTGCACTGAACAAATTATTGGAATTAAAATTATTGTTAGTTGTTAGATTAATTGATATTGCATGAAAATGCATGGATGTTTTGACTGCCACTTACAAGACCCTCAGTTGAATGCAAAACAACATCCAGACTTGAACTAGCATCTATATTCCCTGAAAAAGCTTTGATGTAAACACCTTTAGGGGCTTCCATGCTTAAAAATCGAGTTGGAGACTCCAACCTTCGAGAAACAGCAGAAATTAAAGGAAATATTATTGCAAGTTTCAAACACAAGGTGGTATCAAGTCACCAAATAAAAAACAAAAGCATGAACTACATCAACACACCATTCTCTGTCCACGGAGAGGCATTACATTATAATATATGTATATATATATATTATGAATGTATGACTATTACAATTTAAGGATCAACATATGGTTAAACTGATGGTGATTGATTAAATCTGGCATACTGTACTGAAAGCTTCCATACCAATCCTCATTAGCTTTCTTTCATTAATACACGTAGGTCGTGAGCTCTTCTACAGAAAAAGAAAAACTTTCCTTCAAGTCAGATCACTTCCAGATGACTCATGAAAACACTTAGTCATCATCTACCACAAATGGCTATTACCCTCCTTGAATCCGCAGTTAAAATTATTCTAAGTATGAGAACCCGTTCAGAACCTCAGCAACATTGAGTTGCAAAAATAGTACGTATAATTTTATAATTCCTCCAGATTCCTCCAGATTTTTTTCTTATGTCCAATCCCTAAAGGTTTCTCTAAGTTCAGTCACTTTTCACACACTCACCTGAGGTCTCTCACAGATTCTCCTTTGACCAATGGTGTTTCAACAGAGTGCTCAAACAGTGCACCTTGAGGTCCTGGAAAAAAAAGTAAACTATGTAAAACAGCTTGTCATATAAACAATATATTCAGTAAACATAAACATATATTCAGTATAAATGATGACGCTGTGGAACAACTCGGTTGCGAGAAGATATTTTATAGGGTACTTGTTTAACCTTGATTATTTGTTCTTAGTATTTCCTGCATGACCTCTGCAATTTTTATAGATATCATTTCTGTCGTTCTAATTACTCTTTCTCTGTCTGTCTGTCTTCTTTTCGGCTTTTTTCCCCTTTTACTCGGGAGTCGCCACAGCGAATCATCTTGATTCGCACGTTTTTTGATTTGGCAGAGGTTTTTACGTCGGATGCCCTTCCTGTCACAACCCTTTTTAGCAAGAGACAGAAACACGCTGACGGCTTTGCGGCCTACTCTTTACGAAAGTCAGCAATGGTTCTTTTACATGCCTCTCACCATAGACAGTGAGAGACATGGCCCGCCTTTGATAACCCAGTTAGCCGCACTGGGGGGACAGTGACAACCTTGTGGAGAGTGGGACTCGAACCCCCAACCTTTGGATCAGCGATCCAGTGCCCTATACCACTAGACCACCACTGCCCCCAATTACTCTTTCTCTGTAGTTGATAAATAATATGGTTTAAGGTGAATAACTGAATACTACTGGCATTGAATATGAAAGAAAATTCATGTGTTTCCAATGTTTCTAAGAATTTTCATAGAAATATAACTTTATTAGTCACATAGATTTATAAATGTCATGAATTTGTAGTGTCATATTTACATTTCATAATGGTTTAGAAACGGTGGCCCTGGGGAAAAGACAGGAGGCAGAGCTGGAGGTAGTGGAGATGAAAATGTTGAGGTTCTCTTTGGGAGTAACGAGGATGGATAGGATCAGAAATGAGTACATCAGAGGGACATCCCATGTAAGATGTTTTGGAGACAAAGTCAGAGAGGCTCGATTGATATGGTTGTTTGGACATGTACAGAGGAGGGATAGTGAGTATATTGATAGTAGGATGCTAAGGTTGGAACTACCAGGCAGAAGGCCTAGAGGAACCCCAAAGAGGAGATTTATGGATGTGGTGAAGGAGGACATGAAGGTAGTTGGTGTAAGAGAAGAACATGCAGAGGATAGGGTGAGATGGAGGCAGATGATTCGCTGTGGCGACCCCTGAAGGGGAAAATCCGAAAGGAAAAGAAGAAGAAATGTGATATCAATGTGTATGCACAGGTCCCTCCAAGGTGCATTTCTGAATTCAAAGGAGCCCTGACCAGGACATAACTTTTCAGTTGATGAAAAATGTGAGCAACATTCAGATTTTTTACTTTAAAAAAGAGATTTAAACATGTACCAGTAATAAAATTATTAATACTATGTCTGCGTAAGTGATAAGTACTGCATTGCAATGTTTCTTCAGTGACAACTTAACTGGTTTTTAGAGATTGGTGTAAAAAACTTAGATCCATTGTGTTCTCTAGTATCTCTTGTGGGTATATCACATTGGTCTCTAATAATGTGTGATTGATGAAACCTGGGTGATGCCTGTTTGCTAACATCATGGGCATGCTCACGGCTCGTCAGATTAAAAGATGAAGTAGCTCAGGGCTGTTTGGATGGTAATACTGTATTGATGTATAATCCAGTGTAACGATGCTCCATGCAATATCAGATGGATATTGTTCAAGCCTAAAGCATTTGCTCTGGCTTATTCAGTGTGTGAACATGACTGATGGAAACCAAGAATAACAACAAAACAGCCCAGCTCGACTACTTCTCTTTTTATGTGATAAACAGTCAGTTCACTGGCATTAACATGGACACATTTAATTACCATGTAAAAATAATACAGGGATTGTAATTATAGTAGATTTTGGCAATGATGGTAATCTACTTAAAAAGGTGCTATATTTTCTTTGGGTGACTTTTCATGCCAGTCAAGAGCTAAAAGTATAAAGAGTGACCGCATAATTCAAAAGCTGTCTGAGTCACCTTCCACTAATTACACTACCCAGTGAGGTCTCCTGTTCACTCGACTGAAGTGTGACCAGGTTGTGAGGGTTGAAAAACAGAGGATCTATGAATGTGTGCATTACATAGAAGCAGAAGCAAAAGAAATACAATTAGTAAAACTACTGTAATTATAATTACAATACAGTATATTTTTATAATTATACCATTATAATTGTATGCAATAAAAATAATAGATGCTGTTGAATAGATGTTGTTGTGGGCAGTGGTGGCCTGGTGGTAAAGGGCGCTGGATCGCTGTCCTAAGGTTGGGGGGGTACGAGTCCCACTCGCCACAAGGTTGTCACTGTCGTCGAACCCCCCCCCACACCCCCCACACCCCCCCACACCCCCCACACCCCCCGTGCAGCTAACTGGGTTATCAAAGGCCGGCCATGTCTCTCACTGTCTATGGTGTGAGGCATGTAAAAGAACCATTGCTGAGTTTAGAGAAGAGTAGGCAGCAAAGCCGTCAGCGTGTGTCCGCCCTGCGATGGCCTGGCGAGCTGTCCAGAGTGTACTCTGCCCTCACCCGTAGTCGGCTTGGATGGGCGCCAGCCTCCCCGCGACCCTAATTAGGATTAAGCGGTTACAGAAGATGATGTTTTTATTTAGAATTGCTTATATCTGATAATGTTTTTGACCCTATAGTTTTGAATTATTTTGTGTTGACACACTCCAAAACAAAAATTTCATGCAGAGCCACCTTTAAATTTGTCTGATCAAATGAGCAAAGTTACCTGTAACTCTGAGTCTTTCTGTTCCCACAACTGCTTCTTTTTTATCAGCATAAAACAGGGTTTTGTCGTTTGAGCTGACTGTAAAATGCTGCCCAAAGCCTTTAACTTGTCCTGGACCTGAGAGGCAAACCACGCTGAAGTGAGTATGTAAATCCAAAGTTAATTTTTATATATAACAGAAAAATTACATTGTACTTGTACATGGATTTTTCTTGTATGTGTATAGATTTTGAAATTCACATACATTTTAATTTTATCACTTTAAATGCCGAGTAAAATTCCGATGTCTTGACACTATGGTGTAGCTGTTAGCATGTATGCCTTACAGCAAGAAGGTTATGGCTTTAGGCCCTGTGCTCAGCGAAGACGTTTCTTTGTGGACTTTACATGTGCTCATCATGCAAGAGTGGGTTTCCTCCAGGTGCTCTGGTTTCCTCCCACAGTCCAAAGGTATGAACACTTAAGCTAAATAGATGTTCTCAATTGTCCCAGGTGTTAATATGTCTGTGAATGGTTGCATATGTGGTGTGTGTGTGTGTGTGTGTGTGTGTGTGTGTGTGTGTGTGTGTGTGTGTGCACGTGCTGGCCTTACGATGGTCTGGTAAGCTGTTCAAAGGAAAATGAACACAATTTCTTAACAGTATATTACAAATTATAATAAATTACTCTATTATTTTGTTTAGCACAGCACAGTTAGCATTTTAAGCTAGTGTGTGTTTTTGTACACATTTTATCCATAACTTTTAATGATTAGTATGATTGCTTTGGTTCTCCTGGCTTACTCTGAAATGTAAAAAAAGTTATATTATTTATTTAAGTTATAAATTTTTATAATTTGTCCCTCATATACCTCAGTGTATTTATTTATTATTAAACTCTCTGGGGTACCAATGCAAAGAAAACAGGCCAAATATGGTCGCAAAATAACAAAGGAAATACGAGATTCAAGTGAAAAAAAATATTTTATATATATATATATATATATATATATATATATATATATATAGAGAGAGAGAGAGAGAGAGAGAGAGAGAGAGGGAGAGAGATAGATATAGATATAGATAGAGTGGATTTTTCACCATTTTCTCCCTAATTTTAGTCGTATCCAATTTCACACGAGCCCACCGTTCAGGGAGGGGCAAAAGCATATACACACCCCCTCCATGACATGCACTGCTAGCCACTCGCTTCTCTTCAAACTGTGGTGTTATGCACATTTGGAGGCGGTCTAACACACTCGGAGGGAAAACACTATCTGTCCCCTCCTACAAATGAACTCACAGACACCCATGATTGCCTGGCAATTGTTTTGAGTGACAGGGAAGAGAGTGTATGCTGTCCCTCCCTCCCGTGAGAGCCCAGTCAGTTAGCTCTCATGGACTCCTGGCCATGGATGACCGCAGCATTAAACCGGATTTGAATTTGTGATCCCTGGATTAATATTTACGCACCTCGTCGATGCACCACTCAGGAGCCATACACACACACATATATATATATATATATATTTTTTTTTTTTTTTTTTTTTTTTTTTTTAATTAATGTATTTATTTTTTAAACAGTTTTTAAAATATGACAATGAAGAAGAAATGTTGGAACATTTTCATACCTACAGACACACTTCCAGTAACATCTCCATTAGCATTTCGGGCATTGAGGGTCACATTTTCACTTGAGTGAACCACTAGTGCTGAGTCCTAGTATGAACAGTGACATAAATTTGAAGAATCATGTGCACAAGTTCCTGTACTGCTAACAGGAATTTCCTTACAAAAAGTCAGTTAACCTGAGTGAATTATTTACATGCATAAATTAACAAACTCCTTCATATAATTCAAGTAATTGGAACAACATTAATTCCACTCAGAGTCGTAAGGCTGTTAAGCTTTCCAAAGGGCAAATTCTTCAATTTTAATTAAGTGTGTGCACAAAGATAAACAGAACATGCTGAAACCATAGCCTGTTAGCCATAGGAACAAACATTAAATGTTTCCAGCTGTTATAAACCATAATTTTTTTTCTAAAAACCAGTGACGTGAACAGAGAGGGAAAGAAGTGAGATTAAAGGATGAACGATAATCCTCGTTCCCATTTCAAGAAATGCCACCATACGTCAAATACGATGCACCACTTGCTTTTCACGTCTGTAGACAATTTTACTCTTACAATTTTTGGACGTTCACCCAAAATCATATATTTGCTCAAACAAATCCATGCAACACAATTATAATCATCTGAAAACAGCTCTCAGATTAACAAAATATGGTAATTTAGTTTCCTGTTTCCTGTTACTGCCATAAACATGAAGATCTGCCTTAAATGTTTGTAATTAGAATATAAACTAATTTATTCTGTACAGTAATGTAAAGCGATAAGAGTCATAATACCTCTCGAGAATCAATCTCTTCAGCATAAAGTGGGAAAAGAAACTCAGAGTCTCCTTCCAACCTCACCCCATCCTCTGTGACCTGGAGATATCCCATGCCTTCCTGCAAAATATAAAACAAGCTCTTATACTGTCTCTGGATGAGTGTTTCTTTGCTTATGGTATGGTATAATTAACATTTTTTTACATATAGTGATAAAACAGTGCTATAAAATCCGTACTGTGTTGAACCACATCACTCTCAGAATCCACATTGTGAGGCCAAAATTCACCACCAGGATGATAATCAGTAGCAGGACAAAGAGATAAAGGCAACGTTTCCTCCAGCCATAAATGCCAATTTTATAGATGACATCAGGAACTGAGTTTGGCACACCAGACTCCTCTGTAGTGTTGATGTATTGCTCACGAACCATCTGCAGAGAAACATTAATATAAGAACAATGAGTGCATTTGTGTGTCTGTGTGTGTGTATGTGTGTGTGTGTGTGTGTGTGTGTGTGTGTGTGTGTGTGTGTGTGTGTGTGGTGGCATAAAATACCATTACCTGTATTTTTATCTGTATATTTTAGTGTACCAATTATCTGAATCCCTATTTATATATTTTAAATTCTTTATATTTTTATTTATTTTTAATTATATTTTTATGATATCACCTATGTCACTCAAGTTCATAATTTCGAAGGAAATGTAAAAGTACTACTACTACTACTACTTATCATCATCATCATCGTCATCGTCATCAATGTTATTATTATTATTATTATTATTATTATTATGACCCCCAGTGCAGTTAACTGAGTTATCAAAGGCCGGCCATGTTTCTGCCCTGAAATGGCCTGTTCAGGGTGTACTCTGCCTTTGCCCAGAGTTGGCTGAGATGGGTGCCACCCACCCACAATTCTAATTAGGATTAAGCAGTTTGGAAAATGAACGAATGATTATTTTACTTTATTTTCTGACCCTGAATACGGAATATTACATAAATTTTATTCTATATAAGCATTTGTTCCAAGCTTTCAGTTAAAAGAAAAAGAGGAGGAGGAAGAAGAAGAAGAAGAAGAAGAGGATTTGTGAATTTATACTCATATGAATTTAGAAAAAAATCTAATAATTTTTCTGTAATTTATCTTGTTACTTATTAATATTAATATAGTGTTTACCACTAAGTATTGTGTATAATTAACGTTATGACGATTAATACCACATTACTGTTAAAATTTCAATTCTATATTTTAAATTAACAATAGCTCTTCCCCAGTGCAGCTAACTGGGTTATCAAAGGCCGGCCATGTCTCTCACTGTCTATAGTGTGAGGCATATAAAAGAACCATTGCTACACTTTCGACAAGAGTAGCTGCAAAGCCGTCAGCGTGTTTCCGCCCTGCGATGGCCTAGCAAAGCTGTCCAGGGTATACTCTGCCCTCAGCTGGAATCGGCTGTGATGGGCACCAGCCTCCCTGCGACCCTAATTAGGATTAAGCGGTTACAGAAAATGATGAAAAATAGCTCTGACACTATTTCCTCACGTAAAATCTTAGCATTTACAGAGGTAAAGCTGTTCCTTTCCAACATCGTACGGTCTTCAAAACACAGGACACAACACAGGGTTCCTTTGTAACTTGACAAAGCTGTAATGTTGGCAAATTGTTATTGTGAAAGCATAATAATTTTTTTAGGATGTGCTAATTGCAAAATCGATTCCTCCTTTAGACATAATATACATGTTTAAAATTATTATTTTGCTATAACTGCATGCTCCATTATGATTTATTTTATATTGTTAGGGGTATATAAATGGGACTGTGCAAACGGAGTACATAATAGATTAAATTCGCATTATGACTGCGAAAGTGACCCAACATCTGATCCAAGCGTCACTGCTACCAAACTTTCTTGTAGCCGCTTGCTTTTGTATGTAAACACATCCTAACAACTGCCACTTAAAGCCTGTCTTAAACCTTAAATTACATGTATGGATATGCCAGGTGTGCATTGTGCCGTAGTGAACTGTGGGAACTGTATTTATCATCTCGAGTGTTGGAAAAAGGAAATGTGCAGTATACATATATAAATAAATTTGGGACTAACGCGTGTACATGTCTGCCGCCATTCACATTATTTACCTTCCCTACCAAGATGAAGGATCCGGAGGGATGCAAATGTTGGATTAAAGCAGTAAGTTTATTATTAAAGTGTTCTTTATTCAAATTTATAGACCCTATAGACTATATTACCTTTTATTTACCTGTTAAATTACCATAAAAATCGGCGATGCCATAATCATTACATATCATAGACTTAGATCTTGAAAATTACTGTTCTGTTAATTTGTAAAATAGACAAACAAGAGCTGTCAGATCACTTGGTAACAGCTGTCAAACTTGTATTTACCTTCTTTGTTGTCATTATGTAGTCGTGCTAGTCGGGGTGCCTGGTCCTTCATTAACAAAAAAATCCGCTATGTCAGCATACGTACACGGGGGCCACTTCGATAAGGCGTCATTTTCTGTCTCCCAGCTGTCTTTAAGTTCCAAGGGGTCAGGAATTGTCATGCTTTCCTCATCCACTTAAATGTCAACAAGCTGGCATAGTCACGTTCGATTTGTTTAGATTCCTTTTGTAACGTCGCCGCAAATGCAAGCGCAACAAGTTCATCTTTACGCTTGCGGGAACAACCGGGAAGACCCCTATGTATACAATACACTCGAAGGTCGGGAACTTTCCATAAATTAAACGTATCAATAGTGCAGTTCTCATCCACATCAAGGTTTACGTTCCGCCATGTTTACGGTAGTCGAGATCCCATGATGCCGTGCGCAGGCGGAGATGCAAAATTAGTCTATTAGATTCACTGTGCTGTAACTAATGTCACATGGTATGACTCAGCTGTAAGGCGGTCTGGAAAATTCGAGATGGACCTAGTTGCGCATGCGCCCTGGTGGCGGGTCAGGTGATTCAGAAACTTCGAGAATGGAACTTTCCGGAATTTTGGGGAGGTTATATTAAGGACCTGGGGCCGTCTGGTTCCAGCCTCTTCCCATCTCGTACAGCCTCTTCCAGTCTCTTCGACACGCAGATCTTCTCAGGAAACTCATCGTGACGGCTCATCTCATCTAAGGGGGATCACGGAAACTTCATCTAAGTTTCGTCGATCGGGACTTCATCGCCAAAGTCCATCGTCCATGTTCACCCACAGCCAACGCAAGGATGGTCATCATTTGTTTCTGTCTAACGCGAGATTACACGCCGATTCTAGATTTCCCATGCTGCAGGTACTTGATGACTATGGGACCCTTTGTTTAATTTGTATTTTGGTCGAGCTTTAAGCTGTATTATTTTGCCTTGCCTTGTTTATATTATTAAATTGTATATATTTTATGTTGTGGTTTGACGTGTTTTACTGGTTTCATGGGGAAATTTACTTCTAAATTCCATACATAACAAAATTGGAAGCTCGTCCGATAGAATCCATTTGGCATACGTAACAAAATATATTTTACATATACTATATTTACATTCTGTAGATTATATTCAGGAAGACGACCCTATATAAGTCATAAAAGTTATGGTTATTTTTTCTAGATATTGCTTGAAATACTACTTTAACACCACTTATTCAACTAGAAGAGGGCTATTTGGATGTAGTGTGTGAGGCAGGATTTGAAATAAATCTCTAAAACAGAGGTAGGTTGCCAAGAGCATAGCAGCAGTTATATCAAAATCTATTGTGGAGAATTTTATTTAGCCGGTGTTACCTGATGAAACCATTTTATCTAGCAAATAATAAAGAAACATACATGATAATGGTTCAGAAATCTATAGCACTTTTAAGGGTTTGCCCAGAATGATAATGTTTACACCCTTTAGATTTCTGGTTTTACTCTTTTTTTTCTTGTGTGCCTGTGTTTCGTGCACATCTGCTTCTGTTCTTAATTAGTCTTTTCTTAATCTGTTTAATTTGCACAGGCTTTGGCTTTCACTGTACTTTTGGGAAAAGCTCACTAATATTTTTATAAGTCGTGATTATAACAGCATAATAAATTGTGGCATGTACAAAAACATTCTGTTTACCAATTTACAGACAAATGCATGAAGTTTAATTGGGAGGAGCATCAGAGAAGGACAAAAACTCATTGCAAATATACTGGGGAGGGGGGTGTCCTGGGGAAATGGAAAGTCGTAAACTGGTCCGTCACCAGACCTACGGCTGTATATTTTACTTCCTAAAGAGGACAACGAAGAGAGACACCTTCTAAAAGGAGCAACAACTGAAACATGCTGTTGTAAAAATCTGGAGAAGCTTCACAAAAAAAGAATGTAACAGTTGAATATGTCAGTAGGTCACTGGACTGACAGAGCTTTTGCAGGCAAGGGGTAGGTATGCAACAAAATATTAAGTATTCTCTTACTCACTCTTTGCTAAATTGTTTAATCCTACTGGAGCTTCAGGCAGGCTGGTGCCTATGTCAGCTGCCACTGGGTAAAGGCGGTTCACACACTGAACCCACCTGACCATTGCAGGGCCAACACAAACACACTAACACCCATACTAGTGACAATTTTGAAAAGCCAGTTAGCCTAATGTGCATGTCTTTGGACTGTGGGACAAAGCCCGAGTACCCAGAGGAAACCACACAAAGCACGAGAACATGAAAACTTGACAAACAAATGCCTAAGGCTGAGACTCGAACACAGGGTCCCCTTGATGTGAGGTGGACGCAGTAGCCACTATGTCACCCTATATTAATATTATATACTATACTATAGATAATATTATATACCCCTATACTATATTAACTTTTTCCCTCATAGTCAAGGAGGAAGCATGATGTATTACATGATTCAATAGGAAAAGATGTTAGCAAAACCATGTGCTTGAGTTACTATTCAATCCACATAATGTAGGTTTCATGTAGCTCTAAATAAATGTATACACCGTAATACATCATGGAACACAGGACGTCAAAACATGTTATCTGAGGGAAGAGTTAAGTATCATTTACTTTAATTACTGTAAGATTATCTGTTCTGCTACTTTTGCTCACCTACAAATAGAATGTTATAAGTGGCAGGCTCAATGTTATTTAACATCCATCCATCCATCTATCTATCTATCTATCTATCTATCTATCTATCTATCTATCTATCTGTCTCTCTGTCTATCTATCTAAGCCAGTGCTTCTCAAATAGGGGGCACGGTATGATGTGGGGATGACCCGGGAATGTTTTTCTGGAATAGTCTCTGAGAATTAAGTGTAATTGCGCCTCCACTCCAGTAGTTGGCAGTGGCGCCCTCGTCGCGCTATGGTGTAGCGGTTTTTCGCACGAGCAAATGATATAATGTGCGGGAAGCAACCCCTCAAGAAACAGCACGGAGAAATTTCTATCAGAAACAAAGAGAAAGGTGGAGAGAGATGGAGATATTAAGACAAATAAGTTGATTGAGTTTAAATAAGGATGTATTTTTTTTTTAATTTCAGGTACAGTACATTGGTGCACGGACAGTGGTGACCTAGTGGTATTGGGTGCTGGATCGCTGATCCAAAGGTTGGGGGTTCGAGTCCCACTCTCCACAAGGCTGTCACTGTACCCCCAATGCAGCGAACTGGGTTATCAAAGGCCGGCCATATTTCTCACTGTCTATGTTGTGAGGCATGTAAAAGAACCATTACTGACTTTCGACAAGAGTAGCTGCAAAGCCGTCAGTGTGTTTCTGCCCTGCGATGGCCTGGCGAGCTGTCCAGGGTGTACTCTCCCCTTGCCCGGAGTTGGCTGGGATGGGCGCCAACCTCCCCGTGACTCTAATTAGGATTAAGCGGTTACAGAAAATGAACTGAACATTGGCGCACTTTAAATCTTTTCTATTACAGATTAAAACATGTTAATGAAGTTTTTCTTTATTTATAAGTTGAACTACATTTCATTCTTTTTTTGTTTGTTTTTAATGTTAAAAATACAATGTTATGCAGAGGTGTACTGTCTGTCTTCCTTTCGGCTTTTTCCCTTTTACTCGGGAGTCGCCACAGCGAATCATCTGATTCGCATGTTTGATTTGGCAGAGGTTTTTACGTCGGATGCCCTTCCTGTCACAACCCTTTTTATCAAGGGA
Source organism: Plotosus lineatus (assembly GCA_024760905.1). NCBI lineage: Eukaryota > Metazoa > Chordata > Actinopteri > Siluriformes > Plotosidae > Plotosus > Plotosus lineatus. The sequence goes on along the minus strand of CM045747.1, from coordinate 16,073,894 downwards.
CAGAAACACGCTGACGACTTTGCAGCTACTCTTTACGAAAGTCAGCAATGGTTCTTTTACATGCCTCTCACCATAGACAGTGGGAGACATGGCCCGCCTTTGATAACCCAGTTAGCTGCACTGGGCGTTATGCAGAGCTGTACGAATATCAATTTAATTGACAAATAATACTACAGTATAGTCGCTCACGGGGTGGTGTGAGTGGGTGTGTGTGTGTGTGTGGGGGGGGTCGTGATTTTTTTTTTTTTTTCTTCTGAGAGGGGGCCACAGCGAAAATAATTGAGAAGCACTGATGGCAAGTTATTTGCATGATTTCTTTTTTTTTAACTCGAGAAATGTATCATTGATGTCTACAGTAGAAGATTTTTGCGGTTTTCAATATTTCCTGATTACAAATTTTATATGGCAGGAATATTATGCAAATTAAGTGGTGAAATATGTGCATTGTTTTAAACAATGAAACTACTGTATGTCTGATATTAAACACATAAATATGTAGCAAATCCCATTATGATTCCTGTCAGGAAAACACAATGTCCTTGTCAAAATTATTCGATTTGGACATCATGAGTAAAAAAAAATTGGTCGCATGTTGTTGTTCATTAGATCGGCACATGAGAAAATGCCTTTTGAGCACTCTGAATTTCAGTAATTAATGAGCTGTTTAGTTAAAATTTCAGAAGCGTTGCTAGTTTACATATCCTTACATTCTGCAAAAAGGATTTTGTAGAAACTTCATGACATTTGAAAAGTTGTCTTCCCTCTGCAAATCTTAATAAACACATTTTTCACTACCAGCTTTTAAACTGTGGGCCCATAATTCTCTTGTGACAGGAACAGATGCTTTATCGGTCTTCTGCCTTAACAAAAAATGGGTTCTCCACAACTTAAATGTTTGCAGTCTACTTTTATCCCCAGTTTTCTTGCCAGGAAAGATGTTTTACAGCGGACAATAAATGCATCAAATAATTGAACATGGTGGGGGAAGGCATTTCTAACTGTTCTATGCTGCAAGAGAAACAAATTCCATGGGATATAAAATATCTACACTCACCAGAATCCAGGCTGTCCTCGGGTACTCTCACACATGCTTTACATACCTAGTAATGATAAATACTTTCTATTGCCTAATACAGGAAAAAAACTATCCCCTAAAGGGGTAGAGCGCTTGAAATAAGCAAACTGTTCAATGCTTTGTGAGGAAATTGTCTTTCTCTGTACAGTATCACAATCAAAGAATTTTTAAAACAGGCATGAAACAGTATGAAGACCTGAAACTAATGCAGTGTGGAATGGAAAAAAAATGCTGCAGCACCGCAACCTACAAATTTTAAAACCAACCTTTCCATGGCAACCTAACCAAATATTACTCTGTTTTGGGGCTTCAGGTTTTGAGTTTTGAAATTTTATTTTTCCGAAGAGTTTAATGGATGTATATGTAACTTGTATACGTATGCACATATATCAAATCCATAAGATTCAACTCTGTGTTGATAATCTGAGTAGCTTGCTGCTCCTTAACCAAAGTTGAAAACACAGCCAATAATATACTGTTACCAGTTCTCTGTTTCTATCCCGCAATCATTTCCTCCCATTAACTTTTCCTTCTCATGTGCTTTCTCTTGTTCCTTTCTCATATCATAGCTACCAAGACAACAACATGGTAACGCCAACAGTACTTCAAATGGTCTTCTGGCACTCTGGCAACTAAGATTTCAGGTTTTTTGTGGCGTTAAGGCCTGACCTGATGAAATGACATGAGGTTTTGTGGAGGTTTAAATTGCTTTCATCAATATGGTGTTGTTGGAGAAGTAAAAATGTACCCAATAGAGAATGAAATAGAGGATTGTTACTGGTGAGAAGCAGAGGGTAAACATCAGGCTCTACGAAGTTTCTACCTCCTTTGGTCTAATCATATCTGAATAACTTCACTATACTAAAAATAGGCATTTAGACTGGCGTCCTTACATTATAAGGTAAATTTTATATATATATATATATATATATATATATATATATATATATATATATATATATATATATATATATATATATATATGTGTGTGTGTGTAATTTAAAAAAAATAATCTCGAAAGTTGGCACTCAAGCAAACTATCCACAATTCCGGAGCTTAAAAAAATGCACTTTTCTCCATACTGTATATGGTTACAAAGTTTTCTAAAGTCGGAATATGAAAATAATTTAATATCTAAACACTAGTCATATTTGAACACTCATTATTAGAGCTACTCAGAAAATAATCAAAGGCAGCTATTACTATTCACACATATATCCACTTATCATTGTCAGATCAGCAAAACCAGGGAATGGAACAGTATTGAATAGATGTATTAGGTGAAAGAAGAAGAGAAAATGGACATGTTGCTTACCCTTTGCTACTGTGCTGTGCACTGACACACAGCCTGGCCGTCCTCAGTGTAGTGGCTGCAGCAACACAGGAATCCCTGCCTGCACTCGTCTGTCCGTCAAGCCCTCAGCAGCTGCCTCTCATAAATCTGATTCTGGATCAGCTCCAGCCAAACATGAAGAGAGGAGACTCACCCCCACTTCCACCTCACAACATTCTCTCCTTCGATTTCAAATCAACTTCTCATAGCTATACAACAGCTCGGCAGAGGACCATTTGAGTACTGTGTGCTGTCAGTATTGAGACGCTTCGTGGTTCAGTGTGTCTCCACAGGAAAGAGGAAAAGCAGGGAAAGAACAGTCAGACACATGCCCCTGTTCTAGCTCAGTAACAGCTGTGAGTCACTCTCGAAGCATGAGTTCTGGTTCAGCAAGTGAAGTTGGTGCATCTCAAAGGGTCTGCGCTTCCAAATAACTTAACAGTCTGAGAGAAGAGCCAGCCGGCTGGAAGAGTTGGTGAATGACGAGACAGGTCGTTCTAAAACTAGATGGTATATTAATAGAAATATGCGCAATGGGGATAGTATTGGCGCCTTCAGGCCGGTTGTTATGCACAGGGTGCCTTTGTGTTGCCTTTCATGCAGAGATATAAATTTTCTTTCAAATTGTTATAACATTTTATATGTTTCGTCAAACAATAGAAGCATACTTTAGCACAGGAGGTCCATAAAGGTGTTAATTTAATTGTAGTATGAAATTAATTACATTGATCTGAATTGTGAATTGATAACACTCATGGCAATGATAGGTAACCTTTATTTTTTCATTTTAATGTAATTCAATTAATTAATTCATTAATTAATCCATGTATTTATTTAGGTATTTATTTATTTTGTGAGTGGTGCAGAAGAGTAGTCAAGTGTTGTCACCAGGGTCCCTATAGTTTAATCATGAGCTTTTAGTTACTGTATTGATTTATGCAGCGTTCCAAATGTACCCCTTGCCTTGTCCCCACGTGGGTTTCTACCTGGTTCTCAAGACTAAAAGAAAACCATGCTGGTTGATGGATTGGTGACTCTAAAATGCCCCGTGTAACTGGGAATGTGAGTGAAGTGCTGTGAGATACTGGTGACAACCCAAAGGTGCTCCAGTCGAAATCCATTAAACCCATATAAAGTATAAAGTGGAAAATGAAAAGCAAACAAATGAATGAATGAATCTTTCAAAACTGTAATCAAGAAAAGTCATTTTCAGTAAAATAATGTAAAAATTTTATGATTTCCATTTCTGATGATTCCTTAGTTTATTGGGACAAATAATAACAATCTAACTTTTTTGAGCCTTTCCCGGATGGTTAACACAGGCTCGTTCAGGTAAAGCAGCACAAGGTTTATCCAGACATATAACGTGAACCCTTAATTATCACAATGGCGGTGATAGCCTAGTGGTGTAGGTGCTGGATCACTGATCCTAAGGTTGGGGGTTCATGCCCCACTCACCACAGGTTGTCACTGTCCCCCAGTGCAGCTAACTGGGTTACCAAAAGCCGGCCATGTCTCTCACTGTCTTTGGTGTGAGGTTCATGTAAAAGAACCATTGCTGACTTTCGACAAGAATAGGCTGCAAAGCCGTCAGCGTGTTTCCGCCCTGCGATGGCCTGGCGAGCTGTCCAGGGAGTATTGTGTACTCCGCCCTCACCTGGAGTCGGCTGGGATGGGCGCCAGCCTCCCCGCGACCCTAATTAGGATTAAGTTGTTACAGAAAATGAACTGAACCCTTAATATCCCCATCTTAACCAAATAGTAGCTTATAAAGGGCGAAATGGTCAAGCACAAGATGCAAGGAAAAAGAGAAGAACCAGAGAAGGAATAGATAAGCGCTGGGTAGGAGATGTGCAATCTCCAAAACCTGACACTTAAACCTTTTAATCCCACTACAGTCAGCTGAACCATGGAGCATATTACAGCTAATACTACTGTAGGTGAAGGCATGGGAAGACCCTGAAGAGCTCACCAGATCATTATGGGGCCAACACACATAGCCATTCACACTCACACTTAAGGGCAATTTGAAAGAGCCAATTAGCTTAATATGCATGTCTTTGGACTGTGGAGGGAAGCTGGAGTACCCGGGGGAAACTCACATGTCCATGGGGAGAACATGTGAACTCCACATAGAAACACCTTAACTGAGCCTGGGACTCAACCTTCTTGTTGAAAGACTGGTGTGCTAACTACTACGCCACCATCCTACCTGACCAGACACTTGATAAAATTAAATACTGTACAGTAATCGACAATGAAGAAAAGACAAATGTTACAATAACTGTCGTACCAACAAGGATTTAAACTAAATCTTAAGACTAAAGAAGTGAAAATGACACAAGACTTTCACTTTTCACATTTTCACTTTCATAATACCCAAGACAAGCTGTGCAAGGTGTTCTTTGCCCCCGCCCAGAGTCGGCTGAGATGGGCGCCAGCCTCCCTGTAACCCTAATTAGGGTCAAGCGGTTCAGAAAATGAATGAATGAATAATACCTAACACTTTGAAAATGTGATGGTATTAGGTTCTCAGAGAACATGTGCCGTGAACTCTGCTCATGGTACTTTGTTAAACAGGAAGGAATATTTTTTTTTCAATTTTCAAAGGCAGCAGTCATGGTGTGCATTCTGCAGAACTTTCTCCAGTTAAGCTGGAGGTGCTGCTGTGCAATGACAAGTGGAAGAGTTTAAGACATCAATCAATATCTGACTCTACACATTATCCACTCCTAACACAGAGACACCCAAGCCTGGGGACAATTGAAGGGTTTGGCTGAAACTTATTTTTTGTTATTGTCTGTAAGTGACAAAGACAGTGTTCATGGCACTCTGACATTCAACAGCTACCTGCAGCCTGCAGCTAAAGGCAGCAAATGCACTCTGAAATCTTAATGAGGACCTTTCAGACCAAACGTCCTCTACTTTTCAACACTAAGTTTCAAAAGTCAAAAAGCTATGTACAGTGCTGCATGAAGATATTGATGCACATATTAATATTCAAGCATGATGAATTAATCATGATTCTAACTCAGGAGACATAATGTTAACTTTGGCTTTGTATTTGAGCTCATTCTTTTTGAACATTTACATCATTTGACAGACACTCTTATCCAGAGCAACTTACAATTACCAGCTTTTTTTTAATACAACTGAGCAGTTGAGGGTTAAGGGTCTTGCTCAAGGGCCCAACAGTGATGATAGTGGGGATTGAACTACTGAGCAGTAAATCATCACATTAACCACGAAGCCACCACTTGAAAAATAGAGGTTCATACTTCTTAAAGTGTATGTTTATTCTTTTAATTGAATTATTATCTTTAAAAAAAAATTATTACAAAATTCGGTGGCACGGTGGCACTGAGGTCAGCATGCCCACCCCACAGCAAAGAAGGTACTGGGTTTGATTTCTGGGCTGAGATTTTTCCTGTGTAGAATTTGTATGTTCTTCCCATGCATGGGTTTCCCTGGGTACTTCACTTTACTCCAAGAATCCAAAGACATGCACATTAGGTTAATTGATGTTTGTCCAAATTGACCCTAGGAGTATTACTGTGAATGTTTGAGTATATTGACCTGGAATGGCCTGGTGAGCTGTTTATGGTGTATCCCCCTTCACCTAATATTGGCTGAGATAGGTGCTATCTCTAAAACAAAGTATATTTAAAAAAAATAATAATACATCTACTAATAACAGCTATACATATTTCAGTTCTCATAAATGGCTTACAAATTTCTATTGGACTTAGTTCAGGACATTTCAAATTTTATGAACTGTTCTTTTTGGTAGAATGATTTGTGCACTTAGGATTATTGTCCTTGTTGTATGGCCCACTTTCATTTGAGATACATTTCAACAAACCTGATATCTTTCTTTAGAATTTGCTATCTAATTCAGAGTTTATTTCTCCATCAATAATGGCAAGTAATCCTTCCCCAGGTGTGGCAAAAAGCCTCAAATCCATAATACAACCACCACCATGTTTCACAAATAGGAAAAGGATATTTTACTGAAATGGGGAACAATGGTCAATAGCTACATTTATGGGTCAAAGCAATATGTTTACAACAACAACAACAACAACAACAACAATAACTAACAACAGCAGCAACAACAACAACAACAACAACAGCAATAATAATAATAATAATAATAATAATAATAATAATAATAATAATAATGATGATGATGAGGGCAGCGGTGACCCGGTGGTAAGGCGTTGGATTACTGATCCAAAGGATGGGCGTTTAAGCCCCAGTATCACCGAGTTGTTGCTTCTGTCCCCTCAGTGTAGCTAATTGGGTTATCAAAGGCCAGCCATGTCTCTTACTGTCAATGGTAGGGTGCATGTAAAAGAACCATTACTGACTTTCATCAAGAGTAGGTAACCGTCAGTGTGTTTCTGCCCTGCAATAGCCTAGCAAGCTGTCCAGGGTGTACTCTGCCATCGCCAGAGTCGGCTGAAATGGGCGGCAGCCTCCCCGCAACCCTAATTAGGATAAAGCGGTTCATAAAATAAATGAATACTACTACTACTACTAATAATAATAATAATAATAGTGTTATTTTCCTTAATAATGGAACTTTTATTTTGCCATAGTAATGTAGGCACGGTCACGTGTTCAAATATCACGTGATGTTTCCGTATCAGCTGTTCATTCAGAGTGACAAGATGGCGATATTCAGTGTTTATGTTGTTAACAAAGCTGGTGGACTTATTTATCAATATGATAATTATGTTCCTCGAACAGAAGTAGAGAAGACATTCAGCTTTCCTCTCGATATAGTCCTCAAGATTCATGATGAGAAGGTGGTGGTTTCATTCGGTCAGAGAGACGGAATCCGAGGTGAGCAGTGTTGAGAACTTCACGAGCTAACTAGCTAGAACTGTAACTTAACTGGCTAAGATCATCTGAATGCATCAGTTGACTACATGGCACTCTTCTACACATTTCTGTAATGTGGCACTGTGGTGTAGTGGTTAGCACGTCCGATTTTACAGCAAAAAGGTTCTGGATTCGAGTTCTGGGTTTGTCGACGGGTGACGTGTGGGTTTTCTCACACAGTCCAGACTGGGTTCATTGGATGTCCCAGTTTGCCCATTGGTGTAATCGGGAATGAATGTGTTTGCTCTGAGACACTCCAGCGACCTGTTCAGGGCCTACCCAGCCTTTGCCCGGTGTTGGCTGAGATGGGCTCCAGTCTCCCAGCGGCCCTGATAGGATTAAGCAGTTTGACGTCTTGAAGTGAGTGAGAGGTGAGATGGTGATATTTACTGATTTGCTTTGTTTTACTCCCGCAAGGAAAATATTGGCTCTGCATTTGACCCATCAAAAGTGAGCATACACACACACACACACACACACACACACACACACACACATTGGGGCACCTGGAGGGAAGCTGGGGGTCAGCTGCCTTGCTCAAGAGCACTTGAGCCATGGAGGTTGGGAAAGGGAGGGTGCAGCTCACCCCCCCCCCCATCCCCCATCCCCCATCCGGCTGGTTCGGGAATCAAACCAGCAACCTTTATGTCCCAAAACAGCTTCTCCATTCATTAGGCCATAGCTGCCCCCAGAGGTTGGCATATCTGCCTCATTGCAGGAAAGTTCTGCGATGGAGTCCCAGGCTGTGGATTTTCCATGTGGGGTTTGTATGTTCTCCCCATGCTTTTGCATGGCTTTCCTCTGGGTACTCCGGTTTCCTTCTCAAGTTCAAAGAAATGCACTTGAGAATTAATTGGCTGTTCCGAATTGCCAGCAGGTGTACATGTGAATAGTTTTGTGTGTGTGTGTTTGTTTCTGCAATGGTGTGGCGAGCTGTTCGGGGTGTACTCTGCCTTTGCCCATTTTTGGTTGAGATAGGTTCCAGTTCCTATTTCCCTAATAGTATTGAGCTGTTTTAGTGGCAAATGAGTGAATATATAGAGTGTATGTATAAATTGTGATGTTCTTGAGTAACTCACTATACCTCTTTCTCTTGATGCTCTTGTAGTGGGTCATGCAGTGCTTTCTATTAACGGAGTCGATGTGAATGGAAAATACACAGCAGAGGGAAAGGAAATACTGGAATACCTGAAAGATCCATCGAATTATCCAGTGTCGATCCGATTCGGACGAGCACGTCTGTCTTCCAATGAGAAACTCATGCTGGCTTCGATGTTTCACTCGTAGGTGCATTTAACTTGCATCCATTCTTGGCATGTCAAACCTTTTTGAAACTTGTGTTGCAAACTCTAAGATTTAAGATATTACACTGAATCTGTTATTTACTCTGGGATAGGTTGTTTGCTATTGGGTCACAGCTATCTCCCGAGCTCGGCAGCTCAGGTATCGAAATGCTGGAGACAGATGTCTTTAAACTGCACTGCTTCCAAACACTCACAGGTAAATCATATCCTCATATATAAAAGTTTGTTGTGAAGTGTTTCAGTTGTCTTTCAAATTGAAGTTTTAACATCAAAATATAACCCTTTGTGGTTACATGATTTAAAGGGCCCTGTTTAGTACTTCCCAATTCTATTAAATAAACATGAAGTACAGTGTTTTGTCTTGGAAATAAAATTAAATCAGCCACAATGTCTTTTTGAAGCCATTTGTTTACCCCTATGTGTGAGTGTCATTGAGCCCTACACTGGGCACGATAATATTTGTAAACATTGCCATCTTGAGGAGACCGAGTGCCCAGAACACTTGATCTCAGACTTTTCCACATTCTACAAATCTACAAATTATCACGTGTCTGCAAGATACTGATAATGGATGACAAAACACAGACTATTCACTTATGAATGGATATCTGGAAGTCAATGTCTGCGTGATGTGATAAGTTTGGGTGCAAAAAAAGGTGGTGGACCTTAACCTGACATTCAGAATTTTCCTATAACACCACCTAATGAAATGTTTTGTTCCTCTTCTTCTTTTCCTTTCGGCTTTTTCCCTTTTTCAGGGGTCGCCACAGCGAATCATCTGATTTGCATGTTTGATTTGGCATAGATTTTTACATCGGATGCCCTTCCTGACACAACCCTTTAGCAAGGAGCAGAAACACGCTGATGGCTTTGCACCTACTTTTTTATGAAAGTCAGCAATGGTTCTTTTACATGAACCTCTCACCATAGACAGTGAGAGACATGGCCCGCCTTTGATAACCCAGTTAGCTGCACTGGGGGGAACAGTAACAACCTTGTGGAGAGTGGGACTCAAACTTCCAACCATAGGATCAGCGATCCAGCGCCCTTTACCATCAGGCCACTTGTACCTCAGTAATTTACTGAATAACATGAACCAATGCCAACCTTATCAGAGAGTGCTGCCATTAATCAAGGAATAATGACAAAAAATGTTTTTTTTTTGTTTGTTTGTTTGGTTTTTTATTTTTTTTTATTACCGATCATGCAACAGTATTTTGGGGGAAATTGTTACACAGCTCCTTTATTGTTGTTGAATGTTTTCAAATCGAAATGGCTCCTGTCACTTACAATATATTAGTTATATACTGAAACTGGAGTCAGTCATAAATGGGAAGTTGCTCACTTGAAATAGGTTGGCTCCACCTTGTGGATGGGTGATGAATTACATATCATGAAAATAGTTGATGCAAAGAATGTATGATAATCATATTCTTAAAAGATCTTGTGGGTCACAAAAAATGAGTTGGGTGGCTGGATTTAGCCTGCAGGCCTTGAGTTTGATGCGAATGATATGAAGGGATCTTTGTATGTTCACTGCCGATCAGATATTATTTGGCTGTTGGACACTTGCACAGATCTCACACATCGGTTCAGGTGTTTCAGCTTTGTGAACACCATACAGTTATCGGCCCATATTAGACATTTAGAAGTGCCTAGATAGTTTTATTTCCTAAATTGCTCATTTTTTAAATCATCCTCCAGGTCTTCATCAATGTTATGTTGTGACTACACAAACAGTCTCAAACCAACACTCAAGTGTTTAAAAATCCTCACCTCTGATATATTTGTCTCACTAAAACTTTACCAGTTTGGTGACTTTGTTGAGATTTATACCTGACCATAATAAAATCTACTCAGTGGAGTTTACTTTTCTCAGACAGATGGGGTAGACCAGCACATACTGGCTATAGCTTCTTCCTCATGTCTTCTGGGGGAGGTTGTTTGTTTTTTGGCACAATTGCCACAGGCTTGCTCATTAGGAATGTGTAGAATTCCTCGTGAAATTCAATTGTAAAGCAACTTTCCAACTGATCTGTTAATAAGTTACATTCACACTTCACAGGGATCAAGTTCATCGTAATGGCAGATCCTCGCCAGACTGGGGTTGATGCTCTCTTGAGAAAGATCTATGAAATTTATTCAGACTTTGCCTTAAAGAATCCTTTCTACTCTTTGGAAATGCCCATCAGGTTGGTGCCGCATTTGTACATATGTAGCTAATTCTGATATGTCAGCATTATAAATTGTTCCCAAAGCAGTGTTTATGAATTTTGTTCCATTTTATTTCAGATGTGAACTCTTTGACCAAAATCTCAAGAGTGCACTGGAAGTAGCAGAGAAAGCCGGTACATTTGGGACCGGTTCATGAGCAGATAACACAAGCTACACTTGTATTGTCACCTTTTCTAAGTTCAGCAACCAACTGTATATAGTATGGACTGTTTCCTGATGTATGGTTTACTTAGACCAGGGGTGTCAAGCTCAAGCCACAAAGGGCCGTGTGGCTGCAGGTTTTTGTTTCAACCAAGAAGTGGCACACCTGACTTGGCTCATTTAATCAACTGATCTGAGTCTTCATGGAGTTCATTGGACAGTCTCTGTACAGAGCATACAGATTGACCAATCAACTGCCTGAAGACTCAGACTAATTCTTTAAATGAACCAAATCAGGTGTGCCACTGCTTGGTTGAAACACAAACCTGCAGCTACACGGTCGTTTGTGGCACGAGTTTGATACCCCCTGAATTAGACCATCTTTAAAAATTTTGGACTAATCAGTATGTTGCACAGATTGAATTAATTCAAATTTTATGGAATGGCAGAATGAATGTTCTTATTTATTGGTAAGTACAGTCTTGTGTTTCTAGCACCAACCTCTACGCTATGTCCAAAATCTTTGTGTTCTAAGTGAATCAGGACGCCATAAATAAGAAGTCTACTGAAAAACAAAAAGTCAAACTGATGAGTATCATCTTTATTTAATATAAATGTTTTCACTGTATTATTGAAAAAAACCTAAATAAAATGTTTGGAAAACACCACATATAAATTCATAGTAGCAATAAAGAGGTAGAACCATGTTAAGATGCCTCAATGTCATTTGGAGTTGTTAAGCCTCTAGCAAAATAAAAGAAAAATGGCAACGCTGGAAACGATTGTGATCATGGGGGGGAAAAAAACCTTTTAAGCAATTTACAAATGTTTGTTCTGAATCAGAATACTGATTTTTATACTTGAGTCTATTATAAGATTTACTATGAAAATGGGATAAAAAAAAAAGTGATTTGGTGTTTGGCTACAAATTATATTCCACAAAAATTACAGCGTGGAAAATAATAATAATAAAGTAAGTTTGCCTCCTTAGAAAGAAATGAAATATTTAAATTTTTTAATAATATTTTTCTAGTTTTATAATACATTTAGTATATAAAAGTCACCTTCCCACAGAATCAGTCTCTTCCCTTCCAACCTCTTCACCACCATGGACAAAACCAAAAAGAGCTGGAAATTAGATTAGACAAAAATGTAGACCTGCACAAGAAGCTTAGTGAGAAGGAGACAACTGTTGGTGCTATAACAGGGATCCCTTGCTACTTCGCGCTTCAATTCATGTGGCTTCAGTACAATGCAGGTTTTTTAAAAAATAAGGAAGAATAGGGGGGGAAAGGAAAATGCCGCAAAAACAAGGTCAATTATGCAAAAAAAAACACAAAAAAAAACCAAGCCAAAACCTCCAATCAAAACTACTTACATTGTTGTGAGGTGCGCATCTAAGTGCGCGCACATGCGCGTCTGTGTGTGTGTACGTATTTATATTTTATTTACATCTTATTTCATGTTTAATTGTTATTAGCATTGAATATGTATTTATTGATACTATATACACATACATGCACATATACATCAGTGTGGGGGGGTGATCCTATGATCCTACTTCACGGAATTCGGCGGTTGTGTGGGGATCTCGGTACCAATTATCTGTGGAAAGTGAGGGATCCCTGCATTTGAAATACAAAGTAACCATCTATCATCCTCTCTTTGGAGCTTCATGCCAGTTCTTTCCTTTTGGGGTCAATATGATTATGGGAGAGGAAAGGCCTCAAATGAAAATTACCTGAGAGGGGCTTGTTAATGACATCAATGCCCTTCAAAACCACTGGCAACACACAACACCAAAATGGATTCAAATCCTTCCGCACCCATGGGGTCACCCTGCTCAAGAAAGCAGAATGGGATGTGGTCAGAACCAAATTTGAGCTTTTTAGAATTAGCTGGACTCGCCCTGTTTGGAGGGAGAGAAATGCTGACTTGAACCCCGAGAACAATATCCCACTGGTCAAAAAAGGAGATTTAGACATTATGCTTTGTTTCTCTTCTAATACTATAGGATATTGAAGGTACGATGGAGTCATGTGATGTAAAATCTTGGACAAGAACCTAAATTTTCTCCCATGGATGATGATTTGAGCATGACGTAACCAGGACAACAAAGAAATGGCTCAAGAAGCAGTACATTAAGGTCACAGAGTGGTTTAGCCAGTCTCCAGACATTAATTCTAGAGAAAATCTGTAGAGGGCACTGACGGTTTGAGTTTCCCAGCGGCAGCCTTGAAACTAAAGATTTGGAGAGGGTCTGACCAAAAGCCCTTCTGAGACGTGAGCAAACCTGTTAGCCAACTACAAGAAACGTCTGACCACTGTGCTTGCCAATATGGGTTTCTCCACCAAGTACTACACTTTAAACCCCAAGTTATGTTTTGCTTGGGGATCAAACACTTATTCTGCTTGATCACATGCAACTTAAATTCTAACCTTTAAATATAACCATAAAACTTGCAGGCCAATCTTTTCTCTGTAGGTGAGCTAATTATTCTCCTCACTGTATGCATCCTTCAAATCCATTCAAAAATTTGAACAATGTCGTTTTGTTAATGGTGTGTAGATAAACTTTGAAGTAGTATTTAAATACATTTATTCCTAGACATATGATGTTCTGGGAGCCTCAAATGGCAGAATATCCTTAAAATAATGTTTATAGTGTTTCAAAGCTACAGCATGACCATTTTAGGGATATTTAGAGCAAGTTTACTTCCTGGCTTCTGACAATTTTTGAAAGTGACCTTTGCATCTGTAATCTATAATGTTCCTAATTAGACAGTGAATGTATTAACAATGTTCAGGTTTATACAAGTATATGTTGGATGCACCATTTTATTATTGTTAAACTCTGCGTTTCTAACCAAGAGAGGCTCCACTTGCACAGTTGATTACTCGGTCTTCTTCGAAACATGCCCCATCTTGGTTTGGATGTTACGGAGGAGGAAAAAGCTAATTGTTGTGATGGCGCAGGTTACCTCTGCTACCCAGAATGCTGTGTCCCAGCCATAGTGTTTTGCAATAGTGCTAAATGGCAACCCAGAAAGAAATCCTCCAACTGGAAAGAAAAACAAAGTATCAACAAAGCACATCTTCAAAGCTTTCTGCCAAAATATGCATAAAGTCTGGAATTCTGTTTAATATATGGGCTTATTAATTTATACTGTATATCAATAACAGAGTTCATGTGCATCATATTATAGCAAATTTAATGCAAGACCCTACCGTTTGCCATCAAGGCTACAATAGCATGTGATGTTCCACAGTAGTTGGAAGGAGCGCTCTCATTAGCAATGACTCCAAAAAGAGCTATTGGTCCATAAGAAGAGAAGCCAAAAACAGCACCAAGAAAGAGAATCCAAACCTGTGAGGAAGTTTTAAACAAGTACAGATAATTAAGTATTTCATGTTCAAGGAATACAAAATGGCTCCCAATTTATAACAAGACAAGTGTCACCTTCACATTGTCAAATGTGCCCAGATGTTACATATTTATTGCGAGGTCGTTTGTGTTTAATTAATCATTAAATATGAATAAACTCTTTGTTCTTAATGACTGGAAAAGAATCCGAAACTTACATTTGAGCTTTCCTGAGTGACAGTGGTACGGAAAAGGTACATGGAGATATATATTCCTGCCATCATTGACAGCAGGAGGCCATGTCGTGGGTTACCATACAAACGCAGTCCTTGCTGGGAACAATAAAGAAAATAATAATCGTTGTATATATGTATATATGTATATATATATGTATGTGTATATATATGTGTATATATATATATATATATATATATATATATATATATGTATATATATATTTATATATGTATGTATATTTATATATGTATATATGTGTATGTATATACGTGTGTGTGTGTGTATATATATATATATGTGTGTGTATGTGTGTGTTTACCATGATAATTTCTCAAAACCTGATCCTGTGAACTCACCCGTGCTACTGCCCTGTCTGACAGATATCCAGCAGCTAGACTGCCCACTAGTCCCCCAATCTCCAAGGCACTCATGTAAGAACTGCCTGTGAAAATTTAGATTCATGTCACACTTAAAGCTACGAAACCTGAATGAGAATTGTTTTCATGAGCTAAAATATGAGTGTGTACTACACTGTAATGGTATGATCTTAATGATACATTATCAGGGGATTTAAAAACAATGAGAAGTGGGCACTGCTGCTGTCAGTGTTTTGTGTTTCTGTATAGTGTATATAATAAAACTTTGGATGTGTGAAAAACACCTTTATGAAGTGTAGTTTACTGATGTTTACATTTGTTATATAATAAAACTAGGGCAGCGCATTGGGTGCATGTCCGCCTCACAGCAAGAAGGCGCCTGGGTTCGATTTGCAGCTCAGGCATTTCTGTATGGAGTTCGCATGCTCTCCCCGTATTTTTGTGTGGGTTTCCTCCTACAGTCCGAAAACATGTACAGTAGGCTATTTGGCTGTTCCAAATCACCCCTAGGTGTGAGTGCTGGCACTGTGATGGCCTGGCGAGCTGTAATAGGTGTATCCCACCCTCACCCACAATCAGCTGGGAAGGGCACAAACCTCCCCGCAACCCTAATTAGGATTATGCGGCTTAGACAATGAATGAAAGAATATAATAAATAAAAAATGATTGAAAGAACATAGTAAAAATGATTGGGTAGATTTCGTATACAGGGATCCCTCACTTTCTCCGGTTAATGGGGACCAGTACCACCAAATTCCGTGAAGTTGGATCGACCCCTGACTGATGTATACATACATGTATCATCTTCTCTTCCTTTTGGCTGTTCCCTTCAGCGGTCGCCACAGCGAATCATCTGCCTCCATCTCACCCTATCCTCTGCATCTTCTCTTACGCCAACTATCTTCATGTCCTCCTTCATCACATACATAAATCTCCTCTTTCGTCTTCCTCTAGGCCTTCTGCCTGGTCGTTCCAGCCTCAGGATCCTACTACCAATATACTCACTATCCCTCCTCTGTACGTGTCCAAACCATCTCAATCTAGCCTCTCTGACTTAGTCTCCAAAACCTCTTACATGTGCTGTCCCTTTGATGTACTCATTCCTGATCCTATCCATCCTCGTTACTCCCAAAGAGAACCTCAACATTTTCATCTCTGCTACCTCCAGCTCTGCCTCCTGTCTTTTCCCCAGGGCCATTGTTTCTAAACCATACAACATCGCTGGCCTCAACACCGTCTTGTACACTTTTCCTTTCATTCTTGTCGAATATACGTACATATGTGTATATAATATCAATAAATAAATACAGTACATATTCAATGCTATCAATGCTTATAATAAAAATTAAACATTTAAAAATAATGCTTAAGATGTAAATAAAATATAAATACATATAGATAAAAATGTGCACGCACGTACACAGATGTGTGTGCGCACACTCCGATGATGCGCACCTCACATTAAAATGTAAGGAGTTTTGTTGGGTTGTTTTTTGTTTTTGTTTGTTTGGGGTTTTTTGCATAATTGCCATTGTTTTGCGGCATTTTCCTTAATTTTTCCCTCTATTTCCCTTTTTTTTTTTTTATGAATATTTTTGAAAAATCCATGATGCATAGAAGCCGCAGAAACTGAAGCATGAAGTAGCGAGGGATCACTGTATGCTAAAAGGATATGGTAAAATGGTAGATGATTCTGAATCGAATAGAAGTCCCCTCAACATACTGTGTCTATTCAGGAATAACCACCTCACATTTGCTGCATAATTGTTAGGCATACAAAACATTTTGCTACCTGCAATACAGAGCATTCTGAATATTCCAAAAATGTGAATGCCTTAATAAGTCAATTCACAGTACCCATCAATGCTGACTGGCCTTTGTCCTGAATGAGGAAGAGTTGTCCCCAGTCTGTGCAAGCGGTCTTGGCTCCAAACACAACCAGGTAGCCAAAAGACAATAACCACAGATATGGAGACAGAAGGAACTCCTTTAGTGTGCTCTCATCCACACTGGAGCCTGAAAATAGACAACATAAGATTTACTTTTAAAATATTATTGACAGTTTTTATGGTGATCATGAATCGAGGTGATTCGTCCTTAACCACTAACACTATGGAAGTTTTCAAGAAGGCCCACAGCAGCTTTACTGCTTCCAGTGGCTCAAGCATATGTGTATTTTTATATTTGGATTCTTTACTTTATATCTTATCGAAGCGTTAATTTGTGTGCAATATTTGTTTCTTCATGTGCAATACTGAAGGGGCTCTGAGTCCAAGAATTTCATTGCAAGTAATGATTTTCCATTGTTACCTGAATATGACAATGAAACTTGAACTCAAGGACAATAGTGAATGGGTTCTGATCTACTCGATCACTAATTGGTACAATTTTGAAGCAGAAGCAGCTGGACAGGGTAGTGAGAGCAATAAGGAACACAACTGGTGCCCTTCTCCCATCCCTGCTTGAGCTCTAACCATAATTCTAACCAGATGCCTGAGCCACCTCAATTGGGCCCCTCTCCATGCAGAGGAGCAGCGGTTGTACTCCGAGCTCCCCCCCCGGATGGCTGAGATTCTCACCCCCGCTACCTGGCAAAGGGAGCTCATTTCAGCCGCTTGTATCTATGATCTTGTTCTTTCGGTCACTACCTAAAGCTTGTGACCATAAGTGAGGGTAGAAACATAGATGGACTGGTAAATTGAGAGCTTTGCTTTGTAGCTCAGCTCCCTCTTCACCATGACAGACCAGTACAGGCTCCGCTTTACAGTAGAGGCTGCAGCGATCTGCCTGTTGATCTGCTGCTCCATCCTTTCCTCACTCGTGAACAAGACCCTGAGATACTTGAACGCCTCCACTTGGGGCAGGACCTCATTCCAGACCCCCCCCCCCCCATCCATATAGTTTTAATCCTCCTTTAATTTCATTTGTTAGTGTTCAGAAGTGCATGATAAAATGATGCTTGAAATGAATCTTGAATCTCTGGCAGTAAGCTGATCCTTAATCTTGAATAAAAAAATGAAATGAAGTTTAAACTAATATTCCTAAACAGTTAAAAAAAAAAACAAAAAAAAAAAAAACAATGCTCTGCTTTAATTTAGCCTTTGTAAGTGAACAAATCTCAGTGTGACCACCAGTGGCCTAACTCTGATCTCTTACCCCGATTTCACTGCTGTTTACCTCACTTGAGGGGCAGAGTCCATTCGTGAACTGTGCAAGATCAGGCATTTTTTCTCATAGAAAACAACCATGAAGAAAACAGCCCATAAATCTTTTATCCATGTAGTACACTTTCAGTTTTTCTTGTCATGTTTTAATATATAGTCGGCCCCCTACTTATGAAATTAATCCGTTCCGGTGCTTTTTTCGTAACACAGGAGTTTCGTAAGTAGGGGCGCATTTTACATGTAAAATGCCTGACTCGTTCCAAGGCTCCTGAGACTACCCCATAAACCCTTTAAAAATTATAAAAGTACAATTTTGTATGAAATATGTGATAAAAGTAAAAAAATTATTTATTAAACCATTTAAACATTTTATTAACATATTAAACCATTTTATTAACATTTATTAATTAAACCATTATTAAACATGTTTTATTAACACACACACACACCTGTCTCTGTCTCTCTCTCTCACACACACACACACACACACACACACACACACACACAATACAGTACAGTACACATTAAATGTGTATTGTCCACATTAAATGTTTATTGTGGCGCTGCGAGCTCTGCCCACAAACAAGATGCCACAGCATTTTAAGACGTGGAATTCAAAGCGCATTCCCTGCTTGACAGATCAGAGGTCCAAACTCAACTTTAACTTGAGTCCTTGAGGGATCGAGGTCCAGATGAGCCGCGTTTTGCTCACATGTGCCACATTTATTAAACATTTACTGAATTAAACAACTTAAAAAAACTAAAGTAAAAACTTTGAGTTAAGCCTCCTTTCATCTCTGACTGACTTTGTAGGCAATCTCTCTCTCTCTCTCTCACACACACACACACACACACACACACACACAAAAACTTGGGCCCCACCCACATGCAACGCACAGCTGACGGAACAATTCTATTTAAATCTTTAAATGGACGGGATGGTTTATTTAAAGCAGAATTACAATACCTGTTTGAAAGATCAGAGGTCCTCATTCAATATTAACTTGCTTCCTTGCGAGGTCGGAGGTCTTCTCACACGGAGCACTCGGTTTTAATATCATGCTGAAATAATCGCCTCGTCACTGTATTTCTGCTTTATGGTCTCCTTCTGGTTCAATATCGTCCCGATTGTAGAGGGGTTTCAGCGATAACGAAATATAACGCTGCATGAAAAATCTCAAAACAAGCCAACAGTCAACTCTCCTTCACGCGTGTGACAAACAGGAGGTATGGGTACAGGACGTATGGGTAACGTCAGCTGCCTCCTGTCCAATGGAAGGCCAGCGGGGCAAGATGTTGGGAGACAGCCAATGAGAGAGCAACTCGCTCATCGTGTGAAATTTTGAATGGCGCATTTGGCGCTTTTCGTAAGAGGAGGTTGTTTTCGTATCCCGGGGACAAAAACTTGGGGAAAATGTTTTTCGTAACCCAGAATTTTCGTACCCGGGGGTTTCGTAAGTAGGGGGCCGACTGTACACGCAAAATGTGTCAAGTATTCAGAATGTGGCCAGTTTTGGTGGCAAGATCCTCTTAGCAATAAGATTCTGCTGAAAGCTAAAAAGATTACAAATGCTCCACCTCAGATCAACTGTAACAATGCTTTGTGCAAGTACATCACAATAACGAAAGCACATGTTCGAAATTGTTCATTTATTTTATATGAACAGACAAAAATACTCAAACCTGCTTTGCCTTTCTTTGGACTAGCTTGAATATTGGGCAGTCCAACATCTTTAGGCTCGTTCTGGATTACTAGAAGACAGAAGAATGACACGACTACACAAGTCAGACCAGAGATGAATAGTGTAGACCTCCAGCTATAGCTCTCAGCCAGAAGCGTGGCAATGATCGGCCCCAGTCCACCAGCCAGGTTCATACTGCAGGACAGCACTGCCCACCATGTCCCAAACTGAGACGGTTCAAACCACTATAGAGATGAAAGTATAGTCACACAGGTTAATTTCAGTAATTACTTTGAAGTCATACTCTGGACTGCACACACACTAGTGTGGTTGCTTTTGGTACCATGAACAAGAAGTTTACATATAACAAGAAGTTTAGCACATATTTGCTAAAGGTCCGGGTTTTGTTGTTTTTTTTTATACTTAGGTCTGACACACAATCCTTTCACTTATCTCACACTCAAATAGTGAGGATGTCATTTATCATCATCTACTGTGCATTTTGTGTGTAGAGTATATTGACATGGGTGGCATAGTGGTTAGCATATCTGCCTCACAGTAAGAAGGTCCTAAACTGATCCAGGGATTGAGCCATGGGCTTGGTGAGGGCGTGTCTGTGTGGAGTTTGTATGTTCCAATGCTTACGTAGTCTGAGTACGCCAGGTTCCTCAGTCCAAAGACTTTAGGATAATCAGCTGTTCCAGCTCCAGATGTGGATCGCATTAGCTGTATTGTATGTGGTTCTGACGAGCTATTCAGGGTGTACCCCACCTTCACCTAGTGTTCACTGAAGAAGGCTCAAGTGTCCCCATAACCTTAATAGGATTAAGTGGTTTGGTGAATGAGTGAGTGCGAGAGAGCATACTGTTACTGACAGTTACCCATACGTTGCGCATACAGTACTACCATGTCTCTGCTGTGCTAAAAATGGTCCGCCTTATAAATAATTTCTGAGCAGTGGTGGACATATTCCATTAACGGGTAGAGAAAAGTGGGGACTGATAGGCTGTATGTTGTAGGCATATAAATCAGTGCCACTATCTGTATCTGCATTTAGGTCTAAAACTGAAGGAATCTGTGTTATTTATTTAGTTATTTTTTAACATTTTTACAAGTCACAGATTTTTTGTTTTGTTCAATGTTCATCAAATTTGGCAGAAATGATAAAGATTCACGAACAACATGATATTTTTTTCATTTTCACAGGAGCATGTCCAATGGAAATGGAAGTGAATCGTATCTTAGTTTCATCAAAAGTTTTGGTCAAAAGATAAACAATCAGTACATGCAACCACACTTAATACGATCAGATTAAGTTACCATAGTGACTCATAGTGACCTAGTGCCTGCCACCCTCATCGCTGCTTGTACTTATATCCATGTTTGAAGAGTTTAAGTTCAAAAACAAATGATTCCAATTGTTTTAATTATGAGAAAAACATCTTTTTCAGTAGCTTTATTTGAAAGATTGTTGAAAGATACTTTTTTTGTAAAGTTACATAAATAGTTTTTCATCATAATTAAAACAATTGGACTCATCTGTTTTTGAACTGTAACGCTTCATTTATTTCATCATCATCTTTTTCTTTTGGCTTTTCCCTTTTTTTTCCACAGGGGTCACGACAGCAAATCCTCTGATTCGCAAGTTGGATTTGGCATAGGTTTTTACATTGGATGCCCTTCCTGACACAACCCTTTTAGCAAGGGGCAAAAACACGCTGACGGCTATGCGGTATTCTTATTAATGATGGAAAACTGTCCTAACAATAGCAAGGGCAGCGGTAGCCTAATGGTATGAATGCTTTGGGACCAAAAGGTCACTGGATCGACTAGTGAACCAGCAGGAAATGTGTGTGGCAGTTGGGGCGGGAGCTGCATCTTCCCTTGCTCCACTTTTATGGTTGAAGTGCCCTTGAGCACCTAACCTCCAACTGTTCTCCAGACACCCCTAATGTGTTTAGTAGTCCACTGATCCAAGTGTGTGTGTGTGTGTGTGTGTGTGTGTGTGTGTGTGTGTGTGTGTGTGTGTGCGCTCACTTTGACTGGGCTAAATGCAGGAGCAATAATTTCCCTTACAAGATTAATACAGTATGTGGGGCAGTGGTATAGGGCGCTGGATCGCTGATCCAAGGGTTGGGGGTTCGAGTCCCACTCGCTGCAAGGTTGTCACTGTCCCCCCAGTGCAGCTAACTGGATTATCAAAGGCCAGCCATGTCTCTTACTGTCTATGGTGAGAGGCATGTAAAAGAACCATTGCTGACTTTCATAAAGAGTAGCTGCAAAGTCGTGAGTGTGTTTCTGTCCCTTGCTAAAGGGTTGTGTCAGGACGGGCATCTGACATAAAAACCTTTGCCAAATCAAACGTGCGAATCATTCGTGGTGGCAAACCCGGATAAAGAGAAAAAGCCGAAAGTAACTCTCTCTGTCTGTCTCTTTTTCTCTCTCTCTCTCTGTCTCTCAGGATTAATACAGTATATCAAGATTAAAATTAAAACCAAGCAGTGGGTCTCTCAATAAAGGCAAGTTTGATAGAATTTCCAGCTAGTTTGAATGGAAAAGAGATCACTAATACAGTGTTTAGGCACACACCCCTCCCCTGTTACCTATCCACTCTCATAGCTCTCTATTCATATTAATATCTGTTTAGAACACCTTATCCATTCATTACAGTTACTGTAATTGTGTTCACTTATACCCCTGTGTATAATAGAAAATATGCAGTTACCAGTAGTATTTATAAATATATACATAATGTGACGAAGGTGTGTGTGTGTGTGTGTGTGTGTGTGTGTGTGTATAATTCAAAGAGTAAACGGGGTACCAATCAAAACCTTTGGAAAGCCAGATGTGGTCAAGAACATTAAGTGTCATGGCCAAATATCCAATGACTTATCCACTTAATGGGCCCAAACTTTACACTAGATGGTATGCGTACATAATAAAATGCACAAGTTGTACCTAATGAAGGATGGAGAAACAGCACTGTTTTGGTAATTATCAGTGATTTTATTTATTTGCTACTGTCCATACCTTACGAAGCACTTTTCCACACGGTGGCCACCCAAAGCCCTGGCCAAGTCCATTCAGGAACCAGAGGCCAGCAAACACAGTCACAGTGGAGGAGTGTGAGAACATCACGTTGATGCCACCTACCATGAAGAGGCCGATAGAGAAAAGCCATCTTGCACTTATCTGATCGGAAAGCACCCCACTAATGAACTTGCTGATAGCGTAGGCTAGAGACTGGCTGCTGGTTATGAGACCTGTGATGTGCAAAGATAAAGCAAGAATTCTGTATGCTGGTGTGGAAAGCTATTATATCTCAGATTGTGGCTCTAAAAACATGGGACAGGATATGAGAACAATGTCACCTCTCATTCAGTTTGACTTTATTTGGGTTTTCAGAAATGTGAAAATCAAGGTATACAACGTGCACAGCTACACCAATACCAAAGGTCACAGATTGATGACATTAAATTGTCATAAAAAAAATCTCCCATTCAAATTACTACAATAGTCTTCTTCGATAATGGCTCCTAGTACAGCACACACAAAACCCTGGATATAATAAAGCTGAGACTTCCAATCTACATACAACATTATTGCATGACTGACTTATCCAAGAAAATGATGTGTTCCTACCCAAGTCATCTTTATCCAACTTGATCTCTTGCATAACTGAGGGCATCACAAAGGAGAACGTCTTCCTGTTAAAGCAATACAGCGTATAGCCCACAAACATTGCAAGGAATATAGTAGTCCGATAGTAGCCATATCCAGACTTTGTCATCGTGCTTTTGGATCATCCAGCAATCCAACAGTGACAAATGTGGCTTCAGGACAGTTACTGGCCAAATGCAATCTTCAGCTCAGCTCAGCTCGTTCAGCACAGAGGTGAACTTTGCATTAGGTTCCACTGAGCACCGCAAACCTGGTAGGATAAAAAGAAAAAGTTGTAATCAATAACGAGGTTAGTAGTCAAACTGAAGTTGTGCTGTGTCAATCAGTGGGATGCTGCAGTATTTCCTTAGCTGTATCAGATCGAAATGAGCATGAACATTATATTTTCTACACACGCTCACCTTTTCCCTCCACTACACCACCTGCAGCGAAATGTTATTCAATTGTGGTACAAGCCTAAAGTTCAACATGGAATTTCATTAATGATAAGCTACAGCTCAGACGTTTAATGATTGACTTCGGGGTGCAATCTAGCTTTGGGATAGGCCTGATCACTGGGGAGTGAATTAGAGCAACAATTCAGGTAATTGGTTGGCTTTAAAGTTTGGAGCAAGATGGCTCCTGTTTCAAAAGTCACATGATAGTTTGTTCTTGTTGAAGGTTTTTAAAAATGTATTGAAACTTGTCTACTTACTTGATTGGATGCACATGCTGGGGCTCATGTACATACTCACTCATGCACTCAAATACAAATCTATATTGAACTATATTTAAATTGAATTATTAGAAGGATATTGTATTTAGTAAGTGTAATGTGAGCGAGATGGTGCTGTAGTGGTTAGCTCGTTCGCCTTACATCAGAAAAGCCCTGGGTTCAGTTCTTGGGCTCAGTAAGGGTGTTTCTGTGTAGAGTTTACATGGTTTCCTTGTGCTTCGGTGGATTTCCATCAGGTAATCAATACTACAATAATTAGAAATCCAGTACAATTCATGGACACTGCAAGTGCCGGACAAAGGCTCAGAATGCATTTCAGCTATATGTATAGCAACCGAGTTATGGCAAAGACTCTGTTCTGCTAGATAGCAATCTACAAGATGACAGGCTTGCTGGTAGTATTTCAGTGAAAATCCAAGTTATGTAGTATGCAGATTAGGTGAGCATGTTGCTGAGACAAAAGGACGAATGCACTGCTGCATTACTCGCATTACATGGAAATAAAGCATGGAGAATTATTAAATATTATTAATGCAACAGTGTCGGCGAGTAGCTGGTTGGCATAGTGGATACTGTGAAAAACTGTTTTGAGGAAACTGAAGCTTTTCAAAAAAAAATTGTTTTCTTCAGACTACTCAGAACTTAATCATAAAATCAATCTCACATTCCAGAAAGGAAACCCAAAAGATTTTAGTTAACAATGGCAGATTTTTGCCAGATATAGTTCAGCACTGAGAATGCATTTTAAAACTGCCAAGCTGTATTTACATTGTATTATTTTATGACGGATATTTTGTAAAATCAGGCAGGGCAGTGGTGGCCTAGTGGTATAGGGCGCTGGATCGCTGATCCTAGGGTTGGGGGTTCGAGTCCCACTCACTGCAAGGTTGTCACTGTCCCCCCCAGTGCAGCGAACTGGGTTATCAAAGGCCAGCCATGTCTCTCACTGTCTATGGTGTGAGGCATGTAAAAGAACCATTGCTGCCATAGTAAAGAGTAGCTGCCAAGTCATCACCGTGTTTCTGTCCCTTGCTAAAGAGTTGTGTCAGGAAGGGCATCTGACGTAAAAACCTCTGCCAAATCAAACGTGCGAATCAGATGATTCGCTGTGGCGACCCCTGAAAAAGGGAAAAGCCGAAAGGAAAAGAAGATTTTGTAAAGTCAGGCCAATATTCACTGCTAGTACAGCCAACTTCTGCTTCTCACCAAAACACAGCTTAGTGGTTAGCAGCAGAACAATTTCTGAATAAACAACTAATAATGATACACCAATAGGTTATCTTCAAGGCAATTTTAAAAAA
Source organism: Plotosus lineatus (assembly GCA_024760905.1). NCBI lineage: Eukaryota > Metazoa > Chordata > Actinopteri > Siluriformes > Plotosidae > Plotosus > Plotosus lineatus. The sequence continues at coordinate 16,048,398 of CM045747.1, read as the reverse complement.
TCTTGAAAGTATATTTGCAATTTCAGTCAGATAAATAACTAATTTAGGATGATAAGTTAATTACTCACTCATGCTTAAAATAAATAGGACTGCAGAGGCTGGTTTCTCTCTCAGCCAACACTGAGCAAAGGCAGGGTACACCCTGAACAGTTTGCCATACCATCAAAGGGCCAACAAACAACAATCAATTATTCACATTTACACTTAGGAGATTTAAAAAAAAAAAAAGAATACAATTAGATTATTGTTCACAGTACAGTATTACGAATCACATAACCACAGGGAGAACTTGCAAGCTCCTCTAAGAAATGCCCGAACCTGGGATTCAAACCCAGAACCTTCTTGCTGTGAGGCAAACATGAATCCCAAGTTATCTTCTTCACTTATCCCTTAATATCTGGGGATGTCGTTGGGACGCCTTCATGGGGGAGACTTGGGCTGATTTGGCCTGGCGGCGCCCATCCCTCTCCAGGTCGTTAACTGCCTACGGCCAATTTAGACCAGCCAATTAACCTACTGTGCATGTCTTTGGATCGTGGGAGGAAACCGGAGCACCCGGAAGAAACCAGGGGGAGAACATGCAAACTCCACACAGAAATGCTCAAGCCGGGAATCGAACCCAGGCCTTCTTGCTGTGTGGTGGACGTGCTAGCCCCCAAGTTATCTATCAGCTGACAAATATGGTCTAACAGTTTCCTGTATTTTGAGTCTTCAGCTGGGTAATTACAAAGATTTGTTGTGCAAGTTGTTCAGTTGGACTGTTTCTTTTAGTAAGGATACAAGAAACAGAAAATAAATGCATTGTGGATAATGGGACTGAGCATAAAATAAGAGAAAAATAAAAATATATATACTTTTTTTTAATCAGCTATTCGTCGTAAGAATGTGATGATAAAATAAAACACAAGGCACAGAGATCTGTTTTATTACTATATCTGCCACACAAAGCAGCAAAACAAATCTACAGTATAAATGACAGTAGAGAGAGACAGCACTACTGACATTCAAACGCTCATCAATAACCACCGATGGCTCACGTGATTAGTTATTCTGTTATTCAAATGATATTAACCGTATAATATATAAAAGTATATACATTAATTATAATATCTACATTATTACACTTTTATGAAATAAAAGTTACCTCAAAGCGACATTTTGGACCTTAAAGTCCTCGCTGACTCGATACGTACAATTCATTTATACGGTAACTACAGTTAATGTTTTGTAGTGTTTACCCTGAACCTAGAAACTGCCAACGACAGAACAAGACATTCTCAAACTGACACAGAACCGTCGCAGTGGTGACGTGGCCGAATTCATATCGACCTGGTGCATCATGGGTAATGTAGTACAATTCCAGGTGCAACTGAGGTAATCTTAAGAGCTGCTGTTGTGTATTGCATAGAATATGAATTATTGTAAAATACTCGTTTTATAAGTAGCAGGTTGCATTTACTTAAGAAATTAAAAGTATCCTGTTTCTTTTAATTAACAAAATAACTACATTTTTCATTAAAAACTACATTTCAGCTGTTTTTATTATCAGAAAGAACGAGTTGATTTATCTGAGCAAACATTGATCCAACTCTGTTTTTCTCAATAAATGAAATAAAGGAGCAAGAAGATCTGTTTGAGTGCTGGGCAGGGGTGAAAGTAAATTAATATTCTTGCAGAAACTATGTACTGTAACTCAACATTGCTTTGCATACGAGTATCATACTAAAGATGTTAATAAATCCTGCTCTTTTTTACTTTGATTCTTAAATCCTGTGCACATCCTTGAGTGCATAATATAAGATGTCAACACATAATGTAATATATGGCAAAACATTTATTTTCAGGTGAAGTGCAGAGAAAGTACTTCTTTAGGGGCGATAACATCAGAACAATAACAACACAACAACCTCAACATAATGTGTTCTCCAAAGTTCTCTTACAGCCTCGGTCCACAGTAAATGTAGCTTATACAATAATAATCATACAGCCTACTGTTGTGTTCTGGTCTAGGAACATTGTCAGCTATTCATGGCCCATCATGTGCTTCCTCTGCTTCCTCTGCACTTTTCACTCTCTGTTCCTCAACTTGCTCGTCATCCCTCTTTCTCTTAAACATAAAATCAATTTTTCTTTAAATTTTTTGACCTTCAATTGCATTAGGATGTGTTTAGATCCTGTTCCCTATCCAAAGGATGCACACAACCTCCCACCACTGTCTGAGGTCCTTCCATCACCTATGCAACTAGCCATCCAATGAAAAGAACTCATTGAGTTTTCTCTCTTCCACATGTGTTTATTTGTGAAAGGTTGTGGTGCTGCTTGTATTGATAGAAAGACAGATGTTCCTTCCCGCACGGATCCTGAAAATCTGCAAATTATTGATGCAGGTTTAAAACCCTATGTTTGATACTATATGCGCTAAAATATGCTTCTTAAACACATTCCATAGACAAGTCTTACTCATTAATACAGTAATAATGCAATAAATTGTAGTAACGATTAAGTAAAAACTTTTTAATTTTGTCCTGTGATAATATTATGAATAAACAAAGTGCTTAGGCTCCTTACCAGAAGCTAGAGAAGCTGCAGTGGGTTTGAGTGGCATCATAAGGCTTAAATAAAGTAAGTAATAAATAAAGTAAGTACTGTAGTCGTAAAGTTCTAAAATTTGGCAGACTTTCCTGAGCCGTCAGTGCCACTGTAAGTGTTATATGTGCGGCACGTGCCCAGCAGGCTTATGGGCATCGCAATGATGGCATTAATATATATTCATGTAATGTTAATATTGTTATATGTAAATAGATTAATCTACTGCTCATAGGGTCACGGGTCTGATGAGGACTAGTTGTGCATGATGCTCCACTTTTAATCCTGCCTGAAAAATGAATATGCATACATTAAAGATTAAGACTTCATAATATGCGAATAAAAGCATTAGATGCACTTACACTTTTCTAATGTTTGTTTGTCTGTCTTTATTATGTTTAATTAGCTTATTTTGCTCAATATGAAGTTCTATTTAAGTGTTAATGTGCCAATGTTTAAAACATTCAATTTTCATAAGTAGATTTTTTCTGACGCTTAGAATTATTATTTTTAATGACTTAGTAGTTTTGAATTTTCTGAATGTCAATACCTTATTAAATATTAAATTTATGAAATACAAATAAATGTATATAATTTTAATTATGGAAACATTCAGCAATACTTGATTCAGTATAATAGTACTGTACTACATGTACATCTTGTAGTTATACTACTTCTTTTAATGTTATTTTTACTGATATCAAACTGTGTATGTTCAAAGTTTATGCATGCATCAGCAGTTATTTGAGTACATCAGCAGTTATTTTACAGCCAGTTAAGTGCAGACTTGAAAAGTTCAAGTTTGGCATGGACCATATATGCATGATGTGCTGTTGTAAAGCTACACTTCTGTTATTTAACAATATTATATCTTGAATCTTTGTGTATAATGTAATTAAAAGTTGTTAGTATTTAAAATTATCTTCTGTTTCTTTACATTTTAGATTTTTAGTTTGGCCTCAGTATATAAAACTGTTGCTCTCAGACACATGGCAACTTCTTCTTCTTCTTCTTCTTTTACTTTCGGCTGCTCCCTTCAGGGGTCGCCACAGCAAATCATCCGCCTCCACCTCACCCTGTCCTCCCCATCTTCTTTTCTGACTCCAACAACCTTCATGTCTTCCTTCACCACATCCATAAATCTCTTCTTCGGTCTTCCTCGAGGCCTTCTGCCTGGTAGTTCCAACCTCAGCATCCTACTGCCAATATACTCACTATCCCTCCTCTGTACATGTCCAAACCATCTCAATCTAGCCTCTCTGACTTTGTCTCCAAAACATCTTACGTGGGCTGTCCCTCTGATATACTCATTTCTGATCCTATCCATCCTCGTTACTCCCAGGGAGAACCTCAACATTTTCATCTCCGCTACCTCCAGCTCTGCCTCCTGCCTTTTCCTCAGCGCCACTGTTTCTAAGCCATACAACATCGCTGGCCTCAGCACCATCTTGTACACTTTTCCCTTCATTCTTGCTGACACTCTCCTATCGCACATCACACCGGATACTTTTCTCCAACCATTCCAGCCTGCCTGCACACGCTTCTTCACCTCTTTTCCACACTCTCCATTGCTCTGGATTGTTGAGCCTAAGTACTTAAAATCCTCCACCTTCGTTATCTCTGCTCCCTGTAACATCACCGTTCCTCCTGGGTCCTTCTCATTCACACACGTGCATGGCAACAACTACATGTATACTGTAGGCAAAATTTTATATACAGTTTCTATACTATATATTTCATATTACATGCTGCAAATAGTCACCAAATGGCATCTACAGCATTGAAATTTTTAAAAAATGTTCCTCTCCCTGTGCTCCATGCATGTCGGGCCTATGGTCTCATTCAGCTGACGAAGCAGCCTCATAGTATACCCACTTTTTTTTTTTTTTACCACTACAGCACTGTATGTGTGTATATATATATTCCCAATAATTAAAATTAAAATTGAGCTACAGCTATGTCAGCCCTATGTCAGAATAATATTTGTGAGCTATGTCAGAATAATATGGTTACCTGCAATATAAATGTAAAGTCCTCATAAACCAAGGATAGCTGAGTTTAATTATGAGCTAATAAACATCATCTGTGGGGCAGTGGTGGTCTAGTGGTATAGGGTGCTGGATCGCTGAACCAAAGGTTGGGGGTTGGAGTCCCACTCTCCGCAAGGTTGTCACTGCCCCCCCCCTCCCCCCAGTGCAGCTAACTGCGTTATCAAAGGCGGGCCATGTCTCTCACTGTCTACGGTGTGAGGCATGTAAAAGAACCATTGCTGACTTTCGTAAAGAGTAGCTGCAAAGCCGTCAGCGTGTTTCTGTCCCTTGCTAAAGAATTGTGACAGGAAGGGCATCCGACGTAAAAACCTCTTCCAAATCAAACGTGCGAATCGGATGATTCGCTGTGGCGACTCCCGAGTAAAAGGGAAAAAGCCGAAAGGAAGACGGACAGACAAACATCATCTATGTACATAAGCACTATAGCAATGTATTTTTGCCAATAATAAGCAGCTGCCTTACAGAATTGCACAGCCTCATCCGAGCAGTAATTTTGTGACTTTTCATTATTCACACTATATTTCTGAGAGAGGTAATAACTAATGCAGACCCATTATTTGAGTTTAGAACTAAGGGTGGTCCTGAAAGCATTTCCACAGCCTTTGGTCTTACTTCTTTTAATCTGGAATTGACCTATAACAATGCAATGATTGGGCACATTCCACAGTCTACCAGGGACAGCAGGCCCTGTGTTATGCATGGCCTTGGGTTAATATACTAGTAGACATTGCTTGAGTTGTGTTACTGGCATTAATCCTGGTTCTGTACATGTTGTTTGGGGCTGCTGGCTTCCCTGTCTTGGAGATATCATCAGCGCTTGAAGCACACAAGATGTGCAGTGAGAAACTAGCAGACTTTACAAAAAAAGCAGAGCCTTAGTCCAGATAACCCATTTGAGCTGTTGTATAATGCTCAGGTCTGGGTGAAAGGTCAGAGAAAATTGTGGGATTTTCCTGAAGCCTTGTCCTTTGAGACAACTGTAATATCCACAATTGGCAGGTTTGTCTACAATTCTCATAAGTCTTTTCCTGAGCAGATTAGTGTTGTGTAAACTATGTGCAAATTATATTTATATACTCACCAAAGTGAAAATATGACATTTTTTAACATAAACATAAAACCAAATTCTGTAATTTGTTTATTTATCTGAACCTTTACTTAAATGACAGATAGAAAATTATTTACGAGTGACTATCTTCTTTGTGAACATGGTGTCTGAGATGATGGGTGGAGTAAGGTCGGTAAGGTAAAGTCCGTTGGGCATTTTACACCCGAGCCGTAGTGGCTCACCAAACCAGTGCTCATCCCCGGTTTCCATAGCGTGAAGCGACTAGTAATTCATGTCCTCCTTGATGGGACGCTAGTCCATCGCAGATTACCGTCCCAGTATATTTTTACTGGTACCCATTTATACTGCTGGGTGAACAGAGGCACACTTGTGGTTAAGACCTTACCCAGGGGTCTGAGCACAGTGGGGGGTCTTAACTGGGATTTGAATTCACAATCTCCAGATCATGAGCCCAGCACACTAACCAATACGCCACCGGCCCCACCTTATTCCCACTTGTTATTCAACAAGTATGTGACATTATAATTAGCATGCACATACAGTATATGCCAGTGAATGTTTTTAGGAAGCAGAAGGAAATCAGAGAACCCACAGTCAGTCCACAAAGACATTGGGAGAATTATGTAACAAAATTTACAACAAGATGATTATGGCCAAATATGCTCATGACCCAAGCTCAGTATTGAACTGCAGAGTCTGGAGCTATGTTTCTTTTTGCACAGTATACATGAAAGGTTTGTGTGTGATTTATATTTTTTAAATGGAAATATTAGCCCTATATGTTTAACCCTAAGGCTAACAATACAGAGAGAGAGAGAGAGAGAGAGAGAGAGAGAGATCACCTAGGCTAATGTTAATAGTTGCTTCACGCTACAGAAACCGGGGATAAGCACCGGCCTGATGAGCCACTATAGCTCGGGTGTTAAAAGCCCAGCAGACTTTATCTTTACCTTTTACTTGTTGAATAAAAGGGCCTAATGTTAATGTGGTTTTGGACCCAAAAGGCAACTGGTTTGATTCCTGGACCAGCAGGAAAAATGTGTAGCAGTTGGGTGGAGTAAACTGCACCTTCCCCTTTTCCACCTTCATGGCTGAAGTGCCCTTAAGCAAGGTACCTAACCCCCAACGTGTTGGGCAGTTCACTGCTCCCAGTGTGTGTGTGTGTTCACTCTAGATGGGTTACATACAGAGGCAATAATTTCCCTTGCAGGATTAATACAGTACAGCAAACTCCAATAACATTACTGGTGTTATGACATTAATTACTATGGTATTAGTTAAGAAATTTAAATAATAATAACAATAATAATAAAAATACCTCTTCTGAGTTTTCAGACACACATGCTCCAGCTTGATGATGAGGTAGAACTTGTAATGATCTAATTAGATCCCGGCGTTAGACCTGTTGGAAAATTCCTGTCTGTGTAGATATAATGACTATTGTAATATTACTTTACTTTAGCACAATTTCCATTAGATTTCAAATGTCTAGCAATTATATGAACATAAATAATAACAATTATACCAATATTAATAATAACAACGAATAACATGAATAATAACAATAATATAACAATAACATCAATGATGATAACATGAATAGGTCCCCAGTGCAGCTAACTGGCATGAGCCTTTCTGTGTAGAGTTTGCATATTCTCCCCATGCTTGCATAGATTTCCTCTCAAGGTCCAAAAACATGCGCAGTAGGCTAATTGGCTGTTCCAAATCTCCTCATTGAGTATGAATGGTTGTGTGAGTGTTGACCCTGCCATGGACTGGCATGCTGTCCAGGGTGTACTCTGCCCTTGTCTTGAGTCAGCTGAGATGAGCACCAGCCTCCCTGTGACCTTTAGGGTTAAAAATTCAGTGCATTTCGCTAGTTTCATCATGTTCACGCAAAAGATAATGATGTTGTTCAACCCACTTTTTTCATAAAATGCAAAAATGTTAAGGCGAAAACAATAAAACACTTCAACAATCAAGCTGTTCCCTTCAGGGGTCGCCACAGCGAATCATCTGCCTCCATCTCACCCTCTCCTCTGCATCTTCTCTTACACCAACGACCTTCATGTCCTCCATCACCACATCCATGAATCGTCTCTTTGGTCTTCCTCTAGGCCTTCTGCCTGGTATTTCCAACCTCAGCATCCTACTACCAATATACTCACTATCCCTCCTCTGTACATGTCCAAACCATCTCAATTGAGCCTCTCTGACTTTGTCTCCAAAACCTCGAACATGTGCTGTCCCTCTGATGCTGATTCCTGATCCTATCCATCCTGGTTACTCCCAAAGAGAACCTCAACATTTTCATCTCTGCTACCTCCAGCTCTGCCTCCTGTCTTTTCCCCAGGGCCACTGTTTCTAAACTGTACAACATCGCTGGCCTCATCACTGTCTTGTACACGTTTCCTTTCATTCTTGCTGATACCTTCACATCACACAGGACACTTTTCTCCAACCATTCCAACCTGCCTGCACAGGGTTCTGCACCTCAACAATCCTGTACAACAATCCTGTAGAAATATTACGGCTAAAAGTATTATTAACAACAACAACAATAGAATATTATTATTATTATTATTAATAATAATAATAATAATAATAATAATAATAATAACCTGTGCTACTGAATGACGTCATACGGCGGAGGGATACGCCGTGGAAGAAGGCGGATCACCTCCTCCTCCTCCCGGTTTGCGGTTTGGCGGCGGAGCAGTGGGCCTCACCTCAGTTTCCGGTCCAAGATTTCAAGACGTTGAGGTTACTGAGAGCTTTGATTATACTTAGCCGGATAACGGCTCGTATTTCAGTCTGAGAACTTCGGTGCTCAATTTACGGCGGATTTTCTGAATCTCACTCATAATACAACATGGTAAGTAAGGACCATATCCTTCTTTTCTGCAGGATGCATAACTAATGAAGGTCTTGTAATAATGCCAGCTCGACAGAAGGAAGGCCAGTAAAGCGAGCAGCAGCACACTGACAGAACTCGCTACAGCTGGAACATGCATTAATTGTAATGAGGATCATCATCATCACCATTAGTAATCAATAGTACGGCGTTTATCACATAAACTGGCCGTCCACGCACGCAGAATATGAACATGACTGCATGGACGACATTTTACAAGACAGATGGTAATCGTGAAATAACTCGTTAAGTCAGACGTCTGATAAACTGGAGCTTGTAAAGGATTTGTTGTAAAAATCTTGGATTTTTCCCTCAGTAACCTTGCTAACGGCATCAATAGTTTAACATTATAGTTTGAGGTGCTGTAAAAAGCCTCGTTGCCTTTTGGAGAAAATGAGTGGGCGGGTTAATAACAGGTGGGACAAAAATAACTTCCTCAGGTTAACAGTTCGGTTTAAATCTATTTTTAAAGCAAATCTGAGCACAACAGAATTCACTGCGTGCGAGATTAACTTTGTTAGCATGCTAGCTTTCTCGAAAATTCCACCAGTGCGATTTTTGGCTAGGCTAACACGCTGGTTCATTTCATTGCGAGCGAGGCGTAATGAAACATTCACAGCATTACTCTGATATTCTATAGAGGCTATTTTATCCTGGCTACATTTAATACGAGCAGGGTGGGGTTTTTTTATATTGAAAATGAAGAATTTTGTGCGGTATTCATAGCACCTTTAGAAACTGCACACAAGTGTGAAATTAGCTAGCTGGTAACGCCCCCCCTTCCTCCTCCCCCCCTTCCTCCTCCCCCCTCCTTCCCTCTGCATTGAACCAAATCATCTGCAGCACCCTGACACTGGATCTGCACTGGCAGAATTAACTCGGCATCTGCCTTTTAGGGCTAAAAGTCATGGACACTGCACTGGTTAACTCATTAAAAAGGAATCTGAGTTGACATTAGCCGTATTGTTCCCTAAACAAGATGTTCACTGTCTAATAGACTCTTCCATCAAACCGAGCCAGACATACCTGTCTGTATACATATTGTCCTCTGTCTGGACTGCTTCCTAAATCCAGCTTGGTTTCAGAGCTTTTATTTTGAGTCATATAGTACTATGGATGTCAATACTATATAGTATGCGTGGAAAAGAATTTATCCGTATAGGTTCGAGATGCTTTCTTATAGTATAACTTTATGGACATTTATTTATTTATCTATTATGCTGTGTCATTCTGCCATATTCTTGTGTCTATACAATTAATTTCACACTCAGTAATCTACATATGTCCCCAGTAGCAGTTTTTTTTAGCAGCCAGTATGTTTATTTTGTGTGGTTTTTGTTTGTTTGTTTGTTTTTTTGTACTTTTATCACTTTTCTCTCTGCTGTTTGTTTAAAGGAATACTGATTGTGAAAGTTAGAGGTTATGCTCAAAGTCCAACTGATCCAAATGCCATTCTGTCTTCATACATAATCAGTGCATCTTTCCAGGATGTAGGAAGATTGTCTAATCTACCATTCAGGCGTTTCAGATTCCTTTGGGTGATTACCATTGTGTCCCTCTGTTGCTGATAAACTCAAATCAGGCATAATCTCTTTCTTCAGGATAATATCCCAGTTTGATAGTCACATGGGAGGCTAGTGAACAAGAATGATCATTTTATATATACGCTGAACTGTTTTTCATATTTCTGGCACTTC
>CM045747.1:16018081-16035581 GCA_024760905.1 Plotosus lineatus | reverse complement strand
CATACACCTTGTTGATGTGGTGCTTCGGAGCCACTATTGTCATATTTAATTCTATAGATATTAATAGTGTACATATTGTAATTGTTGGGTTAGTTTATCACTTTCCAATTAAATGCAATTTATGGTACAGCACCATCATATGAGTGTTTGTGGCATATTGAGATTGGTTTGCTCAGTTTTGTGTGTTGCTTCTTTGTGGCGCTTAATCATCTGCTACCGATTTGAAACTAGAGGATTGTGCAGCCAGATACAAAATAAACCAGTCCAAAGCTAACTGTGAGCTTGTTGATTATTCCATGCCAGAAGGTCCTCTTAAATTCACGGTTTACACGTACAACACACACATTATGTTGGAATGCTTGAGAGAAACTTGCAGGACTTCAGTCATTATAAATGCTGTTTAAAAGTCTTTGGTCAACATCTGGCTTCATCTGGCCAACGGGTAAACAGTTGTAAAGAGGCTATTTCCTATTTACCTTATAACCTTTGCTGGATTCACAGCAAACATTCATGTTCTTATTACAAGCAATATTGAATAAGTTCTCCTTACATAGAGGCTTCATGTACTGTTCAGTTGTGTTGTCAGTTTGGGCTCTTGTGAGCCGTCACTCGTTTTCTTTTGTATTATCAAAATAATTGGAGCTAATGGTGCAAGAGCACAGCATAAAAAACAAACAAAAAACCCCATTGTTTGCATGGTCTAGTTAAACCCGTGAGGGTTGCAAACCCTTTACAGAAGCTTTTCTGCAAGACAAAACATCCTTTAACATTCACAACTGCAGACAATGCAGCGTGACTGGTTGATGAAGTTTGCATGTTTTTGGATTGTAGGACGAAACTGCATTACCCAGATGAAACCCAAGCAAGCACAGAGAGAGTTGAGTTGCAGGTCATAGATTTGTATTTCTCTAGTATTCAGTCAGACTGGGTTTGTCTCGATGTGGTTTGTTTCTTGAGTGCAGGTACTGTTAGTCATTTCTAATATACTTACCCTTTATTTGCCCCACAAAGAGACCGGCAGTAGTGTCTCGATGATGCAAAATCATACGGGGTTGCTCTGGGCTGAAACATAGAAATATGTAACTACGTAAAGTACAGAGTGAAGGCACCCAGTTTTAGCAGCTGATTAATGAACTGTCATAGAGAAGTGCTATAATTTTATGTGTGCTACATTGGTGACCCTCTTAGTAGCACTCTCTAATTATACCCAGTGTGGCTATTTCAGGTTGGAGAGACTTTATACACGTCCTTCATTACACTCCAAGTTGTACGAGTGTGTGTGTGTGGGGGGGCAACTCGTGTCTGATAATGACACTGCATTATGGTTTTTGTCATTGCTGCAGGCAGATCAGCTGACTGAGGAACAGATTGCAGGTGAGTAGACTCGGTGTTGATTTCATCAGATGACTAACATTGCTGCATAAATATCCTCTATTCTCCTTGAACACACAAGCGATATCAAGCACAGTGCCTTTCACTGAAATTACTGAATTTACTTTTACTCTAAGAATTGTGGTATTGTTTTCAACATCCATTTTGGAAACATTGAAATATTCTGACATTTTTTTTCCCATTTCAAACTTTTTCTTCATGCATGTATCATATGTGGGGAACCAATGAACATTTTTTTCCTTTGATGGCTTCCTGTGTGAAGGCCAAGGCTGGTTCATGCCCATTATGTCAAGATAATTAAACTCAAATTGGTTAAAATAATTTAAAATATATATACTTTGCCAAAATATTTTAAATTTGAAGTTGGCATTAAACATTCTAAATGAGTAAGGATTATTATTATTATTATGACCATTGAAAATGGTAATTTTGCTTCTTGATGTCGGCCATTCTGCGAAGGGTGACCTGTCCTTTGTGTGAGGCTTTGTCTCGATTTTGCTATGTATCATGTATTACATTTTTATTTAAACTCTAATGTACTTTTGGAGCTGTTTTATCCAGATGTTGCCTTACAGTGGTGTGGGTTGTTTTTTTTTTTTTTTTTGCTTTTTTCCCTTTTCCTCTACTTACTGGAATTGAAACCTTGATTTATTCCTGCAGAATTTAAGGAGGCATTTTCCCTCTTCGACAAAGATGGCGACGGAACCATCACCACCAAAGAGTTGGGAACTGTGATGCGCTCACTTGGCCAGAACCCCACGGAGGCTGAGCTGCAGGATATGATCAATGAGGTTGATGCTGATGGTGAGACTGCAGTACAACAGTTTGATGCCAAAACACAAGGTACCAAGCTCTACTGGTGTTGAAGTTTAGTATTTCCTTAGGCAATGGTACAATCGACTTTCCGGAGTTTTTGACCATGATGGCCAGGAAAATGAAGGACACAGACAGTGAAGAGGAGATCCGAGAAGCCTTCAGAGTCTTTGACAAAGTGAGTACTTCACATGAGCTAAAAGCCTGCGGCTAATTCATCTACCTGAAAACACCTTATTGGACTTTTTACTGCACATGGAATCGAGTTAATCTTTCAGCATCAAGTGATTTCCTTATGGAATTTAAAGGCATTATTACTAAACAAGATGAAATGGCTTTAGCATATTTTTAAATGGTAAACTAATATATATATATATATATATATTTTTTTATAATCATTTCTGATTCTGCTTCCCCACCTCATACGTTCTAGGACGGAAATGGCTACATCAGTGCAGCTGAGCTGCGTCATGTCATGACTAACCTTGGCGAAAAGCTGACAGACGAGGAAGTGGACGAGATGATTCGAGAGGCAGATATTGATGGTGATGGGCAGGTGAATTATGAAGGTAAGTTGGTCATCTCTGACATGCACACACATTTGTCTCGTACAGTATTGCTTTTTTTTTGGTTTGTATAGCTCATAAATTTCTTTTCTTACGTTTGTCAGACTTGTCATAACAGCTGACAGTCTAAGGAAGTTTTTAAAGTATTTTAGTGTAAGTTTTTAATAATTTAACAGAATTGAATTCACAGTATAGTTCAAAAACGAATTATATGAATCAAATCAGCATCCAATGTGGTAGTAATTAGCATATTCACCTTATGGAAGAGGATACGGGGTTGGAGTCTCAGGCGCTGGCGTTTTATTGTAGAGTTTGCATGTTCTCTATACTTGTGCATGGGTTTCCTCTGGGTACTCCGGTCTCTTTCTACTGTTCTACTGTCCAAAGACAAGCATGTTAGACCAGTTGGTTGTTCCTAATTTTTTGCATGTGTTCCAACCCAGTGATGGTCTGGAAATAGGCTTCAGCCTCTCTGCAACCAGAGTAGAATTAAGCGGTTCAGTAAAAGAACCAAAACCCCCCCCAAAAGAATGAAAATCGGTACGTCTGTACTGACCCCCGACTTACGTTTTAGTTAGGTTCTGGACGGCCGAATGTAAGGTGGAAAAAAACAAAAAAAAAACCCCAAAAAACCCCAAAACAACGTAAGTTGTATACATCCATAAATACCATATCTTATAAAACACCCCTAAATCAATTATTATAAACATAACATTGTAAAATAATATCAAACATATCAAATAATAACATTAATTTCAAATACATTAGATTCAAGCAAAATAATTTCAAATAGATACATTTTAATTAAATTCACTCATCAAATATCAAATACAGTATCAAATATAACCTTTAACATTCTCTATGATGTGATCTTTCTGCTTGTAAATGGTTCCGTTGGTCGACGGAGCCATTTTGAAGAAACGTGGAACAGTCACATGTTTTTCACCAGCATCAATTTTCTTGATAATAGCCATCTTTGTTTCTCACGAGATGGCTTGCCGCTTTTTCTGATTACCACTATCACTAGTAGGCTTACGCTTCTGACCAACCATATTTGCTTAAGGTTACAAAAGTCCGCAAAACAGTGTAAACACAAAGATAACAGAGACAATGTCTTAACACAAGGGTAACACGCAGCGTTCGCAGCATCATGCGGAAGTAGCGCATTACGTCAGTGTACTGCATAGGTACGTCTTGTACTACAGAGAGCACGCTAAACTCAAAATTTGATAATTTTTTTTTTTTAAACGTAAAATTGAAAAAATGCGTAAAATGAATGAACGTAAAGCAGGTAGTGTCTGTACCTGTATTTTCACACAGCTACACTTGTACAGTGGTGTAGGGCGCACATGAGGGTTGATTCCCATCATAGACGTGATGAAAAATCACCAAGCACCATTGTTAATTTTTGCAGCATACAGCTGTATTTCTTTTTTTTTTCTTTTCTCATAGTAATCTCAGTGAAGAGCTCACTAACACTGAATCAAGGTACTTTAAAGAGCCATGGTATGTCCTAGTATGGAAGCAAATCAGTCTCATCAGATTTTGATATTTAAAGGCCTCTGAATTTACTAGCACTGAAGAGTTTTTATTTTACCGTATTCGATGTGATAAGCGCCCAGGGCGCTTTAAAAAATTGTAGTGGGTGGGCGCTTATTAAAATGTTACCAGTGGAGTGGAAGGGTAAGTGCTTATTACCATCCAGGTGGAAAACATGAATAATAACAGAACAATAAGAGTTTTACTGGTATTTTTGTTATTCATTTTGTGGTATCAACCAAACTACTTACATGAAAGCTGAAAATAAACAGAAAATAGCATAAATTAAAAAAAGTCGCCTTACTTTTCCCTCCCGGTGCTGCTCCTTTAAACATTTTCCCGGAAGTAAAATCGAGCCAATCAACACCAATGTCAACTTTAGCACACAGCACGTTGAACCAATCAACCCGAACAAAAGCACATGGCCAGGAATGTCTTTAAATTTATGAAGTTATTGAGCAGGAGAATTCGAAGACGTCGAAGAAGGAGAGGTGGGAGGCGTGTCCGTAGGCAGAGAGAGAAGAGGAAAGGCATGAGTCTAGGACTGAGAGTGGGGACTTTGAATGTTGGAACTATGCACAGAAAAGGTAGAGAGCTGGTTGACATGATGCAGAGGAGGAAGGTGGACATACTGTGTGTTCAGGAGACCAGGTGGAAAGGTAGCAAAGCTAAAAGCTTAGGAGCAGGGTTTAAGCTATTTTATCACGGTGTGGATGGGAAGAGAAATGGAGTCGGAGTCATCTTGAAGGAGGATTTTGTCAGGAATGTTCTAAAAGTGAAAAGAGTGTCAGACAGAGTGATGAGTCTCAAGTTAGAAATTGAAGGTGTAATGCTCAATGTTGTTAGTGCTTATGCCCCACAGGCAGGATGTGAGCTAGAAGAGAAGGAGAGATTCTGGAGTGATTTAGATGAAGTGATGCAGAGTACCACCAGAGGTGAAAGAGTGGTCATTGGGGCAGACTTCAATGGACATGTTGGTGCAGGAAACAGAGGGGACGAGGAAGTGATGGGTAGGTTTGGTATCCAGGACAGGAACGCAGAAGGACAGATGTTGATAGATTTTGCAAAAAGGATGGAAATGGCTGTGGTGAATACTTTCTTCGAGAAGAAACAGGAGCATAGGGTGACTTATAAAAACGGAGGTAGGAACACACAGGTAGACTACATCTTGTGTAGGCGATGTAATTTGAAGGATGTCAGTGACTGCAAAGTCATCGTGGGTGAGAGTGTTGCCAAACAGCATAGGATGGTGGTGTGCAGGATGACTCTGATGGTGAGAAAGGTGAAAAAGGCAAAGGCAGAGCAGAAGACAAGGTGGTGGAGGCTGAAAAGGAAGAGTGTCGTGTTGTCTTCAAGGAGGAGTTGAAACAGGCTTTGGGTGGCCAGGAAGTGCTTCCAAATGACTGGACAACCACAGCAAATGTGATCAGGGACACAGGTAGGAGAGTACTTGGTGTGTCCTCTGGAAGGAAAGTAGATAAGGAGACTTGGTGGTGGAATGAGGAAGTGCAGGAGTGTGTACAAAGGAAGAGGTTAGCCAAGAAGAAGTGGGACATTGAAAGGACCGAAGAGAGTAAACAGGAGTACAGGGAGACACAGCGTAAGGCGAAAGTAGCAGTGGCTAAGGCCAAACAGAGGGCGTATGATGACTTGTATGATAGGTTGGATAGTAAAGAGGAGAAAATGATCTATACAGGTTGGCACAGCAGAGAAATAGAGATGGGAAGGACGTGCAGCAAGTTAGATTGATAAAGGACAGAGAGGGAACTCTATTGACAAATGACAGAAGTGTGCTGGGAAGATGGAAAGAGTACTTTGAAGAGCTGATGAATGAGGAAAATGAGAGAGAGAAAACAGTAGAAGAGGTAACCATTGCGGAGCAGGATGTAGCAAAGATCAGTAAGGGTGAAGTGAGAAGGGCATTGAAGAGGATGAAGAATGGAAAGGCAGTTGGTCCTGATGATATACCTGTGGAGGTATGGAAGTGTCTAGGAGAGGTAGCAGTAGATTTTCTGACAAGAACATTCAACACGGTACTAGAGAGTGAGCAGATGCCGGAGGAGTGGAGGAGAAGTGTGCTGGTGCCCATTTTTAAGAACAAGGGAGACGTGCAGAGTTGCAGCAACTACAGAGGGATAAAGTTGATGAGCCATACGATGAAGTTATGGGAAAGAATAGTGGAAGCTAGACTAAGGGCAGAGGTCAGCATTTGTGAACAACAGTTTGGTTTCATGCCAAGAAAGAGCACCACAGATGCAATGTTTGCCTTGAGGATGTTAATAGAGAAGTACAGAGAAGGTCAGAGGGAGCTACATTGTGCCTTTTTGGATCTGGAAAAAGCATATGACAGGGTGCCAAGAGAAGAACTGTGGTATTGCATGAGGAAGTCTGGAGTGGCAGAGAAGTATGTTAGAGTGGTGCAGGACATGTATGAGAGATGTAAGACAGTGGTGAGGTGTGCTGTCGGTGTGACCGGCAATTCAAGGTGGAGGTGGGACTGCATCAAGGGTCAGCTCTGAGCCCCTTCTTGTTTGCTATGGTGATGGACAGGCTGACAGACGAGGTGAGACAAGAATCTCCATGGACTATGATGTTTGCAGATGACATCGTGATCTGTAGTGAGAGCAGAGAACAAGTGCAGGAAAATCTAGAGAGGTGGAGGTATGCCCTGGAAAGGAGAGGAATGAAGGTTAGCCTCAGAAAATCAGAATACATGTGTGTGAATGAGAAGGCCCCAGGAGGAACGGTGATGTTACAGGGAGCAGAGATAACGAAGGTGGAGGATTTCAAGTACTTAGGCTCAACAATCCAGAGCAATGGAGAGTGTGGAAAAGAGGTGAAGAAGCGTGTGCAGGCAGGCTGGAATGGTTGGAGAAAAGTATCCGGTGTGATGTGTGATAGGAGAGTGTCAGCAAGAATGAAGGGAAAAGTGTACAAGATGGTGGTGAGGCCAGCGATGTTGTATGGCTTAGAAACAGTGGCGCTGAGGAAAAGGCAGGAGGCAGAGCTGGAGGTAGCGGAGATGAAAATGTTGAGGTTCTCCCTGGGAGTAACGAGGATGGATAGGATCAGAAATGAGTATATCAGAGGGACAGCCCACGTAAGATGTTTTGGAGACGAAGTCAGAGAGGCTAGATTGAGATGGTTTGGACATGTACAGAGGAGGGATAGTGAGTATATTGGCAGTAGGATGCTGAGGTTGGAACTACCAGGCAGAAGGCCTCGAGGAAGACCGAAGAAGAGATTTATGGATGTCGTGAAGGAAGACATGAAGGTCGTTGGAGTCAGAAAAGAAGATGCGTAGGACAGGGTGAGGTGGAGGCGGATGATTTGCTGTGGCGACCCCTGAAGGGAGCAGCCGAAAGTAAAAGAAGAAGAAGAAGAAGAAGATTGAGCAGGAGAATTGGGTGAAAAATACTCATCACTTTTTGATAGGTCCATATCTAGCTCATCGCTCCATTCATTCAGAGCACCCAATAGTTTTGCTGTAGCAGTTTCTAATGGTTCATCGGTTGTTGGACATTTACCAAGAAAGCACAGCAAAATATTTTCCTGTTTTTTAAAGCACGGCGGAACAATCAAATGTGTTGTTACTGATGAACATTGTAGATATTTCCCAGTGGCAGGGGCTCTTGAAATACTGTGTAAAATCACTTTTACAGGCAGTGAACACCTCGTTTTATGATTACAGAGACTGATTGAATAAAATTGGCAAGTTTGATCTCCGATTTTGCTCCCAGTACACATGAGCGGTTATTAGACGCAAGATCAAAACATTGTGGGGGCTTATTGGAGCAGAGCGCTTATTACATCGAATACGGTATTTTTTTTTTTTTTTTTGAAGACATTGGTTCAACTCCCCCTGCGCCTTTTGTAATTATCTACAAGTTTATTAATTTCATTTGTATATCTTTGCTCTTTTTATATTTATGAGACATGACATATGTTTCACTTTATTGTACAGTAAAGTGGTGCATGAGATCTCACTTTGAAGGAGCGTAGTCGTCTTTCGACGAACCTGTAGAAGGCAAATAGAACTACGGGAAATGTCTGCGAAATGGGTGGAGTGTAAGACGACATCACCAGTTAAGATGAAAACCAGTTACCAAAATGTTAACCAAAATACAGTGGTACCTCACCTTACGAAATTAATCCATTCCAGAGCTTTTTTCTAACCTCCATTTTTCCTAAGTTGAACTGCATTTTACATGTAAAACGTGTGATTCATTCCAAAGCTCCCAATACTACCCCCTAACGTTTAGGGCCTAAACCCTTTAAAAATTATAAAAGCATACCTTTTATGACCTCCTTCTGCTTCAATATCATACCGATGGTAGACGGGTTTGGCCATATTTCTTTGTGATATCACTCGAGCCCGTTTCTTCTCACTCGCACCGGAAATCACACGTGTGTGTGTGTGTGTGTGTGTGTGTGTGTGCGCGCGCGTGCGTGCGTGTTGACCATGTCTTCTTAGCGGAGTTATAATCTTACAAATGTTTATGGAAGGTTAAAAGCCTGAGTCAAGAAATAAAACAACAGTAACTCTGTCCTTTACACGAAAAGCATCATGGTGGATTCAGCTCTATAATAGGCAATGTTAGGTCAATGCGTCATTCCTCCTGGGAAATGGGATCCCTGTCGAAGATGGAGTCAGGTGGACCTGTCTAAGATGGTGCTTGAGTGAAGGTGACATGAACGACAGCTCACTTGTTAGCCAATGGGAGGCCAGCGGGGCGATGTTTGAACATCATTGATGGGAGAGCAGCTCGTGCAATGTTTGAATGGTGTGTTTGAATTTTTAAGATGGCGCCTTCATAAAGTGAACTTGTTTCGTATCCTGAGACAAAAATTTTAGGAAAATCCTTTTTGTAACCTGAATTTTTCATTTGGTGAGACTTTCGTAAGGTGAGGTACCACTGTACAGTAATCTATGATAGCACAACCCATGTCAGCGAACCCTGATTGTAAAAGGTACCGCTGTGGATGCTGTCCAGTAAATTATGTTCATGTTCAACGTGACAGTTTTTATATCTGTTCCTATCGGAAGCAGATAAGAGGTCGTCCACTGACTGAAGAACCATCATTTATCCCTGATGCGTAACTGAATGGGTGAATCTTTGTTTGATTGTGTATTCTTGGTGCCCTGGATGTTGACACTGAATTTGGCCTGTTAATTTTGTGCGACTGAAAAAGAGTTTTTAACGCTCAAATTTTAGTCCCGAATTTGTGAACGTTGAAAAAAAAAAAATAAATGAAAGCAAAAACCTCTGAACCTCATTGCTTAGGCTGCTTCCTACACGATCCAACCCCTGATTATGCTGCTGCTCATGATCATAAAAGTGAAAATAAGTGATTAAAAATGTGAGGTTCAGGATTTATAAAAGGACGGTGGTGGCCTGGTGGTAAAGGCCACTGGATCACTGATCCTAAGGTTGGGGGTTCGAGTCCCATTCTCTACAAAGTTGTCCCCCCCCCCCCCCCCCCCCCAGTACAGCTAACTGGGTTATCAAAGGCCGGCCATGTCTCTCACTGTTTATGGTGGGAGGTTCATGTAAAAAGAACCATTGCTGACTTTCGTAAACCGTCAGCGTATTTCTGCCCTTTGCTAATCATCTCATTCGCTGTGGCGACCCCTGGAAAAAGGAAAAATCCAAAAGGAAAAGAAGGTTCTGAATTCATAAAACAAAACCCAGATATTTAATTTTGGTGAAAAAAATTCAGTGCTTGTAATTAGGAGGCTTTTAAATTTCACAATCTGGTGAGACTGAGTTGCTTCCATACTGGGACATACTATGGTTTTTCTGGGGCACGATGGGTGATTGAGGGCTATGATGTTGGTACCTAATGGTGATTAATCATATTTTGGAACGGTTAAGTGAGGTGCAGATGGACCACTTGAACAATTTCAAGTCATCACCTTGCTGATTATAGCTCAGCATGTTGTCCTCACCGATTAATCACCCTCTTCTGTGCGCTTTTCCTACTTTACCTGAGATTTTTCCCAGAATTTTACAACTGTTTTCATCACTGATCTTGGTTTCCACTCTTGATTTAATGTGCATGTACTCCTGACAGAGCAGTTCTGCTGTCCCAAATTCACACACCCTCATCTAGGGCCGATGTACCAGCTAATTTAACTCCTCAGAATTGAAAGGGGAATAAAAATCTGTGGTCTTGCAGTTGAAGAAACACTTTTTCTTATTAACTGGAAATTAATCTGAAACCTCTGATTTTTGTTCTGATTCTACAATAGTCACAGAAAATCGATGTTTGTCCAAGTGTCGTCTGCGAACACATCTCGAAGTTTCACTTTACTACACACAGTTATAGAAGCTTCTAGATCTGTTTTACATACAGATCAAATTTTCAGCAGTTTGGTAATTGCAAAGACTACAATGATTGGATAGGCATCGGGAAAAGCTGGGATCATGTGTTTTGCAAGCATGTGAAAAAAAACTTTGCAGTTGGTGCTCTGGGTGAGATGCATTAAAGTCGCACATAAAATCAAATGTAACCCACTCAAAAGATATGAAAAGACTTATGAGAACCAAGGAGCATGAGTATTTTCTGATGACGGAATATTGCAACGGAATTGCAGACTGCCGTAAGTGCAAGCGTTTTCATGACTACGCCTAGTGGCTTCACAACCAGTACAGGTGTTGACCTGAAGCCAAAGGTGAAGAAAGTGTTCTCATATACATTTAAGATATGTGGTCTTGTTCGATTTCATTAAAATTGTTGCATATTTTCCAGCAAAATAATAAATGATTTAAATTACTTTTTAGTTATTACATTGAAAATGTAGTAGACATTTTAAGAGTGTTTGTATTCTTACATGTATTCATTTACAGTATATTCAAATTATTGTATTTCACTCTTTGAAAGTCAGAAATAGTATTTCTTGTTGTATTTTACCCTTTTAAACAGTACCACAAAATGAAAATTTGTTCCTTGAAAAGTGCTTGAATGATATTTGGCCCAATGTGTGGGAACCATGAAGAAGGCTTGCCCTATTTAAACCTCAGACATTTAGTTTGGTGTGCCCCTGTCTATTGAAGTGAGATTGAGCACCATGATGAGCTACAAAGAGCTGTATGACACCTGCAGAAAGAAGATTGTGGCTGCTTGAGTCTTGTAAGAGATTTAAAAAGATACCAAAAGAATTTGACATCAGCCGTTTCAGCAACTGGAGAATTGTTTACAAGTGGAGGACATTCAAGACAACTGCCACCATGCCAAGGTCTGGGCGTACAAGCAAGTTCACCCCAGAGCAGACTGCAAGATCCTGAAATAAATCAACAAAAGACCTAAAATATCATCATGGGAGCTGCAGCAGGCTCTCGCTACTGTCAATGCAAAAGCACATGACTCTACTATCAGAAGAAGACTACACAAGTTTGACCTTCATGCGAGGTGTGCAACGAGGAAACCTTTGCTCTCTAAAAAGATCATTAAGGCCAGACTGAAGTTTGCCAGAGAGAACATAGAGAAAGACTAGTCTGTCTGTCTTCCTTTCAGCTTTTTCCCTTTTACTTGGGGGTCGCCACAGCGATTCGCACGTTTGATTTGGCAGAGGTTTTTACGTCGGATGCCCTTCTTGTCACAACCCTTTTTAGCAAGGGACAGAAACACGCTGATGACTTTGCAGCTACTCTTTACGAAAGTCAGCAATGGTTCTTTTACATGCCTCTCACCATAGACAGTGAGAGACATGGCCCGCCTTTGATAACCCAGTTAGCCGCACTGGGGGGGGGACAGTGACAACCTTGTGGAGAGTGGGACTCGAACCCCCAACCTTTGGATCAGCGATCCAGCACCCTGTACCACTAGACCACCACTGCCCCCACATAGAGAAAGACTAGGTCTTGTGGAATAATGTTCTTTGAACAGATGAGTCTAAAGTTGAATTATTTCGACACCAAAACAGAAGACGTGTTTGGTGGAAACCAAATGCAGCATTCCAGGAAAAGAACCTCATACCAACTGTGAAACACAGCATTGGAAGTGTCATGGTTTGGAGATGCTTTGGTGCAGCAGGACCTGGCCAACTCACCATCATAGAATCGACCATGAAATCTATTGTGTATCAGATGGGAGCTGGAACATGTGAGACCATCTGGAAAATAAACTTAAATTTCAAATGGAACTGGACACTTGCAACGACAATGACCCAAAACATACCAGTAAATCCACCAAGGAGCAGCTGAAAACTAAGAAGTGGAGCATCCTATAATGACCCAGGGAAAGTCCTGATAATAATCCCATTGAGATGATGTGGGGTGACGGGAAACAGGCTGTGCATGCAAAAAACCCCTCAAATATCTCACTGCTGAAACAATTCTGCATTGAGGACCGGGGCAAACTTTCCACAGATCGATGTGATAGGCTGGTAGATGTCTACAAGAAGCATCTCACTGAAGTTATTTCAGCTAAAGGGTGTAACGCTTGTTGTTAGGGAGCAAGGTTTCCTAACTTTTTTCTGCAGTGACCATGTTCATATTTTGTTGGAGTACAAATGTTAATTTGTTGCTTAATTACAATTAAATCGCTTTCTTTAAGGAAAATCACTTCTAATCTGTTACATGTTTCTCTTTGTTTCAGAGTTTGTGCAAATGATGACTGCAAAGTGAAAGATGTTTTCCATTTTGTCTCTTTTACATTGCTTGTCCTACTAAGATCACCCTGTCTTTGGAAAATAAACAATCCGAAGTTTACTTCAGTGAAAATTCAGAATTTCAAATTTTGCTGACACCAAGTAAAATACAACTAAAGTGTAATTTGTTGAGAAAAATTGCAGTCTAGTCCTAACAGACATGAATGGACCAAGCTTAAGTGCATGAGCCATTTTGGAACAGGCGTCCTTATATCTTTCACAATTTGAAGACACTGGCACCATATTAAAAATGATGATATTTATAATATGAAATATTATATAATATAATATGAAATGACCATAGATGTGTAGGATGTGATAAACATTTCTCTTCAAAAATGAATAAACTGAGTTAAGTGTTCTAAAAGGTCAAAATGCTGCATTCAATTGGAGAACAATTGCATGTGCCCTTTTGTGGTGAAGTTGTGCTTCAAGTTTGCTGCTCTGTTCCAGTCCAAAAATTACAAGGTAGCACAACTGGATGTTTATACACAGATACTGTATTATACATCATAATGTCTCCTTAAACATCATCAAATTATGGATCACTGAAGTTTGATGGCTACTGAACTGAAATTTTCATGTTAGCCAGCTGCTAGATTTGACAGGTTTGTCTTTATTACAATGGGCTGTTGTATGTGCTGGCTAAACACTTTGCACAGGCACTGATGTATAAAGGACATGGACTGAAGAACTGAATATGGGTTGACTAATGTAAATGGTGTGACTGAAAATGCGGAGATTAGTCTTCAATGCTATTTCAGTGTTAAGCTTTTTAAATGTGTCGTTTTTCCATCGTGCTTGTCTGGTGAACTTTGCATCGCCTGTTGTACTAGCATGATCTGTTTGTTTTAATCATGGTTTTAAGATGTGCCATATACTCTTAAGCCACAGTCTTCTCTTTAAACATCCTCTAGTCACTTAAAGCTTATATAAAATTGAATATGTACAAACCCGCTTGTATTTGCATTTTGGTGTTTAAAACAACAGCATATTCATTTACAGATGGAGATGTTGCCACTCCTTTTAAATAGTTGTTTGTATCTTGCTTTTGTGGCCTTGTCAGAGCTTCTTGTTAGGTCTAAAATCTCACCTGTGCTTTGCTTGCAGTATGACTTGCAGAAAAGAAAAAAAAGGCAAAAAAATAAATAAATAAATAAAATAACAACCAGGGTCCATTTGAGCAGGACAAAGGCAATTTAGTTTCACTTACACCAAGTAATGTTGGCTTTTGCGGGTCATTATTATTATTATTCCAGTGATCTTGATGGAGAATTGTTCTGTTCTACACCGAACAGTTCTTTCAATGATTTTTGGTCAAACTGTACAAATTATAAGAAGATTGAAGATTCAACATGTGAAAGGTGTATGAATAATATGCACAATATACAGTATATAAATGTTTTCCAATAAAAATAAATGTATACTTTATGCTTGCATTTATGTTTTCACTGTCTCTTTTCTGCCTGGTTTCAGCATGCAGTACGTATCTGATCATCTGTCTTCATTTCTCAAATTTCATTTTTCAAAAACTGAGTTGTCCACATATTTAGAGCCAAATCTGACCAGGTTTTTCCTCCTTACGGTTCAATGTAAATACAAGTCTGAATTAAAATTTTTTTTTTTTTTTTTTTGGGGGGGTAATTTGGGGTGAGATTATCTATCATTTAGCACATTAAGCATTTGTTTGAAACTTTACCTAATATGTTGGTGGGCATGATGTACATTAAATATTTATCTGAAATAATTAATGACGATGGGGTCCTCATTCTGAGGTGTTTATTTTAGAACATTTACAGTAGTATCTGTATTTCCTATAAGACAAATATTGTATTTTTATGCCTATTATGAAACGAGCCTAAAAATAAAGCTTTCATTTTCCTGTCCTGTTCAAGATTAATTTGTGTCTAAATAGTGGTCCACATCGGCTGTGTTGTCACATCTTAATGATTTTTTTAATCATCATACATGATGGTGTACCCATCTATAGTGTAATGTCAATAAATTTGATTTTCTTCTGTTCTACATACTATTTGGCATTAGAGAATCGTTAACACTATGCTACAGTGTTGCCAAGGAATGGAGGTTTTTTTCTTCTTCTTCATTAGACATCTATTTATTTGGTCAGTGCTATCTTGGGGAAAGAAAACTCAAATGATGATAACCACAGAAAATGAGGAGGAAAAGTGGTCACATGACCCACAAGTTTTTATTTTACTTTTTCAGCACATGTTACACAGCCATGTTATATTATACATACATATATATGTCGTCTTTTCCTTTCGGCGGTTCCCTTCAGAGGTCGCCACAGCAAATCGTCTGCCTCCATCTGACCCTGTCCTCTGCATCTTCTCTTACACCAACAACCTTCATGTCCTCCTTCACCACATCCATAAATCTTCTCTTTGGTCTTCCTAGGCCTTTTGCCTGGCAGTTCCAACCTCAGCATCCTACTACCAATATACTCACTAGCAATCCTCTGTACATGTCCAAACCATCTCAATCTAGCCTCTCTGACTTTGTCTACAATACCTCTAACATGTGCTGTTCAATTCAATTTCAATTTATTGTAAATCAAATGGCTACAGGTAAACGAGTAATCCCATCCCGCAAATGGGAAAACTAATCAAGGCGGGATGTGTTTCACAAGATATATTATCCTTTACAGTCTATTTTTCCATATTTATTTTGTTGTTTTTGATTTAAATAATTATTTGTAATTATTTTCAAGCAGCTTCCTTAAACGATAAAGGGGAAAGGTTGAACAGAAAAAGATAGTGAATGGAAAAGAAAACAAATGTAATTTTACTGTACAACATACTATTGAACAAAGAGAAAAAAAGGAAATAGAATACGAATATCAGTTGTACAATTCACAAAAATCAGAAAGTAAATTTATCAGATTAGAATCATCGTGTCTCTCCTCAGTCTCTATCACCCTAAAAAGTATGCAATTAACGTTCTTTTTGAATATTTCTTCCTTTCTCTCGAAACGATTTAGGGATTTTGTTCCATAATACCACGGCGTGAAAAGGCATTGGCTTGTTGTGACAGTCTAGAGGTTTTTAAATAAAACTTCCCAGATGATGTGGATCTGGTGTTGTGATGATGAACAGAATTTGATAAAGTAAATAAATGTAAAAGGTTAGGTGGAGCAACACGAGTATTAATGTCATGCATTCGTAAAGCTATAGTTTTAACATAAAGCATTTGTATGGGGAGAATGTAAGCGTCTAAAAAGAATGGAATAGCGTGTTCTCTATTAGTGGCAAAGTATATTAAGCGAAGGGCACGCTTTTGTAATATCAGAATTTTGTCCAGATTCCTTTGAGATGTTTGTCCCCATACCGCCAGACCATAAAGATTTGGCTGCATTAGAGATCGATTATGTCCATTAGGATTGACTGGGGAACAAATTGTCTTAGGCGTGAGATAATTCTGATTGTTCTACTTATTTTGAGTGTTACATAATCAATGTGAAACTTCCAGGAGAGATTTGAGTCGATAAATACACCAAGATACTTAACATATTCTTTTAGTTCAAACTGTTCCAATTTTTGTGAATCATTATTGAATACATTGAGGTTTGTTATATTGCTGATGCTTTTGATGGGGTCTGAATATCACATAATTTAATTTTTTTATATTCAGTGTTAATTTATTGGCAATAAGCCATTGACATACATTTTCCATCTCTTTATTTAAAGTAGATTCCAGTGATTTAATATCGTTGTCTGCATAAAGGTTAGTGTAATCAGTAAATAGGAAAAATTCAAGCTTTCTCGAGGAAGCGACAATATCACTGACCTAAATAAGGAACAATAATGGACCAAGGATGGACCCTTGAGGTACCCCACATACAACTGGCTCTTTCAAAGAAATGTAACTTCCGATTTTAATTGTTTGAGATCTCCCTGTAAGATATGCACAATGAGTTGTCCCTCTGATGTACTCGTTCCTGATCCTTTCCATCCTCGTTACTCATCATTTCATCTCTGCTACCTCCACCTGTGCCTCCTGTCTTTTCCTCAGTGTCACTGTTTCTAAACCATACTACATCACTAGCCTCATCACGGTCTTGTACACTTTTCCTTCCATTCTTGCCGATACCTTCCTATCACACATTACACTGGACACTTTTCCTCACCTCGTTTCCACACTCTCCATTGCTTTGGATTGTTGAGTCTAGGTATTTAAAATCCTCCACCTCTCTGCTTCCTTTAACCTCACCATTCTCTTGGGTCCTTCTCATTCACACACATATATTCTGTCTTGCTGAGGCTAACCTTCATTCCTCTCCTTTCCTGGGCATATGTCCACCTCTCTAGATTTTCCTCCATTTGTTCTCTGCTCTCACTACAGATTACAATGTCATCCGCAAACATCATAATCCATGGAGATTCTTGTCTAACCTCGTCTGTCAGCCTGTCCATCACCATAGCAAACAAGAAGGGGCTCAGAGCTGGCCCTTGATGCAGTCCCACTGTCCCAATGATCACGCTTTCACCTCTGGGGGTACTCTGCATCACGCTGACAG
>CM045747.1:15860581-16013081 GCA_024760905.1 Plotosus lineatus | reverse complement strand
CTGTGGAAAGACCTTTGTTGGGTGTGCAGTGTTCACACAGCAGCTGTCAAGATTTATTGACTTCATTACAAATGGTGAACAATCAACATCCCCCACCAACACACACACACACACCCACACACACCCACCCACCCACCCACCACAAATGATTTACAGTTTGTGAACATGAATGTTGTTCAGGGAAACTATGGTTTTCCACTTCATGTTCTCTGTGACTATAAAAGCTAGCCGTTCATTATTCTTGTGGTCAAAGATTTCTCAGTTCTCAAACTGCATCTTTATGGTCAATGAACCTGTTTGCTTCTTCTTTTTTTTTTTTTTTTGAATGAAGAAATTGTGAAAGATACCTCATTAAAATAATCAAAAAGTTACCCCATTTGCACTGATTACTGATGTTATTTCTTAAACTCACCTATCATTACATAGAATCATAAACTTTCCAAATGTTGAACTGCCTGTATTTAGTGCATCATGATGCAGAAGATTGCATTTGCGCAACGCCTCTCTATTTTTTTTTTTTTTTTTTTTGAATAATGGACCACAACTTATTTCCTGGCCTTTCACAAAACCAAGTTTGAATCAGATTATCTTAGATGTAACTTCAGAGTGTGACTTTCTGATGCGGAGAGAGTGTGCAACATGAAACAGAATAAATGTGCTGCAGAATGGAAAACCCGTAGGATAGCATGGTAACTGAATTTCGGAAGAGAAATAGTCAAAATACTACATGCATTCACTCCTAATCTTGTCATGACGTCCACAAAGAGCATGTTGGGTAATTAACACAGGCTGCCTAAATATAAATCATTTAAAAATCTTGCTAGCCGATTGGTTTCCTCACACAGTAAATGTCATCTTGATTGACTTACAAAATGACTCCATAGATCAGATACCTTTAGCCACTAGTTTACAACTCGGCAATCTATTGTGGAAGATAAAGATAAGCGTGCAGTGTCTCTGCTCAAAGACATGAGGCGTACCTCAGTATATTTTAGATTATTTCAAACTAATACATGCTATCTACCCTCTTCTACATACTGAGATGCAGAGATGACCATAATGAGTGTAAATGTGAGTATATTATCCTTCCAACCCAGATGCATACACATCAATTTTGCCACAAATTTTATTGCCCTCAAACCCTTATCAACCAAAACATTGTTGTCCATATTCAAAACTTTAAAAATCAGGAGTTTTAAGATTGCAGCCTGTGCACATAAACCCAAAGTCTCCTAAAGGCTGTACCAAATCACCCCTAGATGTGAGTGTGTGTGTGTGTGTGTGTGTGTGTGTGTGTGTGTGTGTGTGTTGGCCCTTTGATGGCCAGGCAAGCTGTCCAGAGTGTAATCTACCCTTGCCCAGAGTCAACTGTGATGGGTGCCAGCCTCCTCATGAGCCTAATTAGGATTAAGCCATTCAGAAAATGAATTAATGAATATATCTATGTAACAAGAGTTTGGAAGGCTTTCCTTTTATTTTATTTTATTTTTAAGATCTGTTTACAAATGATGAACTTTGGATTTTATCATCTCAAAATGTACTTGATTTTTTCAAGATACTTTGATATTTGAGATTTGACAATATGCTCATGTAGTGGTAAAAAATGTCCAGTTTATGATGCAAGAGATCCAAACTCATTTTTTTGCGTTTAGCCTTTGGGAAAAGAAGAGTATACTGTACAGAGAATCACAAAATGTTTTCATGTTTTTATTCATTTTGATGTTAATTATCAGTAATTAATTTGAGTATGTGATCAGGAAGTCCAACCATTTGCATAAGATTTATAGGGGACCAATTTCAGACAGGGGTGCCATAGACCTTCCTCAGTTCATAGGTCCAAAACCCACAGTGTCCCCCCCCCCCCAGTGGCGCCTGATACCTTTATCATACTACACTTCACTCTTGGTGTATAATATTGGTTAGAATAATCTGCATCAATGCTATTTATAATCCAGACAAATCTGAAACTTAAAAAGGCCCGCTTGCTCCCACCAGAATTCAATTTTATTTTTTTTATTGAAAACATGTGACTGCTGTAAGTTTTCTCTGTAGCAAAGCCACGACAAACTTAGTGCCAGTGATCCTTTCATAACCCTTTCCAGATTTTTTTTTCATGAACATCATACAATTAAAACTCTGAACAAATTCATGTCATTTTTCTTTCCCTCATAGTTGTGTCTGAGACTTCCCAGACAGTTTCAGATCAATCACAACTAAATAAAAAGTGAATTGTAGTGGGTTGTTTGGGACATCGAAAATGGTGATGTGCTACTTAGCATGGAGGATTCTAAGATGGATGACCTGGGCTCTTTAAAATGGATGAAAACACCAATGCAAATTAACAAATCCCAAGCACTGTAGTTCAAGCCTATGGAAGATGAATGATTGATGGAAGTAAATCATCTTTCAGTTTGTATAAAACTATAGTATTATAAGTTTGGTGGCACGGTGGCGGAGTGGTTAGCACGTCCGCCTCACAGCAAGAAGGCCTGGGTTCGATTCCCGGTCTGGGCGTTTCCGTGTGGAGTTTGCATGTTCTCCCCGTGCTTGCGTGGGTTTCCTCCGGGTGCTCCGGTTTCCTCCCACCGTCCAAAGACATGCACAGTAGGTTAATTGGCCGTTCTAAATTGCCCTTAGGTTCGCATCGTGCAGAAGGCAATGGCAAACCACTGCACTAATCCTGCCAAGAAAACCTCCATGAAGATGATAACCAGGGTGTTATCCTTCATGGAGGGTCGCCAATGGTTGTCCTACGACTCAGGCATTAGATAGATAGATTATAAGTTTCCTACCAAGAATTTGTCAATCTACTTATCCTGCATTTGTTGATAGAATTTTGTAAGGATCGGCCAGTCTGTGACAAGTATAATCCAAACTTGTGTGGGGTCATATATGACCCCAGGAAGATCTGAGAAGATTTTTGACATGATAGCTTCAGATAATATTGATGGTGCTGTATTTTGTCAGTTACATGTTTCAGATAGTTCAGCCATATAATTATTATTTCTATTACCATATCTAAATTATCCTCCCACATTGTAATTCATATTTTTATGCAAAGTAATTTTACTTTTTATGATTTGTTTTCATTTTTGATGCAAAGAAAAAATGCAAACAAATGAAAGGTAACATGCATATTACAAGATGTAACAGACAAGGATTGTCTAAATAAATGTAATATTGTTCTATCATTGTATGTTTTTGGCTGTTTTTTGTGAAAATACATACCCTAACTAGTAATAAGTGCTCTGCTCCAATGAGCCCCCGTGTTTTTGATCTGACGTCTAATAACCGCCCATGTGTACTGGGAGCAAAATAGTTGATCAAACCTAGCAATTTTATTCAATCAGTCTCTGTTACAGTAAAATGAGGCGCTCACTGTCTGTAAAAGTAAGTTTACATGGTATTTCAAGACCCCCTGCAACTGGGGAATGTCTATAATGTTCATCAGTAACAACACATATGCTTTAAAAAACAGGAAAATATTTTGATGTGTTCTCTTGGTAAATGTCTGACAGGATGAACCATTAGAAAATGCTACAGCAAAACTATGGGATATGGACTTATCAGAAAGTGATGAGGAGTATTTTTCACTCCATTCTCCTGCTCACTAACTTCATACATTTAAAAAGACTGGCCATGTGCTTTTCAAAGTGCCATGTGCTAAAGTTGACCTTTGTGTTGATTGGTTCAACACCATGTGCTGAAGTTGCCATTCATGTTGATTGGCTTGATTTTACATGGGGAGGAGGGGTATTTAAAGGAACAGCACTGGGAGGGAAAATTAAAGGGGCTTTTTTAATTATGCTGTTTTCTGTTTATTTTCAGCTTTCATGTAAGTAATTTGGTTGATGAATAATACACATACCAGTAAAAACTCTTTTATTGTTCTATTATTATTCATGTTTTCCACCTCTATGGAAATAAGCACTTACTGTTCCACTCTGCTGGTAAGCATTTTAATAAGCGCCCACCCACTCCAATTTTTTTTAAGCGCCGTGGGCGCTTATCACATCCTTTGCGGTATATCAAATTCCATATCTTGTTAGATAAGATGATGGACAAATATATTCGAGGGTGAAATAAATACGAAGAACCTTAAAACACTCATTTATATTTATATAGAAATATTCCTATATAAAGTCAGGGCAGTGGTGGTCGAGTGGTAAAGTGGTAAAGTATAGGGCGCTGGACCGCTGATCCAAAGGTTGGGGGTTCGAGTCCCACTCTCCACAAGGTGACCCCCCCCCCCAGTGCGGCTAACTGGGTTATCAAAGGCGGGCCATGTCTCTCACTGTCTATGGTGAGAGGCATGTAAAAGAACCATTGTTGACTTTCGTAAAGAGTAGCTGCAAAGTCGTCAGCGTGTTTCTCTCCCTTGCTAAAAGAGTTGCGACAGGAAGGGCATCCGACGTAAAAACCTCTGCCAAATCAAAACGTGCGAATCAGATGATTCGCTGTGGTGACTCCCGAGTAAAAGGGAAAAAGCCGAAAGGAAGACAGACATTCCTATATAAAGTCAATGGGGTCATATTAGTTGCCGAAATAGCTGTGTCGCTTGAGGGTTACAAGGAATTAAATATCATCAGATTCAGCAATGGTGTAGCGATAGCTCAGTGCTCAGACAAGATGATGAATTAGTTCTGTCCCTTGCTAAAAGGGTTGTGACAGGAAGGGCATCCGACATAAAAACCCATGCCAAATCAAATGTGCGAATCAGATGATTCGCTGTGGCGACTCTCAAGAACGGGGAAAAAGCCGAAAGAAAAGAAGAAACCAGTCAGTTTATGGACACCCTATAGATTAGTACTTCCTTGAAAAGAGTCTATTCAGAGCTCTTATGCTCGCTTCTGTGAATATAACCTATGGACCTGTTCATAAGAACTGAATCTGAATGATGCTGTACAGCATATAATATAGTCTACAGTTGTAAAAGTGATGATTTGTATCGCACTCTCATGACACCTGGAAGTGGTTTGGTTTCGTTCCAAGGGAAATTTCCCCTCTGGTCTGACCTCTGGATTAGTTATGAGAGATCAAAATCGAAAAGTGTGTTGTAACAATGCTTATGCTTAAACTAATGCATAGTTGTGCAAATGTGCAAATAGAAACAAATTCAGTTGTATTCAATTCCATGCCATGTGAATTTGTCATGAACATTGTGAGAAAGTGCCATGTTTACTACTGATGCTAATCTTCAGAGGGTCGACAGAGCTGACCAGTAAATTTGGCATATTCAGATACAACACTGGCTATGTTAATCAAAGCAGATGTTGTTTTTGTCTTTACTTGCCATATTGTGTACATCTGGAGAAACATGTTCTATCATGTTAGCGTACTTGTGGTGTGCTGTGAACACAAACTAGTGATTGTTAGAGGTATAACTGACTTTGCCTGAAATCCCTGTTCCTGTATGGAGTGCAGTCTTTTGTTTCCCATCTGTTTACTTTTCCTCAGTTGTTGGCTTTGTGCTTGACCTCTGTACCACCCTACTGGAGGCATCAAGTCCATGTTTTCATTCAAGCTGCTCTGTTTTCATTTAGCAAGCCGTGATGGAAACACAAACCAGTCTGCTTTGTAATTACTTACAGATACGGCTGCTGAAAGATTCAAGCCTGTTTTTATTATTTTGAAACGTGTGTTCAAGTTTTCGTATTCCCTGATTTCACAATGACCTAAAATAGAGGTTTCCACCCATGGGGGCATGGTGGTGCATTGGTTAACATGTTTACCTCATAGCAAGAAGGCCCCCAGGGTCGGTTCCCAGGCTCGGGGCGTTTCTGCCTCGAGTTTCTATGTTCTTCATGTGCTTGTGTGGGTTTCCTCTGGGTACTCCGGTTTCCTCCTACAATCCAAAAACATGCAGAGGAGGCTGATTGGCTGTTTAATATCGCCCCCCTAGGGGTATGACTGAATGTGGATGGTTGTATGTGTGTTGACCCTGCAAAGTCCTAGTGAGAGATATTCAGGGAGTTATGCACCCTGCCCTTGTCGAGTCAGCTTAGATGAGCACCAGCCTCCCCGTGACCCTATTTATGATTAATGAAGCTTTCCAACCTTATGGTTTTTAATGATTTCCTTTTTCCCAACAAGCCTAATTCACTAATTAACAGCTTTTCATGACTTGAAATGGGTGTGGCAGAGAAAGGAAAATCATAAAAATGTGCATGACAGTGGGTCCACCAGGACCAGGGTTGGGAACCTCTGATCTAGACAGATAGAACCCATACCTGAGTGAGTCAAGCATTAAAAGCAGTACGTAATGTATTATAAAGAAACAATGGTAAAGCGGATCCCTGAAATTTATTGTTTCACACATGAATTGCCAAAATCTGTCTTTCAATAAGGCCTCTTGCGATCATTTACTGTTTTAAATGCGTTTTTGCTTTATTATTCTCATTTTTTTTTTTTAATTATTATAGGAACCATCCTGTCTATCCCTCCGTCCCTCTGTCTGTCTGTCCAGGAAAGCTTGTACTGTATATGTGTAACTCGTCCTAAGCATCTCCTCTTACGGATGAATTCTGATGAAATTTTATAGAAATGTTTTGTACCACCTGAGGATGTGCACACAGTCAAATAATCTGTGTGACTTCTTTTGAACTGGGGATAATTACATTTATTCTTCTTTTCCTTTCGGCTGTTCCCTTTTTCTCATGGGTCGTCACAGCGAATCTGTGATTCACATATTTGATTTGCCATAGGTTTTTACCTCAGATGTCCTTCCTGACCCAACCCTTTAGCAAGGGACAGAAACACGCTGACGGCTATGCAGCTACTCTTTGCAAAAGTCAGCAATGATTCTTTTACACGAACCTCTCACCATAGACAGTGAGAGACATGGCCGGCCTTTGATAACCCGGTTAGCTGCACTGCGGGGACAGTGACAACTTTGTGGAGAGTGGGACTCGAACCACCAACCTTAGAATCAGTGATTCAGCACCTTTTACCACCAGGTCACCACCAGCCCCACGGGATAATTACATTTATTCAGTTCTACATTTTAAAATATGGTGATAGGCTCGTAAGCACTATTCCTAAACCATTAATAAACCGCTGGATGTATTTTAATGAAAATTTACACAGCTGTACAGTACCCCCTGAAGATGTGCATGAAGTAAATTAATCTGGGTCTGTTGTTTTTTTAAGGTGAGATAATTAAACAGTATTCTCGATCCGATGAGAGTGTTCTATTTTACTCACGGTTCTGTTCTTACACTGTTTATTGCACTTGTTTTTAGACAGGCGTATTTATACATGTTGCAAGTAAGTACTACTAGCAGCTCAATCAATACTCAGTTTTCTTTCTGCCAGTGTCATCATTCAATGACTACAACCACTGCAAAGTCTTTAAAAGTGTTTATTTTTACAGCTCTCTATGACTGGGCATGGAAAACCTTTCTTTTGTAACTAATGAAAAAAAAGCACAGTGCAAGTCAGAATGAGAACAGCTTTATACGCTGCACACAGAACTCACACAAAGCAGGCACAGCATGAACATACAAAAGATTTTATTACTATATACACCACTGAGGATTTTCTTTTCAGACACACACAAAATGTACATTTACTAAATAAGAATGTTTCGAGTATATTTCATAGATAACTGGTAGGGTGCTTTACATATGATGTGAGATAGCAATTCGCTGTTATATTTTGTTGAAACAATGGAAATTGAATTATGAACTTGTAATCTACAAACCTCTATTACATCTACACTAAATGATATGGCTGTTTTCAAGGTTTACTAAGACAAGCTGCACATTTTCCAAAGACGATATCGATATCTACCATGTAATGAAAAGGCGTGTACTCAAAAACACCACGACACAAATAAGCAAATATCCCAACAGCCATATATGGTGGGTTAAACAATACATGTCTTGTATCTATGATTCACATTAAGCATTGGCTTTAGGTCAACAATTGTCCAAAAAGCATCTGTATTGCACTTTGAATTAGGCAGAATATGAATTATAACTATGCCACAGGTTAAAAGAGAAGCTCAGGCAAAACCGAGAAGTTTCAGACACCACAAAAATTGTTCTAAAGATTTTAACAACACCACTGATTGATGCCACATGTTTTATTAAGAGCATGTCCTTGTCACATTACAAAACAATGCACCACAGAGACCAAGTGACCAGCTAATGGAAAGGGACTTTTTTTCCCCCTATGTTGGGAGACATTAAAAAAAAAAAAAGACCATGGAAAAACATTTGTTTTCAGTGACTGAAGATGGACAGTTGTGGCTAAAGTTGTTTTAAGCTTTTGTGGCATTCGATTAAATTTAATTAATATATTAACAAGATCTGGAATATACATAGAAACACTGTTTATAGAATGGAATCTTACAATATTAAACACTGATATATTATATTTAGGTGCAATGGAAGTTTTTGTTGCACACCCAATGATGCCCGAAAAAGAAAAAAAACAAACAAAAATCCCACTATGTGCACAAAAAACCCAATATTTTCAACACTTCACTCGATTTCTAGCTTAATTCAGAGTTTAGTTTAGAGCAGGGGTGGGCAATCTTATCCGCAAAGGGCCGGTGTGGGTGCAGGTTTTCATTTCAACCAAACAATAGCCACACCTGCCACCTGTTTCCACCAATCACTGATCATCAAAAGAAAAGAAAAAAAAAACCGAGATGGGACATTACTGTTTCAATTGTGAAGTGGAGCCACCTTGGTGAGATCACATTACTGTTTAAGACTTAAAGCAGGGTGATCTCACCAAGATGGCTCCACTTCAGAATTGCAACAGTAATGTCCAATCTAGGTTTTTTTTTCCTTTTCTTTTGATAATCAGTGATTGGTGGAAACAGGTGGAAGGCATGGCTATTGTTTGGTTGAAGTGAAAACCTGCACCCACACCGGCCCTTTGCGGATAAGATTGCCCACCCCTGGTTTAGAGCCTAGTAAAACTCACATAATGTGCTTCACCTCTTTTAAGTGTTTATAGAATGTTTTGAGAGTAGCTTTGAAATGAACTGAGACAATATGAAAATAGCACCTAATTTTACTCTGACGGCAAAGAAGTGCAAAGATACAGAACTAATCTGTAACAGCACTTACAAAATTAATTCAATAAGTTTTAGAAAAACCACATTAATTTGCAAACAAACTAAACTTGGTCATGGATGGATTTATAATTATTATGGTTAGTATGAAAGTAATACAAGAGCACTAATCTAAAAAAAAAAAACCCGTCCAAATTCATTTGCATTTGATTAATTTGCATTCATTAACTCTGCGGTTGTTTGGCAACCTGTTCAGGATGTACCTGGTGAGATAGTTGGGATTGGCTTCAGCTTCCTTGGAGATCCTGACATATGAGTATTATAAATAAAGGATTAATGATTTTGTATACATTAGCATTTTATTAGAGGGGAGCGGACTATTGTTACACAGATTAACTGACATGAACACTCATTTAGTGCTTTGAGAAATTGTTTTCCATGTCAGGTCAGGTTTTGCCCTGCGACTGGTAACATGTAAGCCAGTACAACCTGTTGCATGGTCGAGTGGTCGGCAACTAAACTGGCTCCCCCACCAGGTTCTAAATTTGGTGAGGAGGGTGTCTAGCAACCCAGTAGGAATAAAAAAAAGACCTATCAAAGGCCGGGTGAACTATTTAGAGGCAACGACCAGCTAGCTAGAGATGGTGTCTCGATAAAAACACTCTGCAGAAAGAACTTTGGGCCTTCACTGTGGATTTTTTTTGTCCTTCGTATACAGTCATGACGAAGCTGTTATGGCTGCCGCCTACGCAAGAATTTTGGCACGGCACCCAGATTGATTGATTGATTGATTGCAAACCTTCACATTCACTAAATTCTAAAAATTGAACCAAAATCTAATGAACACCATGCATAAAAACATGCAGATACAGGACACGGGTTACAGTTAAAATTCCTGTCCATCAAAACAAAAAGGAAAAAAGTCATATCAGTGACGCTTACCACAGCCACTTCCTGACCGCATTTTCTGTTTGCCTCATTATGTACACTCCAGACAGTGTATCACAATCCCAGGAGTTAAGCAGTTTCTCAAACAGAAAACAAACCCATCCGCCACCAAAAACCATGACACAGTCACAATCACTTAGATGATATTTTTATCCCACTTTGATGCTTGATGTAAATTTCCCATGACACGTTTGATCTGTATATGCTAACTTTTAAAGCCATTAATAACCTTGAACTCTCCAGATCTGTCTGAACTCCTTCAAGTTTCCTCAGATTTAAAATCCCTCCTTTATTCAGCTGTCTGCCCCCCTCCCTCCCCCCGCCCATCGCACTACCAGTGGCTGAATGCTCTCCTGACTTTGGGACTCTGACCTCAGGAGCCACCCCCCCACCCCCGGTACCTGGACTCGAAACCTGTCTATTTCAATTACTTATTTAAACAGCCTGCCTGATTTTAGTTTGTTTTAATCCTATTTAATCTATTTTTGTATATGTTCTGTGCTTTTCTTGTTTTTTTATCTGAATGGTGACCTTGAGTGCCAAGAAAGGTGGATTTAAATAGATTTATTATTATGATGATGATGATGATGATGATGATGATGATGATAATAATAATAATAATAATAATAATAATAATAACAATAATAATTATTATTATTATTATGATAATTATATGCATGATTTTATTCACTGACCACATTCAGGATAAGCTGTCTGTATAATTGCGTGAATGAGAAGGGGTACGGGAGTGTGTACATCTTCCGAACTTATATAATGACACAACACTATCATTGTAAACGGAATTGTTAGCTACTGTAGAGAAGAACAATAGTTCTTGAGTAATATTTAGTTCAAACATGCTTTGTGCTTCACATACTGGGGACTGTGCACGCACATACACACACACACACACACACACACACACACACACACACACACACACACACACACACACACACACACACACACACACACATGCACACACCCACGCACACCCACATTCATTCTTCTGTACATACAGTCCATTATTTTGGGCACAACTGATTCTTTGTTTCATATAATCGTCATTTCTGTATTTGTATAATCAATAAAGTTTTTATGGGATGTCCCATATAATTGGTAGAACACTTAGTAATGATCCATGCAGGGCCCAGACTCTGTGTCCCACTGTTCTGATGTTCTCTTGTCCCGCTGTGCCAATATCTTGTCAGTGTGTCACATGAACTGCACACTAGTAAGTGATGATGTCACATTTTTTCAACCTCCCCTGGAACATCCTATCCATGGATATTTATGCATTTCTTCTTGTTTATTTTGACTCCCCCCCCCCCCCACTGTTACCTTACTGTGTAGCGCTGATCAGGTTCATTATACACTTCAGGTTTTGCATGTTTTCCCCCCCTGAGTTTCTCGGGGAATTCCACTAGATTATCTGGTTTGTTCCCTCCTTCTGAAAACATGCCAGTAGGTTAGTTAGGGACACAAGTCTGTGTGTGTGTGTGTGTGTGTGTGTGTGTGTGTGTGTGTGTGTGTGTGTGTGTGTTTGTGTTTGTGTGTGTATGTGTTTGTGTGTGTGTGTGTTTGCATGTGTATAATGTCCTGTGAATGATATGCATTAGATCCATTGGGTATTCTGGAATCATACCCATTGCTTCTGAAAAAACAATTAGATGAAATATCTCTTGACCTCTAGCTGGTTACTGGCTCTCACTGAGGGACACTGGAGAACATTTTGCTCTGGAGAGCGGTGGATTCTGCTGGAACCATGGTCTCTAAGCGATGAGTGAGGCCATCCTGGGCCGTGTTCTTCACAGCCTTTTTGCTAAAACGGCAATGTAAGAGCGCCCGCACATGCCGGAAGATCGACTTGCGGAAGATGATAAAGATCCAGGGGTCCACCACAGGGTTGAGGGCAGAGAAGCGAAATGC
This sequence comes from Plotosus lineatus, assembly GCA_024760905.1. NCBI lineage: Eukaryota > Metazoa > Chordata > Actinopteri > Siluriformes > Plotosidae > Plotosus > Plotosus lineatus. Next base: position 16,001,176 of record CM045747.1, on the reverse strand, counting down.
CAGAAGGTTCTGCTGGTCATTTCCTACTGGGCTGATGGCATTGACAAAGCCAACAATCTAAGAGATGAAAAAGATGGGGATGGGGATGGGGGGGGGATAAAGGTTAGGTTGGGTGACATATTTAAAAAATTAAAATAATTAAAAAAACAAATAGCTTTTCTAACTTCTGCATTTCTATTAAATATTCACTTTTACTACTCATTTAATTGCACATCGTGTGAAGCCTTAAAACTGGGCGTGCAGGTCTGCATGACTGCAATTACCAAACATATCACAGTGCACCAAAAGGAGGTGAAAGACAAGACAGCACAGTGTACAATAATATGATTTGACAGACCAGTTTACCCATGTAAAGGACTTGTATGAGATGAGTATTGTCAGGAAAACCAAATTATGAAGACAAACCTGTGTTATTACAGTCTGATCATGGACAGGATGTGCAATGTATCCACAGCATTGATTTGTAAGAAGGATAAAACCTCTGTTGCAGTAGACAAGCACAATACGAACATAACGTCTATTTCTGATAACATTAGTCTATATTTCCAGTCGTCATTGTCCAGAAATCATTACAACAATTATAGGTATCGGATCAGAGAAATCTGTACAATCTGCAAGTTTAGTTTGGTCCAAATACTTTGTGATTTGAGCATTTCGATTCAAAGTCCATTACACACACACACACACACACACACACACATACACATGGAAAGAAAATAACAGGACCCATTCAGCGAAGGCTTTTGAGTAATTAAATATTCATTCATTTTCTACATAAAACTCATTGAATGTTCGTAAGGCAGCAGAACTCTTGCTCTTTCAGCTGTTGTATGTGTGTGTTCTACATAGATGTTTTAGGTCAGAACTTTCTTCTTTAAACCACCGACCTGCAGATGTGGCTGCTTTGTTCTTTTCAAAATCGAAACCTGCACCCACAAAATATCAGCATGAGCATCTAACGCTATCTCTGTTTTGAAGTGTAAAGCTGCCTGCGTACCTTCTTTCTTGACGTCACTGTCTGTTTGAGTACAAGCACATTCTGGAACTCACCATCCATTACTGACACCTAAAGTTTACAGGAGTGCAGAATCGAAACCCATGCTAGACTGTGTGAATCACAGCAATCCGATTTACACCTTCAGGCACTGAAATGAAGTTACTCAGGGTGTGGGCCTTTACTGAAATAACTCTTACAACCTGCCATGTTCTAACAGGCAGTGTCAATACAGTGCACACCATAGACAGAGGACGTACTGTACTTCATTTCTTACTTTATTAGAAGAAGGATATATTGTACAAAATATCAGGAGACAGAACAGGCCCGGAAAGAGTGACTGTAACACATGATACCACAGAACACGGTAGTATAGGCACAAAGATGAATTACCGGTCATTATACTTTAACATCAATGGAGAGCTACAGGAATTTCCATGAGGCATTAAGTGATGTTAATGACGTTGTCAGTAAAATGGAATGCCATTTGGATGAAGTGCTGCTCGTACTTCTATTCAGACATTCTGAGTTGGTGGCTACCAACTCATCTGTGTGACATTACAAGAAGCCAGTGATTGTCACTGTTGCACGTTGTCAAAACAACACTAGAAAACATGCCCAACCACATTCCCTGGCCTCATATGGTCCGCGAGCAGAAGCTCTGGATCCTTCTGTGGCCTACTAATCAAGTTCTGACATGACTCCTTGGGCACCACAGGACGCTCAGGGTCTCTTTAAGCAATCACTTTTGGATGAGTTGATACTGTGGCTAACTGAACAGAAACTAGCGAGAAAGTTTGTTTAGGGAAGTCTGTCAGCCGTCTGCTAAACTGAACAGAAAGCCACAAGATTGCAAACACATACGCCTACCACGTAACTGAACATACACATAGGTCTAGAAAATACCAGAGGACTGCATACAGAAAGCATTTGTATTTAAATAGGATACAGACAATACTGAGGAATATAGTCCTTGAGATGTCTATATTATTATTATATTATTATTATTATTATTATTATTATTATTATTATTATTATTATTATAAGTAGTAGTAGTAGTAGTAGTTTCATTTTTCTTTTGAATGTACCTCATTGAGAAATCTTTAAGAAAATGAGAGTGGATTATCACAGCTGGAAAATGTCAAACTATAAGTTGCACAGTGCAACATCGATCTCACAGATACAGTATCAATAAAATAACTCTCTCACAACCCTGTAAAAATACAGGATGTGCCTCATCCACTGGCGATAATGCAAGCAATACAGGGATCCCTCACTTGCCGGGGTTAATTGGGACTGACATCCCCCCCATGACCACCGAATTTTGCGAAGTGGGATCCCCCCGTCCGACTGACGTATACATACATGTATATGTGTATGTATCAATAAATCCATGTTCAATGCTATAAATGCTTATAATACCAATTAAACATTAAAAAAATAATGCATAAGATGTAAATAAAACATAAATACACACATGCAGACGCGCGTGTACGCACGCAGATGTGTGTGCACGCCCTCAGATCCGCACCTCACAAAAATGTAACTAGTTTTGATGGGAGGTTTTGGGTTGTTTTTTGTTTTGTGTTTGTTTAGGTTTGTTTTTTTGTTTTTTTGCATAATTGGCCTTGTTTTTGCAGCATTTTCCTTAACTTTTTCCCCTACTCTTCTTAATTTCCTTATTTTTTAATTCGATGAATATTTTTGGAAAAAAAAAAAAGACCGCGATGCACTGAAGCCGCATGGATTGAAGCGTGAAGTAGCGAGGGATCCCTGTACCTTCATTTCAGTGAACACCACTAAACCAAAGTGTGTCTTGCTAAACAACACATTTGTTTTGCATAATCAGGAAAAGGGTGTATTTCAGCGAATGACTTTAGATCAAACAAAAGCTTAAATGTATTGTAATGATAGTACACCTACAGTATTATAGCGCGATTGAGCAAAATAGTAACAATCTGTAGGAGTTTGGTTCTAACCCTGCCATGCATTACACACCTTTCTGTAGTGTTCAGAAGCTCCCATGTACCTTGCTTAGATGGAGTGAGTGTGCTTTTTGTTAAATTTGGAAGGGTAAGAAGATTTTCAGGAACAGGGGGGGGGGTGTTGCTGCATTAAACTTCCTTTCGAGAATGTAGGAGGCTGGTTTGGTGGTTAACTTTGGGCTAAATGCCCCAAAAAATGGTAACTAGTATTTCTTGAGGCAGAATAATGATACAAATAGTAGATAGAAAATGTATTAACTACATTTATGTTCTGAACCAATTAATCCTAATTAGGGTCATGGGGAGGCTGGCATGCATCTCAGCTGACTCTGGGCAAGGGCAGGGTAACCTTCGACAGCTCGCTGGGTCATCACAGGGCAGAAACACGCTAATGGCTTTGTAGCCTACTCTTGTTGAAAGTCAGCAAAGGTTTTTTTACATGCCTCTCACGACATGTGAGAGACATGGCTGACCTTTGATAACCGAGTTAGCTGCAAGGGGTGGGGGTGGGGTGGGGGGCAGAGCAGTGACAACCATGGACAGTGGGGCTTAAACACCCAACCTTGGGATTGGTAACCCAGCAGAGTACCACCGGGCCACCACTTCCCCTGTATTAACTACAGTAAACTATATAATGATTTAAAAAAAAAAAAAAGGATTAGCAAGTATCGTAGCTGTACCGATTTTGCAACACTTTATTTTAATTGCTACAAAACTTCCTGTTTTTAAAGTTGGGTTTGTGAGATACTTTGTTGTGGCTGGTTAAACCATTAACTATTCATTCACTGAGCAAAAGCGGCCTTAAATATGCCACCGAGTCAAATAAGTGTAAGTAGAAAACGTTTGGAAATAGTGAGTCTTAAAATGACCCTCACCGGACTGATTCAGCCTGTTTGCTCTTTAATGTGTCCAGTTTTCTTGTTTATAATTAGTTTTATTTTGTACTCTTACATATTTTCAAAAAAGAAGACAACTGCCATATAGTTTAATTTATTCTTCAATCTTTGTCCTGATTAATGTCCACTTTTTTATTTTTGCAGAAATAATTTTTTTACATTTGCGTCAAAATTGTTCTTGATATAAGTAAAAGAAAAGTAATATCTATCTTTAGACGTTAGAACTGTATTGTAAGAACACATCAGGGCTGATGTTAATATGAGCATATTTTCAATTTTTTTCTAAGAAGACTGCCGGTTTATGTGCTGTGAAGAGGATTCTGATGTAGAGTCAACTGTTTAGGGTTTATCTACATCATGTTTAGCCTTGTAATAAGAAACAGGCAGCTATTAGATAAAGATCTGAAAAGGAAGGAAAAATCAGCAGAAGAAGCTTTAAAGTTTGATTTTATTCCGCCCAGCTCAATACACTGACTTCCTTTAGAGTATTATAAATAAATAACTCACACACCTAAGTAATACAATCTCTACAAAGTGTTTTCAGCTGTGACTCAGAATGCCTACTTAAAACTTGTAAAGTGTGCTTAAAAAGTGATCAAAGGAAATGGGAAATTGTTTTGTGAGTGGAACCGCTTTCCCCCGGAGACGTTCCTGTATTCACTCTACAGAATATAAAATTACACATATAAACCAAAAAGCAATTTTTCCTGATACCGAGTTCCAAGAAACAACACAAGGCTTTGGTTACAGATGGAATGATGTGGTTGAGGAATCCTTAATGTGTAGAAGAAAACCAATAATCAATAACACTTAAGTCCGAAAGTCTCATGTAAGATTTCTCTCCTCATCGTGTTTAGAAAATATATTCTTTGAATGTAGCATCATCGATGCATTCATATTCCACTGTATTCCCACTACTAGTTCCATTAGTCATGGCCTCTGTGCATTTAATTCAATTGTATAGTGAGGGCATTATGAGTTTCATGATGTCACTTGACATCCACCCACAAAAAGTGATAAAGACTGAAGAATTAGATTTGCTCAGTCAACCATTACTGTCGGTATTGAAATGAATTGAACATGGATGCACCAGGCCAGTACAGTAATGATGTTAGCTGATATAGCACTAAGTTCTGACTTTGCTCAACTATGCTGAATAGATAACAGAGGAAAGAACAGTCACAGATATTCCAGTACTGCTGGTGTTACCTTCTGAGGTTTAAAAAATGGGAATACAGTATATCTGAGTTGGAACAGGTACAATCACACTCTAAAAGACCCAATCTGTTTCATAGGTATGACTGGCTGCACCTAAATCACAGCCATGCTGGCATTTAGTACATCAAACACCCTTACTTGTGTTATACTGCTTAAATAAAGAACGGTGTATGAAACTAAAAAACAAACCTTGCCATTTTACATATGTATTCATCATAAGGCATTTTACAGTAAGACTAATATGAAAATCACAGGAAGTGTTCATGGGAATGGAGAATGAAATTCTGAAGCTAGTGATTTGTCACTGGAGTTTACGGGGTTAAAAATTATGGCAAATACAGAGGGAAGAGCAACTGTAGGATGCAGAGTTTGTTGTAATACGCTTTTCACGTGATACCAATAAGGCAGGAGTAAACTGTGAAATGTGCTCGTGATTATCGTAAAAGATCAAAGAGGTTTGTTCCCAGTATGAGATTCCCTGCCTTCTTGTTATTCTTGTTTGTCCTGTTATGCATTATTTAACACCGATGAGCATATCTATCTATCTATCTATCTATCTATATATATATATATATATATATATATATATATATATATATATATATATATATATATATATATATATATATATATAGGCAGTGGTGGTGTAGTGGTATAGGGCGCCGGATCGCTGATCCAAAGGTTGGGGGTTTGAGTCCCACTCTCCACAAGGTTGTCACTGTCCCCCCAGTGCAGCTAACTGGGTTATCAAAGGCCGGCCATGTCTCTCACTGTCTATGGTGTGAGGGATGTAAAAGAACCATTGCTGACTTTCAACAAAAGTAGGCTGCAAAGCCGTCAGCGTGTTTCCGCCCTGCGATGGCCTGGCGAGCTGTCCAGGGTGTACTCTGCCCTTGCCCTGAGTTGGCTGGGATGGGCACCAGCCTCCCCGTGACCCTAATTAGGATGAAACAGTTACAGAAAATGAACTGATGAACTATATATATATTACAGTGATCCCATGTCATTTCGGGCTTCAGTACATCGCAGTTTTTTCAAAAATAGTCATTGAAAAATAAAAAAATAAAAAAATTAAGGAAAAATAGCGAAAAAGTTAAGGAAAATGCCACAGAACAAGGCCAATTATGCAAAAAACCCAAACAATCAAAAACAAAAAACAACCCAAAACCCCCCAACAAAACTACGTACTTACATTTTTATGTGAGGTGCACATCTTTTATATTTATAGCATTGAATATGTATTTATTGATATTATATACACATACATGTATACGTATATGTCAGTCAGGGGGGGTCGATCCTCGGTCGCGGGGTGGTCTCAATCCCCATTAACCACGGAAAGTGAGAGATCCCTGTATATATATTGATTCAGCACATATGAAAACTGTCACCCCTTGAAAAGCTTATTTTACCTGAAAGCGTTTTATATTTATTCAGTTCTATAATATGACTCTGATGATTTCAGAAGAACTCTGATGCAATCTATTCTTAAAGGCATTCGGTCACTTCCCACAATACAAAGACATGTTCCGAATTGTGCCTAGGTGTGAAGTGTGAGAGTTTTGTTCAGGATGACCCCCCCCCCCCCACACACACACACACACACCCGCCCAGAGTCATTTGAAATATGCTCTAGCCCCCATTACCCAAGTATGATTTTGTGCTTTGCCAAGCAAATTAATTAATTAAGCAAGAGTTTTAGACTTCCTTTCTGAGAAAGATGATGGATAATTTAAAAATACTGTACTGTACTTTCTTCTTTTTAAAAAAGTAATTATAAAAATAAGAATAAGGTAATGTCTGGCACACATACACTGGACAGTTAATTTTTCCATGAACTATGAGGACAGACATTGCTGTTTTTAAACAGCCTGCTGTATTTTCAGCACCCAACTGAAACTGAATTTATGCAACACTATAAAACACAAGCCGCCTCTGTAAAAAAAACAAAAACAAATAAGTAAAAATCACAAGGTGTGGTTTCACACTTTTGTCTATTTCCTTTGATAAGCCAACTTGGACACACATCTGTATTCTACTTTAAACAGTTACTACGTATGTTCTTTCTCTTTCCATTTGATCCACATTCAGGGCAGACCTGAATCTGGTATTATTTCACTGTAGAATTTACTGGGCTCCTTATGAACCAATTCTAACTACAGTACCGGTGTGTCTATTTAATACAACCCTCCGTCAAAAGGGTAGGATCGCTTCTGACACAGTGGTTCTATACCAAACCTGACCCAAATGCAGCAACTTCCTGGCCATGATGTGCAAATAACCCTTTACGGCAGACAAGATCACTAAGTATTAATCTGTGTCAAAGTTGCTGGCATGTAATCAAATGTGGTCCTCTTTGTGCAGTCTGTCTCTGAGCTGAAATAAACTGCACAGTGTACTGTAGTGAAAATACCACATACGTGCAGATGTGGATTTCCACATAAAGCTTTGGGTCATATGGTATGTCAGAATTCTGCACTGACTGCCACAAAGATATGATATTGTTTACTCACAAATTAAATTGGCTCATAAAAAAATACAACCCTACTTCATCTGTCTTATATAAAGCAAGTGGTAGTCCTACTCAAGTAAAATTATTTATTTACATTTACAGCATTTGGCAGATGCTCTTATCCAAACTGACTTACAATTATGATTTTTATACAACTTGAGAAACTGGGGATAAAGGGCCTTCCTCAAGGGCCCAACAGTGTGACAGTGGGGCATGACCTGCTGACTTCCGGATTAGCAACCATCGCATTAACCACTAACCATCACTGCCCCTTATTTGTTTGTACATTTATTCACGGATCACTTAATTCTACCTTTCACTAAATCACTTAATCCAACGAGCCAAAGGGACTCATGGAGAGCTGAAGCCTATCTCAGCCAACTCTGGTCAATGCATATATTGGTCATACATATACATACATATACACATACAGGGATCCCTCGCTACTTCGTGTTTCAATTCATGCGGCTTCAGTGCATTGCGTTTTTTTTTTTTTTTTTAATATTCATTGAATTAAAAAAATAAGGAAATTATGGAATAATAGGGAAAAAGTTAAGTAAAATGCTGCAAAAACAAAGACTATTATGCAAAAAAACCCACAAAACAAAAAACAACCCAAAACCTCCCATCAAAACTACTGTGGTGCCTCGGTTCTCGAATGCTTTGGAGGTTGAACAAATTGGAATTCGAACAAAAAATCCGTGATTTTTTTTTTTGTCTTGGAAATCGAACAAAATTCGGAAGTCAAACTAAAAAAACGCACGAGAAAAAATGAGACCGAGAGTGGGGAAAAGTGCACGACTTCCGTAAATTGGCCTCTTTTGACTCTACTCGACCACTGTGCACTGTGTGTGGATGTGCTTGCTCCTGTTCTAAAAAGTACAGTATACCGTGTTTTTTTTGTTCACTCGATTAGATTAGCTAATAAACATGTCTCCAAAGAAAGCGACTGAGAAAAGGTCAGTTGTGCGGAAAACTGTTGCGTTTAAGAAAGAGTTGATGGCTAAGCATGAATCAGGCGTGCGCGTTAACTGATCTTGCTAAGGAATATGGCATGGCTAAATCAACGATATGCGCGATCCTGAAGAACAAAGAGAGTGTTAAGCCAGTGATGTGGCGAAAGGCTCGACGGTTATCAGCGAACAAAGACCGCAAGTGCTGGACGAGGTGGAAAAATTCCTGCTCCTATACATAAACGAGCAGCAGTTAGCAGGAGCTAGTGTTAGCGAGGATGTGATCTGCTGCAAAGCTCGTGAAATCTACGATGATTTGGTGAAAAAAGACCCGAGCTCGAATCCTGAAGGGGTTCCACTTTAAAGCAAGTCGAGGCTGGTTCGAAAATAAACAAAAAACAAACAAAAAAAGACTCAAAATAAACTAATCTATTAAGAATTTTGTGCGTTTGTGCTGTTGTTTCACATTTAAGATACTATTTGATATGTCATTATGAAATAACTTCTTCTTTTCCTTTCGGCTTTTCCCCTCAGGGGTCGCCACAGCAAATCATCTGCCTCCATCTCACCCTATCCTTTGCATCTTCTTCTCTTACACCAACGCCCTTCATGTCCTCCTTCACCACATCCATAAATATTCTCTTTGGTCTTCCTCTAGGCCTTCTGCCTGGTAGTTCCAGCCTCAGCATCCTACTACCAATATACTCACTATCCCTCCTCTGTACATGTCCAAACCATCTCAATCTAGCCTCTCTGACTTTGTCTCCAAAACGTCTTACATGTGCTGTCCCCCTCTGATGTACTCATTCCTAATCCTATCCATCCTGGTTACTCCCAAAGAGAACCTCAACATTTTCATCTCTGCTACCTCCAGCTCTGCCTCCTGTCTTTTCCCCAGGGCCACTGTCTCTAAACCATACAACATCGCTGGCCTCAACACCGTGTCGTACACTTTTCCTTTCATTTTTGCTGATACCTTCCTATCACACATCACACCGGACACTTTTCTCCAACCATTCCAACCTGCCTGCACACGCTTCTTCACCTCTTTTCCACACTCTCCATTGCTCTGGATTGTTGAGCCTAAGTACTTAAAATCCTCCACCTTCTTTATCTCTGCTCCCTGTAACCTCACCATTCTTGTTGGGTCCATGTCATTCATGCACATCTATTCTGTCTTACTGAGGCTAATCTTCATTCCCCTCCTTTCCAGGGCATACCTCCACCTCTCTAGATTTTCCTCCACTTGTTCTCTGCTCTCACTACAGATGTGAAAAAACAGTCATTATGAAATAACATTATGTTGAAAAAAGGTACTTTTCTAGCGTCTTGGAACGGATTAAAATTGTTTACATTATTTGTAATGGGAAAAGCGGATTTGGAATTCGAACAAAACGGAATTCGAAAAGCCTTCTGGAATGGATTGAGTTCGAGAACCAAGGTACCACTGTACTGTACTTACATTTTTGTGAGGTGCGCATCTGAGTGCGTGCCCACACATCTGCGCGTGTATAAGCGCACGTCTGTATGTGTGTGCATAATTGCTCTTATAAGCATTTATAGCATTGAATATGTATTTATTGATATTATATACACATATACATGTACGTATACATCAGTCGGGGGTGGGGGGGTGTGTGTGTGTGATCCCACTTCATGAAATTCAATGGTCGTGTTGGGATCTCGGTCCCAATTAACCGCGGAAAGTGAGGGATCCCTGTATATGTCTAGAGAGAGAGAGAGAGAGAGAGAGCAAAAGAGAAAGGGGGGGGGGGGTGACTAAGAGCTCCAGCACAGCCGGCCAATTGATTTTTGACTGCTTTTCCAACTTGCTCCACTGTTTTCATTTGACTTCTGCACAACCACTGGGGACATGACGATTCAAACACAGACGTCAATAATCAGATCAGCACAGACAATGGCTTTGTGTCTTATAATTACAAATAGATGATGTGCCGCAAAGACAACAGAGACTGAGTGGACAAATAAAACACGGTCTCAATGGAAGGGTGAAGCGAAACGTGTTTGAGCCAGATCAGGGCTCGATTCATGTTAATGCATATCTGTTTTGCACGTCAGTGTGGCTGGGCAGAGCATTACCTTGTGCTTCCGTGCAGGATGAGTCTGTGGAGCACAAATGCATATTACATGATAATGGAGTAACAAGATAGAAATAATTCCAGGAGCCAACAGGCTTTTAGGAACAAAAAACTCAGGGACTTTCCATGCATTCGAAATGCTAATCATTAAGATTTATGTCTTCTAATTAGGTTAGGGATTTCATTCACTCCTGTGTTTGTACTGGCATTAGTAAAGAGGTTATACACGACAAGAGATTGTAACTTAGGATTGTGGTGTAATGTATTACTTTCTGGGTAGACAACAAAAAAGAACATTAGCAGTTGTGGTACTCTTTCAACCCAAGTGATAAAATATATGAGAAACAACAATCTCAAGAAACAAGGTTTTCTGGATATTTGCCATTTGTGGGTATACTGCATGCAAATTGATTTATATTGCTCATCACTAAAACACACAATCATTAATAAATGATGAAAGGGCATGGAATATTTGTTTAAGCATCAGCAAAATGTTACCCCCAGTGCAGCTCACTGGGTTATCAAAGGCGGGCCATGTCTCTCACTGTCTATGGTGTGAGGTTCATGTAAAAGAACCATTGCTGACATTCGTAAAGAGTCGCTGCAAAGTCGTCAGCGTGTTTCTGTCCATCGCTAAAAAGGGTTGTGACAGGAAGGGCATCCGACGTAAAAACCTCTGCCAAATCAAACGTGCGAATCAGATGATTCGCTGTGGCGACTCCCGAGTAAAAGGGAAAAAGCCGAAAGGAAGACAGACATCAGCAAAATGTTCGCACGTTGCCAAAGGCAGAATTATGTTACATCTCGTTTGCACTGTGACAAAAGCAAAGCATAGTTCAAGCAACATAATATCGTCTCAGAGGTTAAGTGTGCATGGTCTTGGAAAAGTCTGATGCTTTCCAAAGCAAATTTATATTATTTTTTCCTTCTTGATAGAATTCTTCTAATACTGAATAGACACTGCAGCTGGGAAATGAGATTCACTTCATTAACTACAGTACATTCATTCGCATTCACATAGACCATCAACCTATGTGATAGATCATCATCTTACATTCATCCTGATTATCTTTGAGAGAATGTTTGCATTCTGATGAAGCAAATGAATATAAATGGAGACTTGTATGAAATGTATCCAACGAACGACCGATAAATACGAGAGAAGCAGGCGTGTCACATTTTTAATGTGTTTAATCCAAACAGCCGATTAAGAACGCGATCACATCCAGGCCATCAGTGTACAACTAAGGCTACACGCAAGAGGGTGATGAACTGAAACGATACTTTCGATAGTATAACAAACCCAAAACAATACAGGGATCCCTCATTTTCTGCAGTTAATTGGGACTGAGAGCCAACCCCCCATCCTGACTGACGTATATGTACATGTGTATATAATATCAGGGCGGAACCGTGGCGTAGTAGTTAGCACGTCCGCCTCACAGCAAGAAGGCCTGGGTTCGATTCCCGACCTGGGCGTTTCTTTGTGGAGTTTGCATGTTCTCCCCGTGCTTAGGTGGGTTTCCTCCGCTTGCTCTGGTTTCCTCCCACAATCCAAAGACATGCACAGAAGGTTAATTGACCATTCTAAATTGCCCGTAGGTTCGCATCGTGCAGAAGGCAATGGCAAGAAAACCTCCATGAAGATGATAACCAGGGAGTTTTGATTCATGGCAGGTTGCCAATGGTCGTCCTACGACTCAGGCACTAGATAGATATATAGATATACTATCAATAAATACATATTCAGTGATATAATAAATGCTTATAATAACAATTAAACATTAAAAAATAATGCATAAGATGTAAATAAAATATAAATATACACACATAAAGACGCGCGCAGATGCACACCTCACAAAAATGTAAGTAGTTTTGATGGGAGGTTTTGGGTTGTGTTTTGTTTTATGTTTGTTTAGGGTTTTTTCTTTTATTTGCATAATTGGCCTTGTTTTGGGGGGCATTTTTCTTAACTTTCCCCCTATTCTTCCTTAATTTCCTTATTTTTTAATTCGATGAATATTTTATTTAAAAAAAAACCCCGAAGCACTGAAGCCGCATGAATTAAAGTGTGAAGTAGCGAGGGATCCCTGTATAGTGACAGCATTTCCCCCCCAGAGAGATAATATAAAGTAATAATTATGTGCTACAGCATGCATTAAAATTCCGGAAAGTGCCTTCTGGTTAGTTATTAATATGAAATTCTAATATATTAAACAATATTAAAAGGAATTTTTCTGAATATCAGATATTGCAAAGCGTAATAAACAGTACAGGGTGACACGGTGGCCTAGTGATTAGTGCGAGAAGGTCTTGGATTAGGTGTCTATGAGTGGAGTTTGCATGTTCTCCCTGTGCATGCATGGTTTCCTCTGGGTACTCTGGTTTCCACCCACGGTCCAAATGTATGCACATTAGGCTAGCTGACTCTTCCAAATCGCCCCAGATATGAGTATGAGTGGTTGGCTCGGTGATGGACTGTTGAGCCGCTCAGAGTGTATCACATCGTTGCTCATTGTTGGCATAGATAAGCTCCAGCCTTCCCGTGACAGTAAAACTGATTAAGCAGTGAGTGTCAGCTAATACTTTAAGCAGTGAGAATGAGTGAGTGAGTAAACAGTACAATCTCAACCCTTAATTCTGGACTCTTGAAAAGACAGTTTAAGCACACATTAGAAATCTTGTATGCTGTATACAAAAACTTTGTATACAAAAAAGATCCAGACAACAGGAAAAGGTTGAAATAAATATTTACTCGGTTGATTAAGTGTTCAGTAAGTTAAGTTGGTGGTAAAGATAGCACTTCCTGATATCTGGCAATATGTTGAGTTCTGACGCTGAGCAGTGTTCTTTATGAACCAGCCACCCCTCCACTGCACATACGTGTATATACACACACACACACAAATATCATGGGTGAAAGTTGAAAATATTGTTGTTACTAATATAAATAGGCAGTGGTGGCCTGGTGTTAAAAGTGCTGGATCACTGATCCTAAGGTTGGGGGTTCAAGCCCCACTCTCAACGGGTTGTCACTGCCCCCCCCCAGTGCAGCTAACTGGGTTATCAAAAGCCGGCCATGTCTCTCACTGTCTATGGTGAGAGGTTCATGTAAAAGAACCATTGCTGACTTTTGACAAAGAGTAAGCGACATAGCTGTCAGTATGTTTATGCCCTGCAACGACCTGGTAAGCTGTCCAGGTTGTACTCTGCCCTTGCCCAGACTGAAAAGTTTTGATTCTAATGAATAAAGCCACGTGTGAACTACCAAAAACATCACAAGTGGCCTTGATACTGTTATAAGCAAAACAAAACAAACTCGAATCACATATATAACTTTCAGCCTAATATTGCAATACGTATATTGATACTACTTATTGAACGTCCTGGGGGCCGACCGACCACTTTTTTCTGCGAGTTTTTTAAATCTAGAAATATATCATATCCTGCGATACCCTGGCGAGCTGTCGAGGGCGTACTCTGCCCTCACCCAGAGTCGGCTGAGACAGGCACCAGCCTCCGTGCAACCCTAATTAGAGGTAAGCGGTTCAAAAAATGAATGAATGAGGATGAAATATATCAAAAAATTCAATTATTGTACTGTCAAAGACATACATTAAGTATTCAATAAGAAAGTTCAGGAGGAATATCAAAATACACAAAGTGCATTTGAAAATGGTGGTCGCGGCCACAAAAGTTATATATATATATACACTAGTATATATAGACATAACAATGAAAATAATAACTTTGAAAATAGTCGTTTAGAATAACCAGTTATGTAACCAAATAAATATTACAGACCCTCAGACTTTATATATTTCTTGAGAACGAGTGCCTAGGAGAACCAAAAGTAGTTCTTCAGTGAAATGTGCTAAAGAACAATTTCTGGAATTTACTATATATACACAGTTGACATTGGCTTTGAATTTACACTGACTTCAATAAATGATCAATGCTGGGACTTCGAAATGACTCATCATGTTGAACTCGGGGTCAAAGATGGACAATTTCTCATTCCACACTGACAACATTACAAAAAGCAGGCAGACGATCCCAAGTGCAAACCACACATTTCATGGGTATTCCGTATTTCATGGTTTTAATCAGATTAAAAAGTTATAAATATGAACTTTTACCCTGGTTCTCAGAATTATCATGTGAATATACTGGAAGTTTGTTTTCCTGTGTTGCATGCATGACTGTTTATACTGTATTTACAAAATAAACACTGACTTGTTAACCCAATGCAGTACAGTTAAACTCAACATGTCTGATGCTTATTTACCAGTTTTGCCACACACATATAAATTCCGTGGTTCATTGTGCATGCGCCTATGCTCCGATTCATGTAGTTATTGCAGCTGTAGAGACTATTAGGAAGTATTTGAATTATTTCAGAAACTGAGTTCACCATTTGTACATACTTTGATATGATTTTATCTTCCAGGCATGCACTAAAGATTTGATACATTAATTCACAAATACATTTGGACATGGAAATATTTCATCAGTTCATTTTCTGTAACCGCTTAATCCTAATTTGGGTCGCGGGGAGACTGGTGCCCATCCCAGCCAACTTTGGGCGAGGGCAGAGTATACCCTGGACAGCTCGCCAGGCCATCGCAGGGCGGAAACACGCTGACAACTTTGCAGCCTACTCTTTACAAAAGTCAGCAATGGTTCTTTTACCTGCCTCTCACCATAGACAGTGAGAGACATGGCCTGCCTTTGATAACCCAGTTATCCGCACTGGATGGGACAATGACAACCTTGTGGAGAGTGGGACTCGAACCCCAAACCTTTGGATCAGCAATCCAGCACCCTATACCACTATACCACTAGACCACCACTGCTCCCTGTATTTTTTTTTTTATTATTATTATTTTTTTATTTCAATGAATATTTAAAAAACCGTGATGCACTGAAGCTGCATAAATTGAAGCGCGAAATAGCGAGGGATCCCTACACACACACACATATATATATATATATATATATATATATATATATATATATATATATATATAAAGAGAATACCTGCTATATGGCCCAGAAGAGAAACAAACAGTTGACGCACCTCTGAAAAAGATTCAGCATTTTAGCTCCGGATTACAATTTACAGCATCACAATATATCAACTTCTGAAAAGTCAGTTGTGCAGATGTGCATGTCATCAGTGAATGTTGGTAATAGCATGATGAACAAGCCTAAAACTCTCTCTACTTACTGGAATGAACTGATAATTTGCCGGTAAATGTTTGTAGCAGCAGCTGTCACTTTCCTTAATAGCTACATACACATGTACAAACATACACCTAATTCACAATTCCTCTTCATCTCACACTCTCTTTGACCCCTAAATATTCACGGCATTTGTATATACGAATTATGTAAGCAGCATGGCTGTGTAAATATGACCCTTCACTTGCATCATTTGCCAGCATCACTGGCATAGCTGTTTACTTTTTTATATAAAAAATGTAATAGCCTTATGTACAACAAAGTAAAGAGGCTCAGGATAGTGTGAAAGCAACATATTCATCTTTTATTGTAGTTTTCCATAACTGTTATATGGACAGCATATAGACTGTATATCATGATTATAAATTATGTGCATGCTGTAACCGGTATGTGGAAAAAATGAAAAAGTATTCAAAATATTTGAACAAATGAATACTGATCACTTAAAGTATTCGGGGAAAACATACGGGAAAAATGTCTTACTAAAATGAATGTTAACAGATTTAATGTTCTTTTATGGAAAAAGTTAGTATAACCTTAGCCTCTCAAGCCTGTGACCTTTACCAGAATCTTTACCTTTACCCTGAAAGCACCACCAGCCTCTCACATGGCCGTCCTGAATAGTTTTTTTAACCAAATATCCTTCACTTTCAAGAACTTCAGGGTTTTTTTTAACATTTACTTCCTTTTTTTAAAGTTCACCTTTCAGACCGCAGGCTTAATACTATTTTTAAACACGCTTTCGGATGACACAAAATTCATAATTGAATCACAGAATACTACAAGCTAGGTCAGTCCCTGAGGTATTGAAGCAGGATCTTTCTCTGTACTGTGTACAGTGATTGTAACCAAACAATTCTTTGATGTGTCTGAAATTTTGAAAATCTTTATTTCCCACATCAAATGGACTATATTAATATATTCCTTCATCTACAGTAACTGCTTTATCCTGTGGTAGACTGTGGGAAAGTCATTCATTCATTTGCCAAGTTGCATGATCATATTAGGGTCTCAGGGAGGGAGAACATGCAAACGCCACACAGAAACATTACTAGCCTTCTTTCTATTGGGTGGATGTGCTAATATGTTAACCACTATGACACAATGCTACCAAGGTTATGGGAATTCCAGAGCCTATATAAGGAACGTGGAGCACTGGAAACCTGGATGAAATAGTAGTCCATTTCTGGGCACCATGCACAAGCATATTCAGACACTTATTGCTATCTCTGGGCAATTTACCAAAGCCATTCAGCTATTTCCATGTTTTTGGGAGTCAACCCACACAGACACAGTGAGAAAATGCATACTTGTGCGCAAACCATTACCTAAGCCCAAGGCAACAATGCTTCTTCATGCCACCATTCATTAGAAATTTAAACCTAATTGTATGTATATATTTGTGCATATAGCTGTTAATTATTTGTACAAAGTATGACGTATTCTGCCTGACCACAAAAGTCAGTGTTTGAATTTAAATAAGCAAATACTTAAGGGCCTTTGCTAGAATAAATACTGCAGTGAATAATGTTTTTTAAGATTTAAACAATTCTTTTAACCCAAACTGATGCAGTGGGTAGCTTCTCATTTTTTAAACAACCATGGTGAAAGATATACTGTATCTGGTAGTTGTGAATACAGTGTTACTGTGTTTCAGGAAGGTCAAATTAGTGCGATAATGGGGAGAGTAAGGAAATTGATGGATGTACTGGAATTGGGTCAACATGGCAGGTTATGATCTGAGGCTACGTCAATTGTTTTTTAATCTAGGCTTAACTGACTAGCTGAATACACTGAACATTACAAAATAACAAAAATTGTCCCATCAATCATGAACTTAATCCCATAGAATGACTTAAAAAGCGGTTACTATCTCACATCTTCAATAAAAGATCCTGCCAAAAATAATGTATCTCACAATGAAAATTAAGAAATTAACAAGAAAGAGTCAGGGGAAGGATACGCCCCCTTTTTTGTGGACAGGCAGTGTACATACAATAGGGATGTTACCAGTGAGGCCAATGTGATAGATGTCATGATGCACTGCCAGCAATATGATACATTAAAGCAGTGATTCTCAAATAGTTGGGGTGCGCGGTGTGATACCAGGGGGAGCGCGTATGACCCTGGGGAACATGCTTTTCTGGAATAGTGTACGAGAATTAAGTGTAATTGCACCCTCACTCCAGTAGTCGGCAGTGGCGCTCTCATTGTTGCGTTAGGAGTTTTTCGCACGAACAAATGATATGAAGTGCAGTAAACAACCCCTCAAGAAACAACAAGGAAAAAATTCTAACAGGAACAAAGAGAAAGGTGGAGAGAGATGGAGATTTTAAGACATAAATAAGTTAAATGAGTTTAAATAAGTTAAATAAGGGTGTATTTTACAATATTATGGTAGGTGTACTAATAACGATTTTATAGACAAATAACATTATTTATAGTCGCTATTTATAGTCGGTGGTGGTGGTGGGGGGGGTTCTTCCTAGAGGGGGCGTCACAAAATAATTGATAAGCACTGCATTAAAGAAACATATGAAGCAACAATTATTGTGATATGATATAATTTATCTTTACTGTGATGCAGAGCTGTTGATGTGTTTAGGTTTAAGACAAACGTGATTAAACGTGATACAATGCTATGCAATTCATTATGGTATCTTCATATGGTTAAAGGACTTGGCATGAGCCAGAAAGCCTATTGGCTTTAATTTTCAAGGCAACTGTGTCTTTCATTTTGAAATTCTGTTGGAACTACTGTATGGTCAATGTAAATATAAAATGATCGGTTGACAAAAAAAATTGGTTGATTACCTAAATAATAAAGGCACATAGACTCTACTATCCATCCATCCATCCATCCATCCATCCATCCATCCATCCATCCATGCATTCATCCATCATCCATCCATCCATCTGTCCACCCATAATCTATATCACTTATCTGTCAGGGTCACAGGAGAAGCTGGTGCCAATCCCAGCTGACTTTGGGCAAGATGAGGGGTGAAGCGTGAACAGATTGCCATTGTGAACTTTTAACTTGGTGCACAGGTGCAAATCACTAAGCCTTACAATCTATATGTTCACAAAATCATAAAGCATCAATAAGAATAAATTGAACAGTGCACATTGCACAGTCACCTCTGCAACAGCCTGCAATGATCTTCACTGAAGGGAGGTTCCAGTGGTGAAAATGATTAAGTATTTAAAGTTTCCTAGGACGTAACAAAAGTTGGCAAATATAGAGGCTACTGCTGATTAATAATGAGAAGTTAAATAAAGTCATCAGGTTATTTACACTCCTTTCAGATAAGAGAAATTTCCAGGGAAGTTTATTTTCATTATGTGACTATAAATATAATTGATGTCCACAATGAAATTAGCAAACCAGATATGTTTCGTGGATATGATTTAAATCTGAAAAATGTAGCACTGGCTCTACAATTAGAACTTAAAACAACACAATTTATTATTTACATGGCAAATATTTCAAAACATCCCATTATCCATCATCCATATACATACTTGGTTACTCGTAAATCCTCAGAAAGTTAACAAACCATGTTATATTAATAAGCTGGGAGAAAAAATGTTTTGTTTTGTACCACATTTGCAGTAATTCATAGGGAAAATATTACTTGTTGATTTCCTAATCATACAAAACCATGCATATTTATTTATGTATCTCAGTACCGGTGGCAGGGAGGGTAAATAAAAAAGTTATGTAATCATAAGGGTAGTGTCAATTCCATAATAAACTTCTGATGGGCTATGAGATTCTTGCATGGATAAAACAGATGTATGGTGCACTGATATGAAGAAATGTTCATGAATCATTCCACTAATTGCACATTGGTCCACACTAGAAGTTTGCCTTTAGTCATCTTATAACAACCGCGTATTCAACGTTAACCTTTGATCCTCAAAAATACTGTAGTTCAGCCTTAATCCCTCAGTTGGTTTCTCTGATTAAGCACAATTAGCACACACCAACAGTCATCACAAATTATTCACACCATTACTCATCATCGATAATATGAATGTAAATGCTATTTAAAGTCTTAAAATGAATAGCAATCACTAGTATCATTTGGTAAGTGATCAGTTTCCTTGGATTTATAAGCAATTACTGTGTTGGTTTGGGTTTTTTTCAGTGTGCATTAAAATTGTTTACAATTATGCACAACAACCACAATCTTCATTCATTCATTGTCTGAACCACTTAATCCTAATTTAGGTCAGTTGGGATGCTGGAGCCCATCTCAGCCAACTCTGTGTGATGGCAGGGTACACCCAGGACAACTCGCCAGACCATGACATGGCCAACACTCACACAACCATTCACACTTTCACACAACCATTCATTGGGACGGCCAATTACCCTGCTGTGCATGTTTTTGGACTGTGGTAGGGAATCCACGCAAGCACGGGGAGAACATGCAAACTCCACACAGAAACATCCACTCTAGGAATTGAACCCAGGCCTCTTGCCAGAGGCGGATGTGCGAACCACTATGCCACCATGCCGCTCCAAGCACAATCTTAATGAGTTTAATCCAAACCAAGCAGTTTAAACCTAAAGGTAAATAAAAACTCTTTAGGCCTTAGTTATAGTTTTAGATTAACAAAAAGGAGAGCAATTATTATTGATCAACTCATATCCTGCAATTACAAAGTGTGATCAGTCATATCGTTAACTTTTGTGATGAAATGTTACATTTTTTATGTTGAAGTTGCTCATTTAAGAGTGAAAAGCCTGTGTGTTTTGTTTTCCATTATCAGTTCATTTTGGCTGAACACAAAGGTTTCCTGGCCAAACCGCCCCAGCTCACAGGCCTAGTAACCCTGACTCACCTGTTTTACATATTGATTTGTTTTCTTATCTGTTTAGTTACAATAACAATAACAAGACCGCGTGAGTGGCATATTCTACCCAGACCATCATAGGGTACTTGTGTACAAGTTATTAATAAAATTTAAAAAATAATTAGTAAACTGTCAAAGTATAAGAGAAATAATATAAAAATTTAGGCAGTGCCTATAACCTTCTCCTGAAACAAGGTTTCAGTGTGAATTCGTTTTGATGATGCTACCAATGATACAATATCGTGCAACCATCACGTTATGACCCTCCTCTCCCCAATCATGTTATTCAGAAAAGATAGATTTAATAGAAAAGATTTAATAGAAACTCAATATCACCAGAGGGTAACGAAATGTTTCTCCATTGGATAATTTACTTCCGTAAGCATATACAGGGATCGCTCACTTTCCACGGTTAATTGGGACCGAGACCCCCCCTCGACCACTGATTTCCACAAAGTAGAATCGACTGCCCCCCCCACCCCCCACCCCCCGGCTGACATATATGTACATGTATGTGTGTATATAATATCAATAAATACATATTCAATGCTATAAATGCTTATAATAATAATTAAACATTTTAAAATAATACATAAGATATAAATGAAATATAAATACACACACATATACACGTGCACGCACACACTCAGATACGCACCTATCATAAAAATGTAAGTAATTTTATGGTTTTTTTTTTTTTGCATAATTGTCCTTGTTTTGTGGCATTTTCCTTAACTTTTTCCCTATTTTTCCTTAATTTCCTTATTTATTTATTTTTCAATGAATACAGGGATCCCTTACTTTCCGCGGTTAATTGGAACTGAGATCCCCACGCGACCACCAAATTCCGCAAAGTAGAATCACCCCCCAACCCCCTCCCTGACTGACGTATACATATGTGTATATAATATCAATAAATACATATTCAATGCTATAAATGCTTATAATAACAATTAAACATTAAAAAAATAATACATAAGATGTAAATAAAATATAAACACACACACACACACACACACACACACACACACACACACACACACATGCACTCAGATGCGCACCTCACTCACAAAAATGTAACTAGTTTTGATAGGAGGTTTTGGGTTGTTTTTTGTTTTGTGTTTGTTTAGGTTTTTTTTTTTTTGCATAATTGGCCTTGTTTTTGCAGCATTTTCCTTAACTTTTTTCCCTATTCTTCCTTAATTTCCTTTTTTTTTAATTCGATGAATATTTAAAAAAAAACATAAAACGTAATGCACTGAAGCTGCATGAATTGAAGTGCGAAGTAGCGAGGGATCCCTGTGTTTTTGAAAAACCCACGATGCACTGAAGCCGCAGAAACTGAAGAACGAAGTAGTGATGGATCACTGTATATCCAAAAGAAAGGTCATGTGCTTTCTCAATGTGATTGGGTTAAAATAAAACCCTTTCAATTGAAATGAGTAATGCAATGTGTGCCAGTGAGTTTATTTTGTCAGGTAAAAAACTAAGATACCTACTGCATAGCATATGGCACATAGTATTCTGTTTATGTTGTGAAAAAAAAGTGTATTTTATTTTTTATTGATTAAAACAAGTAACAGTTCAGAGGGGAAGATAGAGCAGAAAAAGTTACCATCACTTAGACATTCATTCCCATTACAGCAGCTATATACCGCGTGTGAAATATCTCCATAGGGTTTTAAAGTGCACATGTACGTGTATGGATTTGCTAATGGAATCAAAAATTGGGACACCGCGTCTAAATTTTCAAGTTAAATAAAACACTAACGAGTTACAAATTTACCTTAAAATGATACACAGGGATTTTTTTGGCCTAACTTTGTGTCCATTAAAATTGGCAGACTTTAGTTTGAGTTGCATGGAGTCCAACTGCGCAAAGGGTTTTGGAAAGCACATAATTTTGGGACATTTGAATGTTGAGCAGATTTAAATTTGTGCTAGAAGTATTCTATAGTGTGTGCAAAATCCTAAATCCCAGGTCCAAAGTGAGAGATTTAGAATGAGATTCTGTACGCACACCGAAACTCAGAAAAACAGAACATAATCCGAATTGAAAAAGTTGTTCCACACTGGTTGTATTTCCTGAATATTAATGCAATATTGTAATAAACATATGGAAGTTATATTGTAATGGTTTTATGCTTTACACCACAAAAAGGGCAAATATTTGTGAGTTTCACAGACAACTTAATTATGCAAATAAAGTTTAAAATAAGACAGTAACTTCATGTTTCCGAAACTAAACAACAGTTTTAAAAATATGTGAAATCACTCAGGCATACCTACTTTACCACTATGTGCTGGATCACTGATCCAAAGGTTGGAGGTTCAAGCCCCACTCACAACAGGTTGTCACTGTCCCCCCCCAGTGCAGCTAACTGGGTTATCAAAAGCCGACCATGTCTCTCACTGTCTATGGTGTGAGGTTCATGTAAAAGAACCATTGCTGACTTTCGACACTAGTAGCTGCCAAGCTGTCAGCATGTTTCCGCCCTGTGAAGGCCTGGTGAGCTGTCCAGGGTGTACTCTGCCCTCGCCCGAAGTTGGCTGGGATGGGCGCCAGCCTCCCTGCGACCCTAATTAGGATAAAGCGGTTACAGAAAAATAACTGATGAATGAAAATGTGAGTATAAATTTAGTCTATAAAGATAAACTTTCTGGGTTTGTCCCATTTGGGAGCCAGTTTTTGCTCCATTATCGAAGCTGTACATGTGTACGGATGGGCTAGCTCAAGGTTTGTGACATAAAATATCAGATCAATGTTATACCAATTTCTCTTATGTATGGTACTCGGCGAAAACACTCGGATATACCCGTACAGGAAAACAATCAACTTCAAAGTCGGGCTGTCTCACACCAATCCATCACTTAATATTTTGCTATCGCATGTCCCTTTGTGTTTCATTCTTTACACATTAATTTTATTCCTTACTTTTAATCCTTCAGATGAATGAAGTGTTTTAGATGGATGAATAACACAAATAGCTGTTTCTGTAAGCATGTTTATAGAAACCGTATCCATCTGTGTCATCAGAAAAATCATTTCCAGATTGCACTTTGTCTCTCAGTGCAGTCATTCTACAAATAACTCACACAATAGAAATGCTTAAAACTTGACCAGAGCAGCCGTTCCTTTGGAACAAAGGAAATGATGAGGGTTTTCTTGTATGCTTTGATGTTACAAAAATCACTTGGGCCAATGTGTGCACTGATGTTGTTGATTTTTTTTTTTTTTTTTTTTTTTTTTACTTTTGTGCTTAAGAGCAGGTCCAATGCCATTATTCAGTTTATTTATTTTGTCAACAGGGATACAGAAGTAAGATCTATTCCTTTTGTAGATCATTATAAAGTCTTTCCTTTAGGCTACCTCACTGCGTAACATCTCCAAAAAGTGAAATAAATAACAAAATAGCTGATTACAACATAAAAGTCTGTGAATTTTTCCAGTTAAACTCTTTTTATCCAGATCCTAACTATAAAATGCAAGGATTTCTTGAGTTGTTGACTTATTCACAAAGCAACACAGAGGGATCCATACGGAGTTCAGGATTTCTTTTTATATCATACATTTCATATTAGATGTAACAAGACCGAACCGTTATTTTAAGCTTTAAATAAACCAATTAGCGGGGAGACATTTCTAGAACAAAGGCTTCAGACATTATCCCACTTAGCTCGATATACTGCTGTACATTTACTCTGATATTGATCTTACTGATGATATATGTCTTCAAGCAGACAACAATTAGTAAGATCAGTCAGTAAGAGCTGCTGATCAATTTTAATATCGTTTAAGCAGCCTATTATCTCATAAAAAAAAATTAAAACTTAGCCATTGAAAGCTACATCATCGATGTGAATGTGATGAATGGGCTGCAAGGTCTGGCCTATTGATAATTAGTAAATGTGCAGGAATGGTGCAGCCTGATTGGTTTGCTATTAGGGAATTTTAAATAGTATTATTCTGAGGGGATAATGCTTGAGTCAAACCTGCAGACACTCAAGGTTTGCCATGATCTGTTGGAGCAGGCGGTGCCATTGTTATTGCAATTTAAATGGGAAGAATATCACAATAATCTCATTTTCATCTCATCTCTCATTCATCTCTCATTTCACAATCTTTGTTGTTCTTGTGTGTCTGCATCACATGTACTAAAACCTGGAATGAGTATACTCGGCATGATTTAGTTTTCTTATAGTTTTTATGTATTAAACTCAAAATTAGTAGATTCAAGAGACACCATTACCTACGCAGCATTTACCTGTGCTTGAAGCGCACAGTGCTGCCTCTGTCATGGTTAAAATATATAAAAGTAAAGTATGTAAATCTTGTTTTAAACTTGTTTTTAAGTTTTCATGAGGATTGTGTTCAAAATAGGCTGTTAAGCCTGCACAATTCTCAGCTTTGCTTGGCACACGTAAAGCTCACCTGAACAGTAACAGTTAAGATATGTATGCAAATAAATAAATAAATAAATAAATATACTTTGATGTAATTAAATCTTAATTTAGTTTGTTTTTCTAAGTTCCATGGTTATTTAAAACAGAATATTTGAGACTCTGCGGCCAAGATTCTGCTTCATTTATTGATCTTCTTTATTCCTTTTTTGGCTAGAATACACCCTGGATGGGTCATCAGTCCAACACAGGCATGTCTAAAGTCTTATGAAAAAAATATCTTGACAGGCATCATGAAAGTATTCAACTTTCTCCTCATTCTACTGCTCAAGGGGTCGAAATATTATTAAAGGTCACTTAAAATCGATATTTTCTTAATTCAATCATCTTTAGCCACCACATTTTCCTGGTCACGGTTGAAATAGATTTGAAAGATTTGTACTAAGTTATTAATTACAAGTTATTAACCATAAAGAGGAAGCCTGCATTATCTACATAATCTGACTTCTGCTTTTGAACACTGAGTTTCTCCACACGCAATGATTAATCAATAATATTAAATGATGTAAATCCACCCATCCATCCATTTGCCAAACCACATAATCATTCTATTGTCATGGGGGAGGCTGAGCCTATCTCAGTTGATTCCGGGCATAGGTGAGGTACACCATGAACATCTTGACAGTCCATTGCAGACCAACATATATACATACAACTTTTCACACTCACAGAATACCCAAAGGAAACCCATACAAGCACAGGGTGAACATGAAAACGCCACACTGAAAGGCCCAAATTGAGCTCAGGACTCCAACCCAAGACTTTCTTGTTGTGAGGCTAATGAGCTGACCATTACACCATCGCACTGCCCTAACGCAGTGCTTACGCAAACGTGTGAGAACTCGCTCTTAAAAACATGTTTCTCACTCAAATACCTTGGGGGATGGGGGGGGGGGTTCTCTTTCGGCTTTCGGAGGGGTCGCCACAACGAATCCTCTGATTCGCATGTTTGATTTGGCGTAGGTTTTTACGTCGGATACCCTTCCTGACACAACCCTATTAGCAAGTGGCAGAAACATGCTAACTGCTATGCGGTTACTCTTTACGAAAGTCAGCAATGGTTCTTTTACATGAACCTCTCACCATAGACAGTGAGAGACATGGCCGGCCTTTGATAACCCAGTTAGCTTCACTGGGGGGGACGACAATGACAACCTTGTTTGTGGAGAGTGGGACTCGAACCAGCGATCCAGTGCCCTTTCCCTTCAGGTCACCACTGCCCACTCTCACTCAAATACCTTCTCAGAGTATATTTTCAGCTTATTCTGTCACAAAGTTCACCCTAAAACAACATAAGATATACAAAATGGTTCAAAGGTAATTTGTATTCTTACCAATTCACTGTGAGTAAAAGGTTTGGCATTTCAGTCAAACACATACTAGTAATTTATTAATCGTAATTTATTTAATTTTACACAGCACCTGCACAAACATTCATTATCTTGTTAGCACACCATACACTGCATTCTTGAAAAAGACAGTACTATTCATGGCATGAAAGGTTATATATTTACAGAGTAAATTAAAAGATAAACAGACAAAATTGTGAGGCTTTTTTCATAAAACAGTGAGCTGAAAGTAATGAGTTGTCCTCCTTTACAATAGATGAAGGCTTGCCTATACTATCACCTGCCCTAATGGTGAGAATCTTTCATGCACTTTTAATGCTAAAGGATTTATGGCTTAATAAGCAAAAGGGAAAAAACAGAAACCACAACCTATAAAGTTTTAAACTAGTGGACCTGTGTACATTTAAAAAAAAATTCTGTAGTTCAAAAAAAAACAACATAAATAAACAGTGCAGGACACTGCAATAAGAGTCAAGGCTAATGTAGGTGTTCGTTTGTTAAGCAAACAGTAACTGTTACAGAAGGCAAGCTGGAAATTAAGTTGAGATGAACGTTCAAGGCTGTTATAAAACACCTGTCGACCAAAGTGATATCATGTGCTGTATAAGGTGCTTTAAATGTGGAATTGCTCTTCAAGTTTACTTCAGGAGGTGTGAATGCACAGTAAAACACTTTAAAAGGTGTGAGACAACCTGGATGACCTTATTTGATGACACCATGCTTAAATATGCTCACTGTATCAATATAACAAGTAAATAATTGCAAGACAGCATTTCCAATACCTGTACCATCATATACCCAACAACTTCAACACCTCTTATGCTCTTGAATCTATAAGCACTTCATCAACAAAAGTATGTGGACACCTGACTGTTATGGCTCTCTGTCCTTCTTGAATGTCCCATTCCAAAACCAGGGGTATTCCTATAGAGGCGACGCCTCCTTTTCTCCTATAAATGGTTCCACTCATCAGCGAATGATTTGTATTGGATTTTGAAAAAAGGCAATACTTTATTCTGCTCCATTAATTTGATTTTTTTTTTTTTGTCATAAATTTAGTTCTAGCAATAGTTTTTTGCATTGTGATAATACGTACAGTAATGGTCTGTATGTTGCATGGCAACACTATTCCACTGTGATTTCTTTAAGAGCAATTTTCATTAGTACGCTATTATTGAGCAAAATTTCGCATGGCGACGGTGAAAAGGTGAAAATCCCTCAGTAGATACGAGGAAGAAACCTTGAGAGGAACCAGGCCCAAAAGGGTAATCCATCCTCATTTGGGTGAAACCATTAGGATAAAAACCATATGAGAAATCAACCATTATAAGATAGACAATAATAAATTGTGGTGACGTACGGATGCATTAGGGAAATAACAACACTTGGATAGACTTTGACATTGAAATAATTCGTGATCGTTATGTAAGTCAACATTCTCCACACGATTTCACCATCACCATGACCTGTTGATGCAAGATATAGTGAATCCATGGATTCATGCAGTTGAGGGCAAATTCTAATCTTTGTTTTGTGACAGAAATTCATCAAGTCATGAGAATTTGTTTCCCATACTTCAGCTCTGCTTTGTTGCATGCTTCC
The DNA here is from genome assembly GCA_024760905.1 of Plotosus lineatus. Lineage (NCBI taxonomy): Eukaryota > Metazoa > Chordata > Actinopteri > Siluriformes > Plotosidae > Plotosus > Plotosus lineatus. The sequence goes on along the minus strand of CM045747.1, from coordinate 15,972,997 downwards.
CCAGAGTAACCTCAGATTCCTTTTGGAGATGAGGATCTGATGACTATACTCACCGAGAAGACAAGTTTCTATTGTCATTACCTAAAGCTCTGTATTACTGCCATAACAGGTTGACTGGATGCATACATGAACGTATGGTGTAAGTGTACTGTATTTATGTAATGTTCAGTCTTATTTTTTAGTGATAAATCTTTCAAGTTTCAAGCATTCAAGCTTCCATATCACTTACAGTTACCCTTCCATGGACCCAACACCTGTGGAAGGGGCAATAGGTGTCGAGTGCATAGTGAGTTTGGTGGCAGCCAAAGGCATGGGTTCTGTCGGACTGATCCAACTGACTATGACTCTTGGGACATGGAATATCACCTCCCTAGCAGGGAAGGAACCTGAGCTGGTGGATGATGTTCATAGATACTGACAAGATATAGTCGGACTCACCTCAACACATAGCTTGGGCTCTGGAAGCACCCATCTTGAGAGAGGCTGGACCTTATTCCATTCTAGAGTTTCTCATGGGGAGAGGCAGCTTGCCGGTGTGGGCATCCTTGTTGCTCCCCATCTCGATGCCCACACATTGAGGTTCTCTCCAGTTAAGGGAAAGTAGCTTCCCTCTGCCTTCGGGTGGGGGATGGGTCCTGACTGTTGTTTGTGCTTATGCACCAAATGACAGTTTGGAGTACCCACCCAGTTTGGTGTCTTTATGGTGTTGGAGAACACTCCCCTAGGGACTTCCTCGTTGTCTGGGGAGACGTCAATGCCCATGTGGGCAATGACAGTTTGACCTATAAGGGTGTGATTGGTAGATATGGCCTTTCCAGTGTGAATCCAAATGGTGTTTTGTTGTTGGACTTCTGTGCTCGTCACGGTTGGCTCATCATGAAGACCATGTTCGAACATAAGGGAATGCATATGTGCACTTGGCACCAGGACACCCTAAGCTGCAGTTCAATGATCGACTTTGTAGTCATGTAATCAAACTTGAGGCTGCATGTTCTGGATACACGGGTGAAGAGAGGAGCTGAGCTGTCAACTGATCACCACCTGATGGTGAGCTGGCTCTGATGGTGGGGAGACTGCTCTCCAGACCTGGCATGCCCAAGCATGTAGTTAGGTTCTCCTGGGAACGTATGGTGGAGTCTCCTATCAGAGGGACCTTTAACTCCCACCTCCGGCAGAACTACAACCACATCCCGAAGGAAACGGGGGACATGAAATCCATATGGGCCATGTTTCGTACCTCAATTGTTGAGGTGGGAGCCCACAGCTGTGGCTGGAAGGTCATCGGTGCATGTCGTGGCGTCAACCCCCAAACCCAGTGGTGGACGTCTGTGGTGACGGGAGCCGTCCAGATGAAATAAGAGGCCTATTGGGTCTTATTGGCCTGTGAGACTCCTGAGGCAGCAGACAGGTACTGGTCAGCCAAATGTGCTGCAGTCCAGGCTCTAACTGATGAAAACTCTTGGGCGTGGGAGGAGTTCATTGAGGGCCTGGAAAGCAGCTATCAGTTGGCCTTGAAAAGGTTCTGGACAACCATTTGATGCCTTAGGAGGGGGGGGCAGTTCTTCACAAATACTATTTACAATGGAAGTGGGGAGCTGCTCACCTCCACTGGGGGTGTTGTCGGAGGTGAAAGGAATACTTCGAGGACCTCCTCAATCCCACCAACATGCCCTCTATGGAGGAGGAAGACCCTGGACGTTTGGGTGAGGGTTTATCAATCAGTGGTGCTGAAGTCACCAAGGTAGTCAAAAAGCTTGTCGGTGGTCGGGCTCTGGAGGTGGATGAGATCCACTCTGAATATCTCAGAGGTCTGGATGTTGTTGAACTGTCTCGAGTGACGCGTCTCTGCAACATCGAGTGGTTATCAGGGGCCATAACTCTGAATTAGCAAACTGGGGAGATACCGTAGTCCCCTTTTAAAAAAAAGGGGGGGGACCAGAGAGTGTGTTCAAATTATTGTGAAATCACAGTCCTCAGCCTACCCGTGAAAGTCTATGCAGGGGTACTTGAGGGGATGATCCGACTGATGGTTGTACCTCAGATTCAGGAGTAACAGTGAAACAAAAAACCCCACAAATTTTGTCCTGGCTGTGACACTCTTGGCCAACTCTATACACTGTACAGAATCCTGGAGAGCATGGGAGTTTGCCCAATCTGTCCACATGTATTTTTTAGGTTTAGAGAAGGCTATTGACCATGTTCCTCAGGCCATCTTGTGGGTTGTGCTCCGGGAGTACTCTACTTGCTACTGACCATTTGGTCTTGTATCACTGGCATGGGAGCTTGGCCCACATTGGTGACAACAGGTCAAATTCATTTCCAGTGAAGGTTGGAGTAAGCCAAGGCAGTTCTTTGTCACCGATTCTGTTCATAATTTTTATGGACAGAATTTCTAGACACCTCCAAATCTGAGGCTATGGTTCTGAGCTGGGAAAAGATGGAAGGGCCCTTCAGATCTGGAATGAGGTCCTGCTCCAAGTGTAGTAATTTAAGTATCTCGGGGTCTTGTTCACAAGTTAGAGAAGGATGGAACGGGAGATTGACAGGCAGATCGCTGAAGCCTCTGTTGTAAAGCTGAGCTTGTAACGGTCCACCATAATAAAGAGGGAGCTGAGCCACAAGGCAATACTCTCAATTTACTAGTCGACCTACATTCCAACCCTCACCTATGGTCACGAGCTTTGAGTAATGACCAAAAGAACAAGATCACCAATACAAGTGGCTGAAATGAGCTTACTTCGCAAGTTGGAAGGGCTCTTCCTTAGAGATAGGGTGAGAAGCTCAGCCATCCGAGAGGAGCTCAGAGTAGAACCACTGATCTTCTGCATTGAGGGGAGCCAGTTGAGGTGGATCTGGTTAGACTGCCTCCCGGATGCCTCACTGGTGTGGTGTTTTGAGCATGTCCACCCGAGAAGTGATGTCCAACCGGGAAGAGACCCTTAGGTCAACCCAGAACACACTGGAGGGATCTGCTAACACCTAGGTGTCCCCCCCAGAAGAGCTGGAGGAAGTGGCTACGGAGAGGGATGTTTGGACCTCATTGTTTAGATTGCTGCCCCTGCAAGTCAAACCTGGATTAAGCAGAGGAAGATGTTGATGATGATGATGATGATGATGATCATTATCATCTTCAGTTGCTGCATTTTGTCATCAAACATGACTGCCTCATTTGCCTGTTATCGATTGTTTTCTTCTCATCATCTCCTAAAACTACCTCCAGATGAATTATAATTATTTGTTGAAGTGTACTATGTAGCTGCGAATGGCTCCAGCTCACTTATAATCCACAGAGGATAAGCAGTGTAAAAAAGTAATGGATGTTCATATGTGGAACCTCATAGAACTTTCATTTTCCTCTTTCTTATTTCTCTATTTCATTCTTGTAATTTGGATGTAACTTGGTTGCGTCCCACAGTACATGTTTTTCCAGGCTACATCATTCACCTTGTTCTATACAGTGGAAAATTTATACAAATCTGATACAGTACACATCTTTTTCGTTTGATCTACCACTTAGTCTTTGTTATAGTGTGACCATTAGTGCTTCGAAGCAATCCTTAAACTCTACATTTTCTCGCCACTGGTAGAATTTTATGTCAGCTACCATGTATATAGGTGATACGTTCCATGGTGGGATTTATCCTGCCACAGCATGTTTCTGAGCTATCCTTACTCTCTGCTAATAGATATTTGATGTCGTAATGAATGCTTTCTGCCAAAACGGGGATTTGTCCAGTTTACCCCATGACTCAGGTAAGTGGTATACTGTATGCAATGGAGGGATAAATGCACAGAGGTTGATAAAGACACACACACACACACACACACACACACACACACACACACACACACACACACACACACACACACACAAATTGTATGGATGCATATACAGTACAGTTATATATTTCTTGTGTATGACTTTCTCAAGCTTGGGTCCTCGCCCAAAGGCCTTGTTCTGCAGAGTATCTGTTCTCGGACTGCACATATTGGAACAGAGACCTCAGCTGTCAAACCACAAACCCAGCCACTGTCAATAATGCTTCTAATAAGAATAATAATTAGAAGAAAAAAGAAGATGGCATGGTACTGTAGTGGTGATCACATTTGCCTCACAGCAAGAAGCTCCTGAGTTAAAGTCCTGGATCAGGCTTGGGTATTTCTAGGTGAAGTTTGCGTGTTCTCCTGTGCTTGGGTGAATTCCCTCTGCTCAATCTGTTAATTTTGCCACTATGCATTTTACTTATTGACTTATGGGCAACATGTTGTATTACTGTATTGTCATCTCTAGCTCAGGTTCCAGCCATAGTATCCAAGAAAACTGAATAGCAGAGTATTTCAAGCTCCACTAATGCTAAAGCTTACACCAGTTGTCACTGTGATGTTTTAAGCAGTGACTAACAGTATTAAGTCCAGTAAATGTTTTCAGACATCTGCTAACGTTTACTAATACATGTGCTATCTATAATAGTACAAGAGTAACATATTCCCAGGTCACCACGTCACACTCACACTGTGAAGTAGTTTTAGGGAATTCAAGAATGAGCAGCTAACATGCGTGCCTGGTGTGTGTTAAGGTATTACAATGGGGTCGGTGATTTTCTTACAGGATAATAATAATACTAAGATGATAGTGTTTCCCCGGAACAAAAGGAGATCCCATCTACTGGTGCAAGTATTGCTTTACCCATATCAATGTCACCCATTTGTGTTTCGTTTAGTACAAAGTGTTATATAACACGGAACAATATTAGTTACTATCAATAAGCAGCTATAATATGAAATACTGGTAAAGCGAGTATAGAGAGAGAGAGAGAGAGAGAGAGAGAGAGAGAGAGAGAGAGAGACAGAGTTCAAACTCCCAAAATATTCTTTTTACACTCCATAGATGAGCACAGTGAAAGCATCGTATGTCCATTCAGTAATTATTAGCATAAATACAAATTCATGTGTAGTGCATTAACTATCACAGTCACATATGCAAAACATGAACTCCAGATGCCAACTGACACACGACAGATTTGAGAGATTCATTGCCAGCCAAAATATACAAAAGTATATACAGTAAACTACTTCCTGTTTTCAAGCCATAACACCTTTAAGCATTGCAATCTTTTTATCTATGTACATAACTTTCCCTCTTAGTATCCGGCTATGGTCTCAGAGAAGTGAAAATTCATTAATTCATTCATTCATACATTTATTTTCCAAAAAACTTTATAACTACTAGGGTTGGTGGGAGGATGGAGCCTATCAGTCAATTCTGGGCAAAGGTGAGGTCCAAACTGTGCAGCTCGCCAGTACAGAGCACACACCAAAACCAAGGCAAGCACAGGGAGAATATGCAAACTGCACAATGAAATACCTTTGCCAAGCCCAGTACTTAACCAAGGACCTTCTTTCTGTGAGGTCGACATGCTCACCACGATGGCGTAGTGCTGCACTAAAAGTATAAAATATAAGAGTTTCCTTGTAAAAAGTTTAACTAACACAATGCTAAAGCATCTTTAAGAAAAAAAAAAGAATCGAGAGCTAGAAAAAATACTCATGAAAAGAAACGTGAAGATATTCACAAGTTCATGCCAACACAGATACGGTCACATGAAAGACAAGTTGGTCTAATCCAATCCTCTAGGCTTGTCAGACGCATATTATAAAACTTTCAGTTATAGAAAAGGCTGAAGCAGAACTGACAGCAGACCTACTATACAAGTACTATAGTGTCTGTTACGCAATTTCATAGCACAGCAAGACACACCTATTGTTAATGTTGATAATTAATGCTGAGATGATTTGTGCGTGTGTGTGTGGAGACTCACTGTGTGACTCATGTAGTGCATTGTACTGAGGTGCCAAAATCATCAGTGATCCTTTTGCTTCTGACTGGTCTTGGTCATAATTGGCAACTTAAACAAGCTGTTGTACCCAGAAATGATATACACTCTTAAGAGTGTCTTCGATCACTTTAATTCTCACAGACTAAACAACCCACAAATTGGTAACAATTTAGTATCACGTAGGTTATACAAGAATTGTTTTTTACCACTGATAAAACTGGCTGGTTTTTCAGCTTCATTAATAAGGCTAATGAAAGCAGGAGTTTCTAGTTGCCGTTTACTCCTTTCCTCTGATATTGTCTACATTTTACACTTCTCATATACGTATGTATCACTATTTTGCTGCATGCCCCATCGCATTTAATGTAATGTAATAGTAAATGTATACAGTAATTAGTTGAACTACAATGTATAAAGAGTATGATATGACCAGCTCAAATACTCACAGTCAGAGGCAGTGAGCAGATGACGAAGATGATGGTCATGGAGGCCAGCAGCACCAAATGGTCCATTTCCTCATCACCCTGGCCAAACCAGTTGCTAAGTCTTTTCTTGCGTCCTGTCGAGATCACAGAACCTCGTCGTGTGATCTGGCTGCGGTGCATGCGGCACAGACTGACGATGACTGAACCGTTACAGAAAAAGACAACAGCAATGAGCAAAGCCATCAGAATAGAATAAGAGAGGGAGAAGGCGAGTGTGAGACTCTCGTTCCCACCAGTCTCACCCGCAGTGTCCATTTTGATAAAGCACCATGTGCCAGGACAGTATTGCTTGTACTTGCCAAGGCCAAAGCAGGGCAATAGACAAAAGGCACCTGTAAAAAGGTAGATAAGGGAAAGAACAACCTTGGCAAAGTGGCGTCGTACGTGCTTGGAATAGAAATATGGGTGGCTGATGGCCAGGCAGCGCTCCACAGCCATGGCGCAAAGGATCAGCATAGACGCTAGGCCAAAGAAGGTCATGGCAAAGGCAAAGCAATTGCAGAGATTCTTTCCCCCAAGTAAACCCTTCAGTGAGGTACCACGAGCATAGCACACAAACACCGGTGGACTGAGCAAGCACGTCCCTGCCAGATCGGTCACAGCGAGTCCGGTTACAAGGATGCAGAAGACAGATGATTTTGTCCGTCGTTCTTTTTGGTGGACCCCAAGAATGGCCAGAGCTAGCAGATTGCCCACCACACCAGCAAGAAACATGATGGCACTGACCACCAGGTTCCCTGGATTCTTTGGGTCTTGGATCGACGGGGTATTTTCACATGTATTGTTTGGAGTCATCATTGAGTCACTCTTACCCTGAGCCAAGGAAAACTGTGGAACATAGTTAAAATATAGTTTACTATTATTACCATTCAAAAAATGCAATAAGAGAAATAAAACCCTTAAATAGGTTGTCATGATTTTTACCCAGATTTAGCTATTGGAAAGACATCTTAATATGCCATGAATATCAAAATATTTGTATATTTGTTAAACAGCCCAACATGACAAAAGGGTGTTGGAAAAAATTCAGGCCCTCCTGCCCAAGTTTGGACATATGCCGGTGGAAAGAAAGTCCTCCTCTGTGTACTTCTATTGTACTTAGTACATATCCAATTAATTGCACAGGGTTGGTAGGTTAGGGACAGTAGCATAACTGTTTGTCTGCTGTAATTGTCAACCTTCTTCCAATCTGTCCATGTGATACCTTGGAATAAAGGATTATTTTTGCCTCTTCTCATCTGGTTGTGGTGAGCCTTTATAATTTGTTTTTAAATGGACATTATTAAATTATTAATTTTAGAAACAGGGACTTCTTGAAATTGCGTTGTATTGTATTGAACAGTTTCTAAAGATTCAGATTTTCCTGCAAACCCCCAACAAAATGAATACATGAACACAATTTATGTCTAGTATCCTTCTTCAACCAAATTTCCATCAACATTAATAATTGTGTTTTAGTTGGGATATTTTATTTCGACAACAATGACGCCGCCCCTTTAAATAAACTCCACAGTTATACTCCAGCATCAGACAAACTCCCTTATAAATGAATCATAAGGTTTTATATCCTGCATTCAAAATGGTGTACTATAGTGATTACTATATCCGCCTCATAGCAGGAAAGTCCTGGGTTCGATTCCCAGCTCGGGCGTCTCTGCGTGGAGTCCTGTGCTTGCGTGGGTTTCCTCCGGGTACTCCGGTTTCCTCCCATAGTCCAAAAACATGGGGCAGTAGATTAATTGACTGACCCAAAGCTCCCCTAGATATGAATGTTTGTGTAAGTGTCGCCCCTGCATGGCCTGGAGACCTGTTGATCTCACCCAGAGTTGACCCTAATTAGGATTATGCGGTTCAGAAAATAAATGAATGACTGTGGACTCTAATATTCATAGTCAGGTTTAGTCTATGCAGATGTTTGTTAACAGTACATGACATGCATATGCACAGAGCTGGCAGGAACTATCACGTGCACATGTTCTTGTTTATTGCAAAGAGTCGGAAGTGAGAAGGAGAGTCACGCACCTGTCAGTGAAATTCCCATTTCTGCTCTTCCGACTTTACCTGGTGGCATCACGTGCAAGTCAATACCGGGATCATAGACGCTTCATTCATTAAAAAAAAACAAAACAAAAAAAAAAAACCGTTTTAAACAAATTTCAGATTCTGGAGAAGAGAGAAAAAGAAAAAAAAAAAACCTGAGATCTGAACTCCCGTCCACACTAGAAACGAGATGTTGATGGCAAAATCCGACAGAGTGTGGTCATCCAACATCTGGAAAATCAGCTCAATTACTCTCGCGCCAAAGACGCGCACAGACACAGTGACTTTTTTTTTCTTCTTCTTCCACTTGACGACAGGATAATAAGGCGCGTGACGGTTTTGGTTCAGTTTTGATGACGATCGGTCCTCCTCTCTCGGCTTCCTGTGTGTTGCGACTGTCTGTGTGTGTTGTGTGAGAGTCGTGGAGTTTCACTGTAGCCGTGAGAAACAGGGAGGAGAGACAGAGGAGCAGAGGAACCGGTGTGTGAACTGAACGATGCAGCAGAACCGTCTGCAGGAAATGACTCTTCCAACTGCCTCTAATTACTCCTCTCTCGAGTCATTTAATTAAGCTTCCAAGAATCTCACTCATATTTGAAAAACGAGCTTGGTCACAATTTCTAAGTTTATTGCTTATCGCCCTCATCAGGGCTTTCATTCCTTGGCACCCAGAGTTCTCTGATTGAGTGTTAAGCATCTCTCAAGCTTTCGATATAAATTAAAATTATGTAAAATTTTGGCTCTTTCTTATGTCCATATTCTTTATATCCGATCTCCCTGATATCCCCTATCGTACTAGTATGTATAGGCAGTGGTGGCTCAGTTGGTTAAGGTTCTGGTTTTATGATTCAAATGTCAAGGATTCAAGTTCGAGGACCATTTACCCGAATACTGTAAATGGTTGACTATTGTTTTGTTGTATGTTTTAGTGGATTTAGGGAAAAAGACAAGGACATTTTTGGAGGGGGCAATGGTGGCCTGGTGGTAAAAGGTGCTGGATCGCTGATCCCAAGGTTGAAGCACTACTCTCAACGGGTTATCACTGTCTCCCCAGTACAGCCAACAGGGTTATCAAAGGCCTGCCAGTGTCGCTCACAATCTATGGTGTAAGGCATATACAGTATATAAAAGACCCACTTAGCCACCAGTGTGTTTCCACTCTGCGATGGCCTGGCGAGCTGTCCAGGGTGTACTCCGCCGTCACCTGCCTCCTCACAACTCCAATTAGGATTAAGCGGTTACAGAAAATGAATGAATTTTTAAGAGATGTCAGATGAGGCAGTTTTAGGAGCAGTGGTGGCCAATCCTAAGGTTGGGGGTTCGAGTCCTACTCTCCGCAAGGTTGTCATTGTCACCTCCAGTGCGGTTAACTGGGTTATCAAAGGCCGGCCATGTCTCTTATGGTCTATGGTGAGAGGTTCATGTAAAAGAACCATTGCTGACTTCTTTCGTCAAGAGTAGCTACATAGCCGTCAGCGTGTTTCTGCCCCTTGCTAAAGGGTTGTGTCAGGAAGGGCATCCGATGTAAAAACCGATGCCAAATCAAACATGCAAATCATTAATATGACTTCCATGAAGATGGAGGCAGATGATTCGCTGTGGTGACCCCTGAGAAAAAGGGAACAGCCAAAAGGAAAAGAAGAAGAAGAAGAAGAGTCAGATGAGGCAGTATCAAAGTGCAGAATCTGCCATTAAGTCATGCAGAAAACTCTAATCACTCACCATCACTCGTTTAATGGTAAAAAAAACATAACAAATTCCTCCCATTGCACCTTGATATGGTTTGGAACTCAGGTTACATGCCCTTTATCATAAGAGGGAACTAGAAAAAAAATTTAAAGTGCAAGGGGAAGATGAGTGATGTCACACGTATTATTTTTCCAACATTTAACTAATTTAAGTAGTCTATGTCAATCTCAGCCTATCTCAGCCGACATTGGGTGAAGGCAGGGTACTTCTTGGACAGCTCAACAAACCAACCCAGGGAAAATCCCAAACAGTCATTAACACTCACATCTGGGGGAAATTTGGAACAGCCATTCAGCCTAAAGCCCCGGTCACACAGCATTCCACGTCTAAATCACGTACGAAAAGTTTTGAAAATCTGGTGGACGTGGTCGTAAGTGATCACTTTTGGTCAATTTTGGCTTGGTCGTGCTTTGTACGCGCTTTTTACGTGGTAAGGCCGTCGTCGGCTGTTCCACTGCTAAAACACTGCCTAAGCACGGCTAACCACGTCCAGCAACGTGTAAGGCAACTTAGGCAAAACACGTGTTCGAACGTGGGGGAAAAAAACTGCAAGTTATCACGGCTAATCACGGTCTCATCACGTCTGTATCACTGCCGATCACGTCTTGAGAGCGGATGTAAAATGGGCACTCCCCTGCCATAGCACTGCCTAATCACTAATAACTGTGGCTCGGCGTCGTCAGAAGGGTGGATTGCCACTTTTGCGTCTTATCACGTCTCCCCAAGTTTTTATCACCACCAGAACATGGATTATTACTTGTGTTTCACAAGTGCTGCACGTCTTTACCACGTGGTTGTCCGCGGTCTAAAATTTTGAGCAGTTCAAAACTTTTCCACGTCCAGCACCGTTCAAATTTTTCCCCACGTCCTGCCACGTCTAAAAATCAACTGTAGTACGTCTTAAATTCGACATCAACACGAACAACACCGTCTGTTTCACGGGAAACCATTTTTGGACGGGTTTTGGTCGTGACTAAGCCGTAAAACGCTGTGTGACCAACCCTTAATGTGCGTCAGTCTGTAAGAGAAAACCAATTCACCCTGAGGAAACCCACACAAGCACAGGGAAGATATGCAAATTCCATACAAAAATACACCCACTGAACTCAGGACTCAAGCCCAGGGCCTTCTTGCTGTGAGATGAATGTGCCATTACCATTATACCATCGTTCATTTAATTTACCTCAGGCCTTCACTAACTACATTTTGATGCAGAGGTGCATGCCCCGAATTAGCTCTTTCTACAGTGCTTCATTTATCACCAAGGAATAGCTGTACATTTTACACTGCATTGACCTTGTGATTTTATACATATTAACTTTAAATTACTCAATCACATCGTTTTCTGTTTCTGATTGATAGAAAGCCATTGAGTAATTCCTGATATTGTACTACAAGCTTCAACTCCTTAATTAGGGTTGCAAGGAGGCTGGCTCCCATCTCAGCTGACTCAGGGCAAGGGCAGGGTACACCCTAGACAGCTTGCATTAGTATCAGTAAATTACAAACAATAATTTATGTTGTTTATTCTTATATTATACAGTATATATTTTTAATTTCTTTCTACAAGAATTCAGCTGAGTTTCAGACAGCTCGTAGGTACTCAGACCAAGCTGGATTTTTCAGCAGGGTGGGGTCTCGGGTGAAGCAAATCAATAAGCTGCTAAATAAATTATGGATACCATTATATGCATATGGATTCTCCATCAAACATGAATGGCACACAACTGAACCATCTGTTTGTCCTCTAGCAAGCAAAAAAAAAAAAAAAAAAGAAAGAAAGAAAACAAAATAAACTAATTACATTCCTAACATAACGGCTTGTAAGCACTATTTAATAATCAATATCATAAGCTAATGGTGGCTAATATTGTACAGAAGGAATTCAGTGGTATGCCAATCTAATAATCAATATCATTAGCTTTAAAAGCTTTCTCATTTGTTTGTTGTTGTTAGCGGTTCAGTGTTATTATAGTTAGCTAAATTGCCTGGATGGAGTTATTCTAATTGATCATCTTTTCTATTGGACAATAATAAAATGACCTTTCATATTTCCTCGAGATATGATAGTGAGCATTCCTTTATTATCTTACAAAATCCAGCTTTGCGTGGCCTGCTACACAGCTGAGACACAGAGCATGCTTGTTTATCTAATAGACCATCTGTGCCAGAGGGTGAATAGTTCCTGCTTCCCTATTGTTTAACAAACCTGATCAATAAATGATAAGTTCATAACTAGCTTACTGTTGTGCAGTTTCATTAAATAAGTGGTATTTGAATTGTAAATCAGAAACATTCCTCTCTGTCACCACTTAGCTTCTGGCATAGATGATCTACCAGTTTGACTTGTCTGGCTTGTGATTTGGCAGTTAGTAGCTAGTTGGACGAAGCTGGATTTTTCAGAAGGGGGACTAGCTACAACATGTTTACATTTTTCATTTTAAATTTTATTGTATGAAATCTTTTGAAGGAGGAGCTGCTGATGGATCGAGAATATTTTGTAGCAAGCAGACAGCAACATGGTTGTGTATGTGGCAGGTGATGCTGTGTTGCTGTGGTTTTGAAACCTCTCAGTGTAAATGCGTTGTGAGAAACAAACCACCCATGTGTAACAGCTAACAGCTGTACACCATTTAGAAACTGACAAAAAAAAAAAAATAGCACATGGGCAGAATTGTACATAGAGCTTTAAATATGCAAATACAAGGTGGATCAGTATGATGTATGTGTACACTAGTGATTAAAAGCTTGGCAAACTTTGTGCAGGCTGGAAAATTGTGCGGAGCAACTTATGGGATCTTGTCAGGAACTGTATATCTATTAACAGGCGAAAAGTGGTAGCTTAGTGGTTAATGCTATGGGTTACCAATCCGACGGTCAGCGATTCAATCCCTACTGGCACTACTGCTGGACACTTGAGCAAGGCCCTCAATTCACCCTCAATTGCTCAGTTGCATAAAAATGATAACAGTATGATTAACTCTTGATAAGAGTATCTACCAAATGTTCATTTTCCTAATTAGGGTTGCAGGGAGGCTGGCGCCCATCCCAGCCGACTCCGGGCAAGGGCAGAGTATACCCTGGACAGCTCGCAAGACTATTGTGGGGCGGAAACATGCTGATAGCTTTGTAGCCTACTCTTGTCAGCAATGGTTCTTTTACATGAACCCTACACTATAGATGGGGCCGGTAGTGTAGTGATTAGGGTGCTGTGCTCATGATCGAGAGGTTGTGAGTTCGAATCCCACTGAGACCCTCACTGTGCTAAGACTCCTGGGAAAGGTCTCAACCACAAGTGTGCCTCTGTTCATCCAGCAGTATAAATGGGTACCAGTAAAAATATACAGTACTAGGAAGGTAACCTGCGATGGACTAGCGTCCCATCCAGGAGGAGTTGAACTCCTGGTCGCTTCACGCTACAGAAACCGAGGATAAGCACCGGCCTGATGTCGTAAAAACCCACCAGACTTTACCTTTACACTGTAGACAGTGAGAGACATGGCCGGCATTGTGGAGAGTAGTACTCGAACCCCCAACCTTAGGATCAGTGATACAGCGCCCTGTACCAAATGTGCTAAATGTAATAATAAAAATGTGTGTGTTGTTCTTGATGGTTGTTTAAATGCCTGTGTGTGAGAGAGAAACAATGCTGTCTGCTTGAATTCTCATGGTCATTTGTGGTGCAATAGACCTCAGAATAAAGAGTGAGGTTGCTTTTTAGACAGGAAACAAGTTTCACTCTTAATTGGGAGATGCTTTAATGGCCCACATTATCAGCTCATTACAAACACTTACATGTGTTTTTGGTTACAGTAAAAGGACAGCTCGGTTTCACGGTCAGTCGGTCAAGCCTCATACAGTATTCATTTGTCTCTGGTTGTAAATAAGGAAATGATTTTGTGTAAAAAAAAAAAAAAAAAAAAAAAAAAAAAAATGTTCAAACAAACAAACAAACAAAAAAAAAAATTGAACTGGCTGATATCTTGGTGTGGTTGAAATACTGTTAATCACACAAACCTGCCCATTGTACAAAATTTGCTGTAAATCAGAACAAATAATCCATTTTGTCATGTTATTACTGATATTGTGTAGCGCTATATCCATTTTTAATTCCCACTCACTCTCAGTATAAAGACCAAATCTGTTATAGTTATCACGAGCTTTTATTAAGCTGACTCACATTCAGGTGTTGAATGGAGTTTAAAATGTCTTATAGGCTCTTTTTCCAGTGTTGACTAGTGTTTGGCTTTACAAGATCTGTGTTCTCTTATTCAACAGTCCAAGCCCCAGACTCAAGGGGAAGTCCCCGTTTTCTTGAATAGCACAACAGTCAACGGTTCCAACGTGTGGCATTTACAAGATTAGAACATCAAACGCTCTTTTTTTCTCATTGTACTCAATTTGCCATCACCAGCACAATGTAGGTTAAGCTTCAGACCCCTGGAGAATATCTTGGATGGTTTATGGCTGCATATCCCAATGATCAAAACAGAATGGTGGTTTTAAACAAACAGCCAAATAGCTGGCTAGTGTAAGTAGTCTGAAGAGTCCCAGGAAACCAAATAAATACTGCAACCATTTCAAAGTCTAATGATTTAAGTTGCACTTCCACGTGTTGGTTTTCTGCCTGTAAGTAACAATATTTGATCCTTTTTCACACGATTGTCTATAATAATAATAATAATAATAATAATAATAATAATAATAATAATAATAATTATTATTATTATTATTATTGTTATTAAAAACCTTTTCTGGATTATTGTTGGACTAAGTTCAATATCCATGAAAGAAAATGGTTGTGCTATTTCTCGACCCCTTATTTATCAAATGTCTCATACTAAGATCTTGGGCCTATATCCAGACAAAATGGAGCTCAGAACAGCAGACTCCTGCATAAGGATTAATAATGCATGTCCTTTGCTTCTCCTGTGTAGGCCTGAAATATTAGTGAGCTCATATACACTGAAAAAAATTAGGAAAGAACATCACAATGGTACGCTATAAATAATCCGATAGGTCCAGCACACAATTAATGATATCTTAAAAGGCAACGTTCTCCATAATTAGGTTTGTGGAAGGTCAAACTTTTACAGAGCTGCTACTCTGCCAGGATGACGTGAAGGATGAAATTTAAATAGTGTAAGATTGATTAGTGGAATACAGTATAAGGAAAAACTAAGACACTAAGCAAATATTAGGATAAAGACATACAGTACCGGATATGAAACACCTCTCATTGTAAACTGTGATGAAATTTGAGTGTCACTGCCACTAATTTTTTTTGGAATTTTACTGTAACAGACTCCGTGTCTATCATGAAATAAGCCTTAGAGCTTCCAATTGCAGACTTTTTTTTTTAATACTGATATAAAAAGCATGCACAGAATCATCCTTGAGACAGGAAATAGAATGAGGCGATAACAAAAATAAAAATATTTTCATACTCTACTGAGTGAATGTTACAGGGAAAATAGAGAGAACAGAAACTTCACACTTCTTCTTAGGGCGTAATCATTATTTCGAAACTTTTTTGTGTAATGTTTGTGCAACCCTTGTCATGTTACAGATCTTGTGCCTCTGACTTTATTATTAACAGTTATTTATGGAAAACACAACTAGAAATTCAGAAGAATTGTCACACCTCTTGAATTGCACGAACGTTTGAAATAGACATTTCTACTATGTTCACCATGATTTATAGATCTGCCTTTTGCTAAATATTTAGTGTACAGTGTGAAAATAAATACCACTGGACAGTGGATAAGTGCATGAGATATTTCTTTTTCCTTGAAAGTTTATAAATATCGCACATTGCCTTCGGATCTGACTTGTCTGCTTTGTAACTGATGAATTGGCTTGCTCAATAGTTAATATATTCTACAGGGAAATTGAAATATCTATTTTTTTTAGCCTGGTACTGTATCATCAGTATTCAACTTTTCACATAGTGTCATTCACAGTGCAATGTGAACTTCATGAGAAAGCGCTATAGGTATGCAGTACTCTTAGGCCACAGGTGTCAAACTCAAGGCCCACAGGCCAACTTTGGCCCACCAACTCATTTTGTGTGACCTTCAAGAGCTTTCAAGAATATGATTGTCATACATTATTTACATAAACTGCAACCATAAAACATAATTTATCATCATTTTGGGGCAGTGGTGGTCTAGTGGTATAGGGCACTGGATCGCTGATCCAAAGGTTGGGGGTTCGTGTCCCACTCTCCACAAGGTTGTCACTGTCCACCCCCCCCCCTCCCCCAGTGCAGCTAACTGGGTTATCAAAGGCCGGCCATGTCTCTCACTGTCTATGGTGAGAGGTTCATGTAAAAGAACCATTGTTGACTTTCGTAAAGAGTAGCTGCAAAGTCGTCAGCGTGTTTCTGTCCCTTGCTAAAAACGGTTGTGACAGGAAGGGCATCCGACATAAAAACCTCTGCCAAATCAAACGTGCGAATCAGATGATTCGCTGTGACGACTCCCGAGTAAAAGGGAAAAAGCCGAAAGGAAGACAGACAGACAGACAGACATCATCCTTCCACTAGATGATGATAGCTCAAGAGCCTGTGACAGTGAATTTCTCCATTGTGAGATATTCACTGTCACAGGCTCTTGAGGTATCATCAGTAGGGGGTGCAAAAATAGATACAAATACAAACATACACACATACATATATATTATATAAGTAAATAAATAAATAGATACATAAATAGTATAAATTAATAAACAATAAAAGAAAAGAAGGGAACGACTTTGTAGACTGGCCTATATTCAAGTGTATATGTATCTGAGGGCAGAGGAGATGGGTTGATATGGTTCACAGTCAGTGGGGTAGATGTGGTTGATTAAAGTGCACGGGGTTTTTATTGCACATAACCGTTTTTTTCACAGACAGTTACAAAGTGGCGTTGTACAGTCTGACAGCTGTGGGAATGAACGACCTGTGGAAGCGCTCCTTCCTGCACTGAGGATGTCTCAGTTGTCCACTGAAGGAGCTGCTAACTATTAGAAGAAATATCTAAATTAATAATTTCACCATGTATATTTCATTCCATGGCCTTTTTGAAATGAATGCCTGGTGATCATTTGGCCCTTGATATACCTAGAAATTTTGTGATGTGGCCCTCAGTGAAAATGAGTTTGAAAGTTCCGCACCCCTGATTTAGGCAGTAGAGAATGGTATCCATACAAGTCCTCTAAATTGGCCGGTAATGTGCCAAATACTAAAATATTTTTCTTTTTTTTTATTTTAAGGAGCACTTTACTGATTATTAGACTCATGGGGAGGCTGGAGACAAGACACCCCAGTTCATTGCATTCGCTGTGGCGACCCTGATAAAGGGGAAAAAGCCAAAAGGAAATCTCTCTATCTCAAAGAAGCGAACATACCCCCATGAGTTCAGGAAGACTTGGATTGGCATACCTGTGGAGTCTGTGGAACCACACATGAGCGAAGTGGTACTGAACGTGCAAAAGGTGAAAGTGCCGTATAGAGGCATTTCTTCGTGGAAATGAGCGTGGCTCAGAAAACAGAACAGAGCTCTGGAGGACATCCGGTGTGGATGGTTCTGTAAGATATCAATTATATCATCCCCATAAATAGGACTGAATTGTAGCAGATCATTTAAAAGTGTGTGTGAATTCAAATCCTGTGGTCTATAATAAAAAAATGTAGGGGTTAAATTTGACTCAGGGGTCAGAGAAGGGTCGTACCCTGTAAGATTTCTATTGACCTTGTTAGGCTGAGTTTTTGGACTGTATATGTCTGTGCAGTTTATTGTTAGCAGTTAAGTGGTCAAGGGTCCAGCAATGGTAGCTTAGTGGTGCCAGGATTTGATCTCACAAGCTTTCAGCGAGTAACTGAACACCTTAATCATTAAGCCATGACCAACTCAGCATCCACTAGGCAGCAATGAAATCAAGATTCATCCACAGATTGATTTATCATGCTTGAGCTTGTTTATAGCTACAGCTTCCAGCTATATTTGTGACATTTAGGACAGTTTGTGTTGATCAATCTCACTGTTGCTCTATCACTATTTCTGCCCTTCATTTTAGACCATATTTCTACAAAAATATTCCTGTTCAATACAGATAGAATGGAGCCTATTTAAGGATGTGTGTTTACTGGTGCTTGAGTAATTTCATCACCATATCTGAGAACAGGCGTCCCAGGCAGGGTCGTCAGGATCATGAAAACTTTCAGCAGCTTCCAGGCTACTGACCCATCCACCTAAAACATACACCCACACACGGGCACGCACAGTGAGACAACCATATACAGGCACTATGAAATACAGTGCAGGACTTTGTGATTCAATCACTTCGGCTACTAATAATATAAAATCCTACACCAGAGCCCAAAAACCGCTGGAATCAATCATTCTTTCATTTTCCAAATCATGTTATTTTACTTGGGTCACTGAGAGGTTGGAGCCTTCCTCAGATGACTCCAGATGTAGGCGAAGTGCACCCTGATCTGCTCGCCAATGTATCATGGTGCCATTACACACTCCACCACGAACACCTGGGGGCAATTTGGAACTGCCAATTGGCCAAATATACATGTCTTACACTGTAGGAGGAAACCAGGGTACCTGGACGAAATCTCACACAAAAACAGTGTGAACATGCAAATTCCACACGGAAATGTCATTGCAGGGTTCACAACTTGAACCCAGGACCTTCTTGTTGTGAGGCATGTTGACCACATGCCAGTGTGCCAGTTCTGGGATTGCCGCAACTCAAAACAATTACAGTACTAGATCAAGTTTGACTCTTACCCCCAGTATGTCTGAACTAATGTACAGGACATAAACTGAGACCTCTCATTCTGGCAGTTATGGTTGTGTGTACAGGGATCCCTTGCTACTTCGGACTTCAATTCATGCAGTTTCAGTGCATTGTGTTTTTTTTTTTTTTTTAATATTCGCCGAATTAAAAAAATAAGGAAATTAATGAAGAATAGGGGAAAAGGTTAAGGAAAATGCCACAAAAACAAGGCCAATTATGCAAAAAAAAAAAAAAAAAAAAAAAAAACACCCCCTAAACCAACACTAAGCAAAAAACAACCCAAAATCTCCCATCAAAACTAATTACATTGTTGTGAGGTGTGCATCTGAGTGTGTGCACGTGCATATGTCTGTATGTGTGTGTATTTATATTTTACTTACATCTTATGCATCATTTTTAATGTTTAATTGTTATTATAAGCATTTATGTTACTGAATATGTATTTATTGATGTTATATAAACATGTGCATATATACGTTAGTCGACGGGGGGGTAGTGATCCTACTTCACGGATGTCGATGGTAGTGTGGGGATCTCGGTTCCAATTAACTGCGAAAACTGAGGGATCCCTGTATTGTCAGATATTTGAATTCTTATAGTACAGTTTATGACAAATGTGCACATTTTTACTCAGCTACTACAAAATACATTGTTTAGCGAGGCTGCATGATTCTGCTGTTGATGTAAGATCACTATCTATTGAGCAGTGTTGGGGTATGCAAAATGTACAATGGTTCAGTGAAAGTTGAGATGATTACGTTACATGGCTGAATGGTGAGATAACTTTTAATGCTTAACAATTAATGATTTGTTAATGGCTGTAAAACAGCAGTGGCAGTGGTGGCTCGGTGGTATAATGCTGGATTACTGGTCTCAAGGTTGAGGGTTCAAGCCCCACTGTCAACGGGTAATCACTGTTGTCCCCCAGCTGCATCTAACTAGTTTATCAAAGGCCCGCCATGTCTCTCACTGTTGGTAAAAGATCCATTGCTGAGTTCGGTCAAGAGGAGCTGCATAACTGGCAGCATGCTTCTGCCCTGCAATGACCTGGCAAGCTGTACAGGGTGTACCTTTGCCCTCTCCCAGAGTTGAGATGGGCGACAGCCTCACTGCCACCCGAATTAAGACTAAGCAGTTCAGAAAATGAATGTAAAATACCGGTTGGGTTTTGTTTTGTTTTTGATGTGAAATGAGAGCTGAGACACATATGTTCTGTATTTAAGAAGAATTCAATAAATACCTGTAATAAGAACATTAGCCTTTAGCAAAATTCTAGCCTGGAGCTTCCTTAAGCAAAATAATTTACATAATTGTATGTGATTTGATAAATCACAACTGTCTCCTGCAGAAGATACCCTGGTTCAAATCTGGATTTCCCGTTAACGACTCACCCCAAATGTTAATCAACTCTGCTGTGGTATTTCTCTAGTTCAGCCTACAGAAACACTCTGCTGGGTTCACATCTGGATGCAGTCTGCTAGCGGAAAACCTACAGGTCAACTGTACATTTTTTGGTATAATAAGAGCAATAAAAGGGTAAATTAACATTCATTCACATGCAATGTCCCCCAGTGCAGTGAATTGGGTTATCAAAGGCCGGCCATGTCTCTCACTGTCTATGGTGAGAGGTCCATCTAAAAGAACCATTGCTGACTTTCGACAAGAGGAGCTGCCTAACTGTCCGCATGTTTCCACCCTGTGATGGTCTGGTGAGCTGTCCAGTACTCTGCCCTATCCGGAGTTGGCAGGGATGGGCGCCAGCCTCCCTGTAACCCTAATTAGGATTAAATGGTTACAGAAAATGAACGATGATGATGAACACATGCAATATTTTGTCTCTTATGCTAGATTGAGATGGTTTGGACATGTACAGAGGAGGGATAGTGAGTATATTGGTAGTAGGATGCTGAGGTTAGAACTACCAGGCAGAAGGCCGAGAGGAAGACCAAAGAGAAGATTTATGGATGTGGTGAAGGAGGACATGAAGGTAGTTGGAGTAAGAGTAGAAGATGCAGAGGATAAGGTGAGATGTGTTATGGTCTGTGCCGGCGGGCGGCATTAATTCTCTTCTCTAGTCATTGCAGGCGCTGGTGAGGGGCGTGGCGGTTTCCGGCAGGCGAGTTCCAGCAGAGCGCATCTGGTCTCAATCTGCAATCAGCAAGCAGCCAGCTAAAAATGGGAGCGGCGTGCTTCCCTCCGCTGGCAGAAGATTGTTTTCCCCGTGATTTCGCTCCTCGGCTTCCTCTTTGACCTCTGGTTCTTGCTTTGTGCTCGACCAGTTCCTTCAACTTAGTATCCCCGTGATTTACAGTTCCTAGTGTTTAATAAATCGTTTGAACCTAATTTTTGGTCTCCTGCATCTCTGGGTCCAACGCATACACCCCAGGTTTAACAAGATGGAGGCGGATGGTTTGCTGTGGCGACCCCTGAAGGGAAAAGCCGAAAGGAAAAGGAGAAGAAGATTCCCTGATGTCACTTTTGCTCTGCCTAATGATAGTGTCAAGATGTGTCATGACTGCAAAGGCTGCTCCAAAAGTATTGGTTTCCTTTTGGTTTTAGCCCACTTTTCCATAGACTAGATTAAGTTTGTGGTTTATTTTGATATTTCTCCTTCTCTTCCATATGATCTAAAAAGTTTTCTCTGGTATTGAAGTACAGTACTGTATTTAAAAAAAAAAGAAAGTTCCAAACGGTTTGTGAAACGAGAAGTCTTTAGCACCCTGATGTGTGACTTCTGTGTCAGTGTTAGTGGTCTGCTTGGGTATAAAGCGTAAGAGTCTGTGCAGCAACTGACAATCCAGTTTTATGACAAATTCCTAAACATTTAATAAACCACCAGGGTGACCAAATAAAATCTCCCATGTTTCAAATGTGAATTTAACAAGGTTCAAGATAATCAAATTATATTTTGCGTACATGAAATTTCATTCAAGGAAGTTTTTATTCATCATTATCTGCACATATGAAACTTAGTGAGGCAGGAGAGGTGGTGTCATCTTCTCTTGGTAGCAAAACTCAACCTCAACACCTTGATCTTGAAAAATTTGATGTGTAGTTTCAGCAAAATGGAACTAGAGCACACAAAGCATGAAGAACAATGGAAGTCCCGAGAGAAATGTTTCGGTATCAGGTAATCTTGTTGAGTAGTGATGTTGGGTGACCAGCGCATTCCCCTGACCCCACTTCCTTTGTGATTTTTTTTCTGCAATCTCAACTCAAACGTATATACTGTACAGGGATCCCTCACTTGCCGCGGTTAATTGGGACCGAGATCCCCACGCGACCATCGAAATCCACAAAGTAGGATCACCCCCCCCCCCAACCCCCACCCCCACACATATATGTACTAGTCCTTCTCAAAAAATTAGCATATTGTGATAAAGTTCATTATTTTCTGTAATGTACTGATAAAAATTAAACTTTAATATATTTTAGATTCATTGCACACCAACTGAAATATTTCAGGTCTTTTATTGTTTTCATACTGATGATTTTGGCATACAGCTCATGAAAACCCAAAATTCCTATCTCAAAAAATTAGCATATCATGTTCAGGTAGTCTAAACGAGCTATTAACCTAATCATCTGAATCAACCAATTAACTCTAAACACCTGCAAAAGATTCCTGAGGCTTTTAAAAACTCCCAGCCTGGTTCATTACTCAAAACCGCAATCATGGATAAGACTGCTGCCCTGACTGCTATCCAGAAGGCCATCATTGACACCCTCAAGCAAGAGGGTAAGACAGAAAGAAATCTCTGAGCGAATAGGCTGTTCCCAGAGTGCTGTATCAAGCCACCTCAGTGGGACGTCTGTGGGAAGGAAAAAGTGTGGCAGAAAACGCTGCACATCCAGAAAAGGTGACCGGACCCTGAGGAAGATTGTGGAGAAGGGACGATTCCAGACCTTGGGGGACCTGTGGAAGCAGTGGACTGGGCTACAGGTGCCACATTCCCCAGATCAAGCCACTTTTGAACCAGAAACAGCGGCAGAAGCGCCTGACCTGGGCTACAGAGAAGCAGCACTGGACTGTTGTTCAGTGGTCCAAAGTACTTTTTGGGATGAAAGCAAATTTTGCATGTCATTCAGAAAATCAAGGTGCCAGAGTCTGGAGGAAGACTGGGGAGAAGGAAATGCCAAAATGCCCGAAGTCCAGTGTCAAGTCCCCACAGTCAGTGATGGTCTGGGGTGCCATGTCAGCTGCTGGTGTTGATCCACTGTGTTTTATCAAGGGCAGGGTCAATGCAGCTCGATATCAGGAGATTTTGGAGCACTTCATGCTTCCATCTGCTGAAAAGTTTTATGGAGATGAAGATTTCATTTTTCAGCACGACCTGGCACCTGCTCACAGTGCCAAAACCACTGCTAAATGGTTTACTGACCATGGTATCACTGTGCTCAATTGGCCTGCCAACTCTCCTGACCTGAAGCCCATAGAGAATCTGTGGGATATTGTGAAGAGAAAGTTGAGAGACACCAGACCCAACACTGTGGATGAGCTTAAGGCCGCTATCGAAGCATCCTGGGCCTCCATAACACCTCAGCAGTGCCACAGGCTGATTGCCTCCATGCCACGCCGCATTGAAGCAGTCATTTCTGCAAAAGGATTCCCGACCAAGTATTGAGTGCAGAACTGAACCTAATTATTTGAAGGTTGACTTTTTTTGTATTTAAAACACTTTTTTTTATTGGTTGGATGAAATATGCTAATTTTTTGAGATAGGGATTTATGGTTTTTCTTTACTTTTTTGCCAAAATTATCAATATTAAAACAATAAAAGGCTTGAACTACTTCAGTTGCATGTAATGAATCTAAAATGTATGAAAGTCTAATGTTTATCAGTACATTACAGAAAATAATGAACTTTATCACTGTGTGTGTGTGTGTGTGTGTGTGTGTGTGTGCCTGTCGAGCCATGGCAGAAAGTGTGGCTTGACAATTATAGCCACTATTTAGATGATGTCATCTTTAAAACATGATAAATAAAAACTGTAATAAAAGAAATTTTATGTGAGCAAATAGCAATTGTATTATCTTTAATGTTTTATTCTTTTCCATTTGAAATGTGAGAGAGTTTTATTGGGTCACCCTTAATAATATAGCATTGCTTTTTATGAGCGGATTTATTGATTTCTTTTGTTTCATACTGCAGTGTATTCCACAAATCAAAAATACCTTCTATAATTGTAGTGCTCTTTTTCACAGACTGTTTGTTTTGTGTATATATTGCGTAGCCTTTGTATTGTGTAAATTACTGGCGTGTATTATGGAGAATAATACAGAATTCCATGTAATTCATAAACTCCTATTATTAAACTCCCACAGGTACATTACAATGAATTTTACTCTCTGCAGTTTTTTGGGAAAGGGACCCATGAGTTATCAGTCAAACACAGTTCTTTTGCCATAACATCAGTATGAACAAGTCCAAAGGGAATTATGCACTTTCCTAGAATTATGTTCTAAAATTGAACAATGCCATAAAGTTAAGAATACAATCCCACTGTACATTTCCTGTTTAAAAAAATGAACAAACCTTTTTTTTATTATTATATTTTGTGAATGACAACTTTTGGCAATAATTGATTCCAAAGAGTTGTCTGCTTTTGTTGGGAAAGTCTTGAGACTACAGCAGTTGATAAAGAATATGCATCTCACCATCTTTTTAGTGTCTGAAATTCATAACTACAGAAACAATAAGGCACATACTCATTTGGTAAGCTGGGGCCCATCTCAGCCAACACTGCAAAAAAGCAGAGTTCACCATGAACAACTTACCAGAACATTTCAGGACCAATAACCCCCCTTCACACACACACACACACACACACACACACACACACAAGTTACACCTAAGGGTCAATTTGGAGCATCCACTTAGCCTAATGTGCATGTCTTTGGACTATTAGGAGACTGGAATATCCAGAGGAAACACATGGAAGCATATACAGAACATGTAAACTCCCCACAGAAATGTCCCCACTGAGCAAAGGACTCAAACTCATCCCTTCTTGGGGTGGATATGCAACACCAACACCACTGTGCTGCCCTAATACATAAACAAACACACACACACACACACACACACACACACACACACACACACACTAATCAAATTAAAATTAATAAAGTTCATATTCACCTGGAAATAATCAGAGGCATTACATTCTCTGTATTATTGTTGCCTATTTTGCAGAGGCCCATAATAACCCTCTAAGCTAAATTAAACACAGTCACACTAATTATCCTGTAGGTACAAAGTTGAAGCACAATTCCATTCAAACTAGACTGCATTTAAATTTTGTACCTCATAAGTTTAAGTTCAAAACACTAAATTACAATAGACTAGATTTAAATAAAAATGTTGAAGGGGTGCAGATGGCTCAACACCGCCACCTACTGCACAATAACACAACATATACAGTATGTACATGTGCATATTCCAAAAATATCTGGAAAAATTGATTAAAATGTATATTAAACAAATAAAATAAATAAATAATTGTACCACTTTAATAATAAATAAATATGTACAATACTGGCTTGCAATAAATCTACAAAAATGTCATATCTGCAATACAGGGTCTCACAATAAGTCTCCACACACACATACACACACACACACACACACACACACACACACACATATATATATATATATATATATATATATATATATATATATATATATATATATATATATATATATATATATATATATATATATATATATATATATATACATACAAAGTGGTACCTCACCACTTATGAAAGACCCAACAAACGAAAAATCCAGGTTACGAAACGCATTTACGGAAAATTTCCATCTCTGGGTACGAAAAAAATTCACGTTACGAAACGTGCCATCTCAGAAATTCAAACAATGCGTGAGTTGTTCTCCCATTGGCTTTCATATCCTCTCTCTCTCTCGCTCTCTCTCTCTCTCTCTCTCACACACACACACACACACACAGACAGGCGACACTACAACTGGACAATTGAACTGATCAGCTTCCAGTTGCCCTTAAAATGAGCACCAGAGAACTATAATCGAACTTCGACATGAAAATAATCTGATTTATTTATTTATTTACCCGAAGTATGTAATGCTTCCTAGATAATTCTCTTTGATTGGTGGATTATTTGTGAATCATTTCGCAATATGGTTTGTGTCTCACTCAGCCCCACGTTGACCCGACTCGACTCAACCTGCTGCCTGCATGCCTGAAGCTTTAAAGTTTATAAGTTCCGACTGGTTTGAATTGGTTCCGACTATTTTGAAGAGGCTTGAACCAGTTCAGACAGGTTTTGACTAGTTCCAACTGGTTCTGATTGGTCTGAAACTTTTTCTGACCAGTTTTAGCCGGTTCCGACCGGTTCTGACCTGTTTTAATTGGTTCCTACCGGTTCCAATCTATTCTGACTGGTTCCGACTGGGTCCCCCAGGTTCCGACCAGTTTGAACTGGTTCTGACCTGTACACACTATACCTTTGGAGCTACATGAGAACAGTGACAATTTTCCTGAGCTGAAAGACACAGATTGGCTTTATGATTTCGCTTTTACTGTGGACAAATTGACCCACATGCATTTTCATACAGATTATTTCTTAAATAAAATTAATTTGTGTGCAAATCTCACACATGTTTCTCAAACTGAAAAGGGTACAACAGTAATGAGGGGTATGGGGGGCGAGCTACTGTTTGATTAGCGGACAATTACTGCTCTATCGTTAAAATAAACAAATATATAGTTGGAAACTTGAAAACATTGTAGCTCTGTGTGAGATTTGATTTTTTTAATTTTCACTGTTTTTTTTTTTACATAATCAGAAATATGTGGTGGAGCAGTGGTTAACTGTGTCCATTGTGGTTAGTCCATCTGTGCCCGCCTTACAGTAAAAAGATCCTGGGTTCAGACCTTTCCATGTGTAGTTTATATGTTCTCCCCATGCTTGCTTGTGTGTGTGTGTGTGTGTGTGTGTGTGTGTGTGTGTGTGGTGTGTGTGTGTATGTGTGTGAGTGTTTGTATACACACATACACTTGTTTATCTCAATCATTTGCTGAACCACTTAATCCTACTAGAGTCACACGAAAGTTGGAGCCTAACTCAGCCAATATTGAGCAAATATAACATACACCCTGAATAGCTCACCAGACCATCTCAGGGATAACACTCACACAATCATTCACCCGCACACCTCAACTTTGGGGAAATTTGAACAGCCAATTAGACTAATGTGCATGTCTTTGATCTGTGGGGGGCAACTGGAATATCCAAAGTAAACCTATGCAAGTGTGGTGAGAACACAGAAACGCTTGGGTCTCAAACCAGAATCTTCTTGCTATGAGGTGGACTTGCTATCTACTACTCCACCATGCCACAAAACACTTTATTTCATGAAGTGCAAAGGTATCTCGAAAAATTGCAAACCAGATGTTTCTAGGTTTATAAAATTATTATAAAGGGCCGTACTATTTGTGCAGTTTTCTCAGGAAACTGGAAACCCAGGGACTGCAGGCTCCTCCAATGCCATATGCCTATCTTGCAATGTTTGAGTAAGTGAAACTAGATCCATGAGTCATATCCCTACCAAAACTAAACTGGTTTCTCTTTGGAAATCTGGTCAATAGATTTTACGCAATCCTGCCAAAGTATAGAAAAAAAACCCACATCCATTTCCAACCACAAATCTTCGTGAGGCAGGGTTTTCTGTGGTGACAGCCACCAAAACAAGACTACGGAGTCGACTCTAACCCAGGGATGGCAAAACTATGTCCGACGGGCCACATTCTTTTCAGTTTTCATTGTTATGGTCTGTTTTGGGAGAGGCTCTGAATTTGGCACCTTCTAACTCCCTCTCTCTCTCTTTATGTACTGCAGGCGCTGGCGAAGGGCGTGGCTGTCACATGCAGGCAGAGATCAGAGCACACACCTGATTCCACTTAGCCATCACTGAGCGAGAAAGAGGAGCGGCGCGCTCCTCCCGGCGCTAGAAGATTGTCCCTCTTCGCGATCCCGTTCCACATGATCTCTCTGGCTCCTGGTTCTCAGCTCTGTGCTCAACCAGTTCCCGCTCTGAAGTTTCCCTTTAGTACTGCTTGGTTTTCGTGTTCTCCCTCATCTCTACGGTGAGCTAGCGACATGAAATGAGACAGCGATGCTTGAGGATCTGATCTCCTTGGCTACGAGGCTGGACACCAGGCTAAGAAAGAGAGAAAGATCCCGGGAAGAGCGGTTTAGCCCTATCTTCCCACCCCCAAGTACTCCTGTGATGCCCAACGCTGCCTCACCTCGAACCCCCTTGCACTTCTCCCCTTCGACAGAAGATGATTCCGACGAGCCCATGCATCTGGGCCGCAGCAGGCTAACACCAGAGGAAAGGCATCGATGGTTGGCTAATCATCTCTGCATTTACCGCGTGAAAAAGGGGCATTACCTCGCCTAGTGCCCAGCGTGGCCCTGTGCGACAGCCAAAAGAGGCACAGCGGCGAGCGACCGGTTCCAACCGGTTTGAACTGGCTCCAACCAGTTTGAACCGGTTCCGAACGGTTCTGACCGGTTTGAACCAGTTCTGACTGGTTCAGACCGGTTCTGACCGGTTCCGACCGATTTGAACTGGTTCTGACCGGTTCTGACCAGTTCCGACCAGCTTGAACCGGTTCCGACCGGTTTGAACCGGTTACGACTGGTTTGAACTGGTTCCGACAGGTTCAGACCGGTTTGAGCCGGTTCCGACTGGTTCCGGCCGGTTGTCTTGACTCGTGTGGTTGTATACGGCCCAACCATAGAACAACCATAGAACAAACAGTCTGAAATTTAAAGGGAAACATATTTGTCACTCACTTAAAAAAGTGCAGGTCTGGTTCTAGTATCACTGACACAATGTTTGTGCACACTATCTTCTTTGCAATGAGACAGACTTGCTTATATCAGCCTGTCTCAATGTCCAGTCTCTGTGCACTGGGTCTGTTCTTTGTCGGTATGCTTCTGTGTTTGAAGTCTTTAGTTTAATAAATACATCTCTAATTACAGCATTTCTACATTTCATTCAGGAATGTCTAAGAAGTTGCCATCCCTGAAGTCTTTGGGAGTTGGGGTTTTGATCATGATCTTGATGGGGCTGTCAAAGCCTGATAGTTTTCTTCTAAACCTGAATCAAATTGACCAGAGAATTGGTAATTTAACTGGGGTCCACCAGTTTATCACTGAAAGTCACAAAGCAGGTAGATTAAAAAAGAAACAAAGCAAAATATAACAAAACCTCGTACACAAATAACACTTTAATTGGGCCCTTATGAACCACTCTAAGCACTGCAAACAAGTTTTATAATGTGAGGCTACAAAGGGTAAACATTCAGGGTTTTATGTGATGTTGTATGTAATAGCTCTGGCAGATGTTACTGTGGTGTAGTGGTTAGTACGTCCAACTGACAGCCAGAAGACCTGGGTTTGGTTCCCAGCTTATGTGTTTCAGTGTGGGGTTTGCATGTTCTCCCCATGCTAGCATGAGTTCCCTCTGGGTACTCTGGTTTCTTTCCAAAGACATACACAGTAGGCTAATTGGCTGTTCCAAATCACCCCTTAGGTGGGAGTGCGAATGGTTGTGTGAGTGTTGGCCCTGCAATGATCTGTCAAGCTGTCCACAGTGTACCCTGCCCTCTCCCTGAACTGAATTAGAGTCTCCCTGTCTTTAAAGATCTAACTTTATATTAAAAAATTAGACACATAGAGACGTTAGTCATAATTATGGGTAGATAACTGCCGTACATTTATTATTATTATTATTATTATTATTATTATTATTATTATTATTATTATTATTATCCCATGCCTGAATCACCACCTTATCGTGGTGGAGGGGTTTGGTCGACCTAATGATCCCAGGAGCTATGTTGTCGGGGGCATAATGCCCCTGGTAAGGTCACCCAAGGCAAACAGGTCCGGGGTGACGGTCCAGACAAAGTGCGGTTCAGAAGAACTCTATGATGGAAAAAACAAGGATACAGTTTCCCTTGCTCGGACACGGGTCACTGGGGTCCCCCTTGGAACCAGGCCTGGGGGAGGGGCTTGAAGGCGAGCGCCTGGTGGTTGGGCTTCTGCCCCTGGAGCCCGGCTGGGCCTGCCCGAAAAGGAAACATGGTCCGCCCTCCATTGGACCAATCACCTGTGGGAGGGGCCATAGGGGTCAGGTGCGATGTGAGTTGGGTGGCAGCCGAAGGCATGGTTTCTGTCGGACCGATCCTCGGTTACTGACTCTGACTCTTGGAACATCGAATGTCACCTCTCTGGCAGGGAAGGAACCTAAGCTGGTGCGTGAGGTGGAGAAATACCGACTAGATATAGTCGGGCTCACCTCAGTGCATAGCTTGGGCTTTGGAACCACCCATTTCGAGAGAGGCTGGACCTTATTCCATTCTGGAGTTGCTCGTGGGGAGAGGCGGCAAGCCGGTGTGGGCATCCTTGTCGTTACTGAAGGGTAAAAACATGCTGCCGGCTAAACAATGGCCTACTTTTTATGAATGACAGCAATGGTTCATTTACACCTCCCCCCCATCACAGACAGTGGGGCTGGTGGCATTGTGGTTAGGGTGCTGGGCTCATGATCAGGAGGTTGTGTGTTCAAATTCCAGTTAAACCCACACTGTGCTAAGACCCCTGGGCAAGGTCTTAACCACAAGTGTGCCGAAAACCTTTCTCCCTTATCAATCTCATGAATAGAACTTACACCGAATGATGGTGGTGTTACTGAATAGAAAAGTGAAGAGTTAAATAAATATGCATAGCCTAGTATGCTGGTGTGAAATTATATTAATGTATGATAATGATAATTGCTTTGTGTCAGATTGCAGGCATAAAATACAGGCC
Source organism: Plotosus lineatus (assembly GCA_024760905.1). Lineage (NCBI taxonomy): Eukaryota > Metazoa > Chordata > Actinopteri > Siluriformes > Plotosidae > Plotosus > Plotosus lineatus. The sequence goes on along the minus strand of CM045747.1, from coordinate 15,942,221 downwards.
AATGATAGATCATGTTATTGCAGAACTTATTGCCTTTAAATTACTGAGTTCTGCTCAGAAAACACAAATATTTAGTAATCCTCTATAATGTTTCTGTCATGCGTTAGGTGCAGTATATTCACAAGAAGCATTTGTATTTCATTTTTTTTTTTTTTTGCAAAATTATGTGTAAGATGTTTCATATCAGGCAGCAAATTAAAAAAAAATCAATAACAATAAATGCATTTATTTAGCACAAATAATTTAAAGCATGACATATTTGTTGAGGATGGTGTGGGGTTCTACGGTGTGATTTCAAACAGTCCAACTTTCATTATATGCCTAAACATTTTTGTGTATCTACTTTGTTTAAGGGCAGCACAGTGGCCTAATGGGCATCATGTTCGCCTGACAGCAAGACTGTCCTGGGCTCGATTCCAGGATTCGGATGTTTCTTTTTGGACTTGGCATGTTCTCACTGTGCTTACGCGGGTTTCCTACAAGTCCTCACAGCTCATAGGTATTCTGTGCTTGCATTTCTCTTACCAGGAGGGAATGAGCTATAATTTACTTGAAGCTATAATTTACTTGTCCTTCAAAGAATGGGGAGGCGAGGGTTTGACCCTACTCAGGCTAGCAAAGTTAACTCCTGATATCATAGATTTACTCCTGAAGTTTCTCGGATAAGCCAGTGGTCCCGTCGAGGCCCTGGAATACAGTACTGTACAGTACGCTACGTACAGTATTATGGTATTCTATCTACTCCGGCCCAGTAGATGGCGCCCCAGATCCTCGCAGGGCAGAAACTGCAGCTGCTCTTTAAAGGAAGTCTAAAGTGATGGTTGCAACTCTCATGTATAAACAAACAGAAAGAAATAAATGAGGAAATAAAGAAAGAGACAAAGAGGACAAACAGTGTTGATTGGACATATGAGTGAAATACGTGGTAAGTTAGAAGTTTGTACGCCACATGTGCATGTAAATGTAATTTTTTGTGGGCTTTTTTGTGAATTATGACTACTTTTCTTCCTGGATGTTGGTTTTTTTTTGTGGCTGTTTGTGAAGTAAACATGGGTGCTATAAAGTAAAAAGTACTCTATAGTAAACAATACTGTCGAGTTAACAGTACTGTGAGCAGTACTGTAGAGTAAACAGTACTATAAACAGTAGTGTAGTGTTTACACATAGGCCACATTTGGAAGTTTAAAGTGAGTTTTGCTGTGTATAGGTTGATAATATTTTACATTTCATTTTTTATACTGATACAGCTTCACACTTGGGCCTGGGTTATGAGGTTGGCATTTTTAAATTATTAATTAGCTATATTATATATATCCGCTTTACATTAAAAGAATTTGTGAAATCAAATAATACTTAAATGATGTTATTCCTAGTTGCATGATGAATTTTGTACAACTGTCTCCCTACATTTATGTAACACCTAAAATGGATTGTGTTATATAAGTAAAAATTCTTGAAGAAAATAAATAGTTGTCCTAACTCTCCCTTGGCAGTGTCCCACATCACCCCTGGGTAATCCGATGTCTCCGGTGGAGTTAAGAGATGTTTTTATAATAGTTTCTGACTATCATGATGATTTTTGTCAACAACTCAGGATTTTCCATACAGGGACATTTTCATCCACTTTCTAAAATGTATTCCAAGTCTCCCCTAGAAGTACTATAACATGAACAGTAAGGTAAAGTCTGTTGGGCTTTTAGGCCGGTGCTTATCCTCAGTTTCCATAGCGTGAAGTGACCAGGAGTACAACTTCTCCTGGATGGGACGCGAGTAAATCTCAGATTACCTTCTCAGTATATTTTGACTGGTACTCATTTATACTGCTGGGTGGACAGAGGCACACTTGTGGTTAAGCCCTTGACCAAAGGTCTTGGCACAGTGGGGGTCTAACTGGGATTTGAACACACAACCTCCCAATCATGAGCCCAGCACCCTAACCACTACACTGCCAGCCCCACTATAACGTGCACTGTGCTATAGAGTATACTCGTATAGGTATAGTGCGAGGTACCCTCTGGACAGCTCTTTGTGTGTTCTCTGCTTTCGAGACTCAACATGACTACATGCAGCTGATATTGTTGAACTTATTCACGATATAAAATAATTGTAATATTTCCTTATTTTAACCATGACAAAGGTAGGTCAAGGTAAGCTCCGTTCTTCTATCTGAGCTCACACCACTATAAGCATTTAACAGTGTGTTTTGGCAAGTTAACTGGAGTATGAGGGAGAGACTGTGTAGTGAAGGATTGTGCTTTCCTCACTCCACCCAGCTTGTGGCGGAACTAACCTTACTCTTTCATAACAGGTTCTTTGTTGTTCAAGTTAACACACTCAAAACACTTTCTTGGGGCAGTCTAACTTCTTCCTCCTTACAGGTAAGTTGTTAGTCCTAATTTCACATACAGTGATATCTGACCTTATGAAAGTCTCACCAAACAAAAAATTCAGGTTACGAAAAGCATTTTTCTAAAATTTTTCTCAGGATACGAAACAAGTTCACATTACAAAGCACTATTCAAATATTAAAACGCACCATTCCAACATTCAAACAATGCACGAGCTGCTCTCCCATCAATGATGTTCAAACATCCCGCCCCGTTAACCCATTGGCTAACAACTGAGCTGTCGTTCATGTCCCCTTCACTCCAGAGCCATCTTGGACAGGTCCACCTGACACCATCTTGGACAGGGATCCCATTGCCTAGGAGGAATCTACCTCCCATTGCCTATTATATAGCTGAATCCACCATGATGCTTTTCGTGTAAAGGACACAGCTATTGTTGTTTTATGCTTTATTTCTTGACTCGGGCTTTTAACCTTCCATAAACATTTGTAAGATTATAACTGTGCTAATAAGACATGGTCAACACACACATGTGTGATTTCCGGTGCGAGTGAAGAGAAGAAACAGGCTCAAGTGATATCACAAAGGAATATGGCCAAACCTGTCTACCATCGGTGCAATATTGAAGCAGAAGGAGGTCTTAAAAGATATGCTTTTATAATTTTTAAAGGGTTTAGGGAGTAGTATTGGGAGCCTTGGAATGTAAAATGCGGTTCAATTTACGAAAAATGCAGGTTACGACAAAAGCTCTGGAATGGATTAATTTCGTAAGGTGAGGTACCACTGTATAGCCTTTGTGATAACATTTATTTTTAGTCAAGAGAATAGCCTCCTGTATTGAAACATTTTTAAATATATATCAGTTTAGACTGACCGTGGTACCACTGCAATATGGGTTTTATTCATAAATATTGAATACGTATTTGTCAATACAACTGAGTCTACATGCTTAGATTTTGGGGTAGACCTTTTAATTTATAAATGATGTAGAGAACATTAATTTAAAGTCTTCAGCTGCAGGCAAATCATCCTGCAACATGATTTTTTTTATGACTTTTTTATGATCCCGCAACTTGTTTATGATGTTTGGATTATATCTTTTCAGTCACTGCTTTTTAAATTTATGCATCAATCCAAATTCTTGCACTGTGATCTATATATTCCATACGGTAAATAATGATTTTTTTTTTTTTCCCCAGCAATAACACAGTTGTTTCAGATTAACTTTGGCAGAAATACTAAAGATTAACCATTCTCCAAAAAAATTTAATAAGTCATCAAGGCACAATGGAGCGAGAGTTCGACTACTGCGCGCTTATGAATGGGATCCAGGAGCTTGATTTACAGGGGAATTCAGTGCCAAGTGACCTTGTGCTAATAGGCAATTCTGCCTTCCCACTCACCATGAATCCAAGAGGTCAGGTCCTAATGGCTGCATCGCGTTATGGCCAGGGACGTATAGTAGTGTTGGGACATGATGAGTATTTGAAACGTTTCCCTCGCCTGTTGGTGAATGCCTTGCAATGGCTTATGCAGTGTCAGATTGAAAGCAGAATGATCGGCTTTCAAAATAGTCTGGGTTCCCTCACAGAGTATTTAAAGGACTGCCCTGTGCAAACCAAGGTAGGAGATTTCAAAAATGATGGATTAGCAGTCTACGTCACTGATGCCTATAGTGTTGATTCATGTGCCAAAGAGATGGTAGAGTTCCTTAAATCTGGAGGGGGCTTGATCATTGCTGGTGAGGCTTGGAACTGGGCTCAGTCGCATCCAGGAGAGAATACATTTCTCTTCTTCCCTGGCAACAAAGTTTGCAGTGTGGCAGGAATTTATTTCTCAGACCATCAAGGGGAACTTGGCAAATTTCCTGTACCTCAGCAAATTCCATCAAACTGGCTGGCAGTGTCGTAAGTAAAGTAAAAATGCACCAAATGTTTTGTTTAATTGCCTGTAATATTTCACTTATTTATTTTGGTTTATTTTCAGGATTGGTAAGGACTTCAAAGATGATCTTGAGTTCCTACTCCAAGGTGTTTCTGTGTTTGATGTTCAAGGCGGTGCTTTAGCATCTGAGGTGATGCCACATGGGCCCTTAGCATTTCCTATTGCACTTACCCCAGATGGTAAAGCATTTATTGCTGGAGCATACTATGGACAGGGGAGAATAATTGTGGCTGCCCATGAAAGCTACCTTGGTCGTGAGTCACTGTCTAGCTTCTTGATCAACGCTATACGCTGGCTTGATGAAGAGCGCAATGGTGTTATTGGAATCGTGCCCAATCTTCAAGCTGCTCATCAGGTTCTAAGCAAAGCCGGGCTAAAATGTCAGCTCACTGGATTTAGGAAAGACCTTAGTGTCTATGTCTGTACCACCTACGATGATTCTCAGTGTCAGCAGATTCAAGAGTTTGTTGCTGAGGGTGGCGGTCTCTTGATAGGAGGTCATGCTTGGTACTGGGCACAGACCCACCCTATGCTTAATGTGATGACTGACTGCCCAGCAAACCGTATTCTCAATAAAATGGGACTGTCTGTAATGGCTAATATTGTGAAGGGTGGCTTGTATAAAGCCCAGAAAGTAACAAAGGATGGGGACAGCGGAACATACACATACCATTTCCGTGACATGCTGCAGCGCTTTGCTGGTCATGTCATCCAGGGCCAGGACCTTACCAAACATGATAGCGAATGTCTGGAAAAGCTGAGAAATGATTGCACAAATTATCTTTGCATGCAGGATTATGCCAACGCTTCCTATACTTCAATGGTTACACTGATTACGGATATGGTGAAAAAAGCTGGAGTTCCACAGGTGTGTGATACCTGCCCTGTCAAAAGTGCCAAAGATAAATTGATGCTTCATGTAGGATCTGAGGTGTACAGGGTGTGCAAAGACCCCGATGAACTTCTACCATTCATCATCAGAAACATACCTGATCTTCCTACGGTGTCCAATGCGAGACTACAGATCAGTGCAAACACAGCTGGTAGAGATTTTCTTTCTTTTAGTTGAATTTTTCCGTCTCAGATGTGTGTGTGTGTGTGTATGTATATATATATATATATATATATATATATATATATATATACATACATACATACATACACTAGTCCTTCTCAAAAAAATTAGCATATTGTGATAAAGTTCATTATTTTCTGTAATGTACTGATAAAAATTAAACTTTCATATATTTTAGATTCATTGCACCCCAACTGAAATATTTCAGGTCTTTTATTGTTTTAATACTGATGATTTTGGCATACAGCTCATGAAAACCAAAAATCCTTCTCTCAAAAAATTAGCATATTTCATCCAACCAATAAAAAAAGTGTTTTTAATACAAAAAAGTCAACCTTCAAATAATTATGTTCAGTTATGCACTTAATACTTAGTCAGGATTCCATTTGCAGAAATGACTGCTTCAATGCGGCGTGGCATGGAGGCAATCAGCCTGTGGCACTGCTGAGGTGTCATGGAGGACCAGGATGCTTCGATAGTGGCCTTAAGCTCATCCACAGTGTTGGGTCTGGTGTCTCTCAACTTTCTCTTCACAATATCCCACAGATTCTCTATGGGGTTCAGGTCAGGAGAGATGGCAGACCAATAGAGCTCAGTAAACCATTTACCAGTGATTTTAGCACTGTGAGCAGGTGCCAGGTCATGCTGAAAAATGAACATCTTCATATCCATAAAGCTTTTCAGCAGATGGAAGCATGAAGTGCTCCAAAATCTCCTGATAGCTAGCTGCATTGACCCTGCCCTTGATAAAACACAGTGGACCAACACCAGCAGCTGACCATCACTGACTGTGGGTACTTGACACTGGACTTCAGGCATTTCGGCATCTAAAGTCTCCCTAGTCTTCCTCCAGACTCTGGCACCTTGATTTCCGAATGACATGCAAAATTTGCTTTCATCTGAAAAAAGTACTTTGGACCACTGAGCGACAGTCCAGTGCTGCTTTTCTGTGGCCCAGGTCAGGTGCTTCTGCCGCTGTTTCTGGTTCAAAAGTGGCTTGACCTGGGGAATGCGGCACCTGTAACCCAGGCCACTGCTTCCACAGGTCTCCCAAGATCTGAAATCGGTCCTTCTCCACAATCTTCCTCAAGGTCCGGTCACCTCTTCTGGTTGTGCAGCGTTTCCTGCCACACTTTTTCCTTCCCATTGATACAGCACTCTGGGAATAGCCTATTCGCTCAGAGATTTCTTTGTGTCTTACCCTCTTGCTTGAGGGTGTCAATGATGGCCTTCTGGACAGCAGTCAGGTCGGCAGTCTTACCCATGATTGCGGTTTTGAGTAATGAACCAGGCTGGGAGTTTTTAAAAGCCTCAGGAATCTTTTGCAGGTGTTAAGAGTTAATTGGTTGATTCAGAGGATTAGGTTAATAGCTCGTTTATACTACCTTTTCGTGATATGCTAATTTTTTGAGATAGGAATTTTGGGTTTTCATGAGCTGTATGCCAAAATCATCAGTATTAAAACAATAAAAGACCTGAAATATTTCAGTTGGTGTGCAATGAATCTAAAATATATGAAAGTTTAATTTTTATCAGTATATTATAGAAAATAATGAACTTTATCACAATATGCTAATTTTTTGAGAAAGACTAGTGTGTGTGTGTGTGTGTATGTATGTATATATATATATATATATATATATATATATATATATATATATATATATATATATATGGGCCTTTTTTATGGCAATTTTTTCCTCTAAAAATATAGCTGAAAATCGGCCTCTCTACACCTCTGTAGAAATTATTTTAAAATGATCTACAGAGGTGCATGGAAGCCCATTTTCATCAATTATTACACTTTTGTTACAATGGTGAATGAAAAATTTCAGGATTGCATTGTAAAACCCTTCAATTGCTCTCATATATGCTCACATTTATATTTAAGACTTTCATCCAAACTCACAATTATACAGTGTATATATACAGTGGAGCCTCGGTACTCAAACTTAATCCGTTCCAGACGGCTGTTCGGATTCAGATTTGTTTGAAGTCCGAATCCACTTTTCCCATTAGAAATAATGTAAATGGTATTTATCTGTTTTGTCGTCTTTTGAACAGAAGTTAACAATATCGTAACTCATACCATAGATCCGCAAATTAAGTGAAAATATTATTGGATATAATATACTATGTTATGGTCTGTGTTGTGAGAGACTCTGGTTTTGTCCTCCCCCCCGTGTGAGTTGAAGTCACATGCGGGTGGCATGCTAAACACACACACCTGATGCCACTTAATCATGGGCTATAAAGACTAGCAGAGTGCTCTTCCCGGTACTAGAAATTGTCCTTCTTCCCCATGATCTCTCTGGCTCTCAGCTCCATGATCCACCAGTTCCCGCTTTCGTTTGATTTCTGTGTTTCTCTGCATCTCTAACAGTGACTATGATTTCCCCATGATCTAGTGCTTTCTGGTGCGCTTTACTGTTCACAGGGAATGCACTAGATCATGGGTAAATTGTAGTCACTGTTAGAGATGCGGAGAAACGCGGAAATCAAACTAAAGCAGGAACTGGTGGAGCACGGAGCTGAGAGCCAGAGAGATCATGGGGAAGAGGGACAATTTCTAGCACCGGGAAGAGGACTCTGTTAGTCTTTATAGCCCATGATTAAGTGGCATCAGGTGACAGCCACGCCCCTCTCCAACACACATTTCAACGCGCAACTCTTTTATGAGAGACCACAACACACTAAAATAAAAATGACAGTGCAGTTAAAGCATAAAAACAATAAAGATAAGAATTTTAACCTTTGTGGTGGTGAGCAGTTGGCATACGTAAATATTGGAGAGGTAGAGAAGATGCATTATCTCCTTTCATAACAGAGAGGGAGAGAGGAAGTGGATTCTCTTCCATAACAGCTTCAGGTAAATCAGCCAAAGGTGTTTTTTTTCTCTTGCTACCGCTTTGCATGGATGACTCTTCTTCAGGATGTGCCTTTCTTTTCTTGAACATTTCTAACGTGGCTTGTTTCTGCCTTCTTTTCAAAACCTTACGGAAGTGGCTCATGACCTAATCGTTAAATGTGTTCACAGCATTGCTAGCACTTTAGCACTAGCTTTAGCTTTGAGGGTGATACGTACATAGTACTGTATAAACAACTTCCAGACTTCCCCCAAGACAGCTTTATCAGGGTGATACATAGTATCAACAACTTCCAGACTGCCCCAGAACATCGTGCTTTATCAGGGTGATACATAGTATCAACAACTTCTGGACTTCCGGAAGTTGCGCCCTTTTCCTTCCTCTCGGTCTCGTTTTTTTCTCGTGCGTTTCTCGAGTTCGACTTCCAGTTTTTATTCGGTTTCCGGGAAGAAAAAAAAAAAAATCATGGCTTTTTTTGTTCGGATTCCGATTTGTTCAAACTGTAGAGTGTTCGGATTCCAAGGCTCCACTGCACTACATGTATTTTATTTATTAACTTGACAGGATTGTATAACATTTAGTGATAACTTTTACAGGTGCAGAGGAATGGATAAGCACAGGTCTTTATCTTTCTCCTGGAATGAGGACTTACATTGCAGTACCTAAAGAAATCGAAGGCAAAGGCTGGCGGGTAATTGCACTACATACTATGCTTTCATTAAATCACTGTTATAATTTGAATATGTGCAATGTATTTGCAACAAATTGTGCATTTTTAGCTTGCAGGAAAAGTTAAAAATAGTACAACTCATGTTTATACAATATGCTTACAGCTGCAGATTGGATGCCAAACAGATAGTTTGGGTCACATAGCTGTACTGAAACGTGCTCCTGTGGTGCACGAGCGAATTGCTTTGGAGCGTGAGATGGTGCAGGTCTGCAATTTGTGGGGAGGCCTTATGTACCTAATCGCGCCCCCCAAGACGAAAGTGAATGGGGTGGAGGTTATTGTACAAAAAGCCGTAAAAGCGCCATACTACAAATCTGGTAATTTCACTTTCTCTTAATTCCTCAACATCGATATTGACCATTCATTTATTTTCTGAACTGCTTAATCCTAATTAGGGTCTCAGGGTGAGGGCAGAGTACACCCTGGAAAGCTCACCAGGCCATCGCATTGCAGAAACATGCTGACAGCTATGTAGGTACTCTTGACCAAAGTCAGCAGTGTTTCTTGTACATGCCTGACGTCATAGACAGTGAGAGACATGGCCTGCTTTTGCTAACCCAGTTAGCTACACGGGGGGGGGGGGGGGGTGTTTGAAAACGCACTGATAGTGGAATCAGTAATCCAGCACTTTAGCAGTGGGCAACCAAGCTAAATAATATTAAATATGACACGGGAATGAGACAATCTAATTTGTCATTTCTTTCATTATTCTGAGTAATGCTTGAGTCAAATTGATGGTTGCTCATAGTTTGTCATGATCACTTGGAGTAAGTATCATGACTGTACTTGCTTTAGTTTTTTATCCTTTGTGCTATTTTTGTTTTGAATATGTGGGCTGAACAGATGCCATTAGTTACGTAGAGCTAATAACACGTGACCTGCCTCAATGCCATGGTTAAGCTCTATGTCAGGTTCTAAATCAACACAGACATCATAATACACATTCACGCAAGAGGAAAAACACTGAGAGTTAATTATTTACTCATGAGGAGAGCAGCCAGGTCAGCTCAGTTACAACTGGCCTAGGTGCTCTGAGTTAAGTCCGGCTGAGAGCCTCTTTTATTTCAAAAGGGGGTGGTCCCTAGTTACATATATTCTAAACAGCAGTTATTATATGTTAACCTTTCACATATAGAATAGCAATGTTCCATTTAATGTCACGTCTTCCAGCAGTCGGAGAGACATCGGTTGTCTGGTCGTTTGCGCATGGCTCAGCTGCGGTTAGGCAACTTCCTAAAAACAACTTTAGCAAACAGTTTCAACACTCACACACATACATGACATTTAAAATGGGTAAGCGAGCAGTTTAAACATTACACACATAGTAGACCAAGAGAGAAGCTGTGATCAATTATATACAATTATTCTAACACTCTATACATTTCTTTCTTTCTTTCGGCTTTTTCCCTTTTCTCGGGAGTCGCCACAGCGAATCATCTGATTCACACGTTTCATTTGGCAGAGGTTTTTACGTCGGATGCCCTTCCTGTCACAACCCTTTAGCAAGGGACAGAAACACGCTGACGGCTTTGCAGCCTACTCTTTACGAAAGTCAGCAATGGTTCTTTTACATGCCTCTCACCATAGACAGTGAGAGACATGGCCTGCCTTTGATAACCCAGTTTGCTGCACTGGGGGGTACAATGACAACCCTGTGGGGACTTGAACCCCCAACCTTAGGATCAGTGATCCTGCGCCCTATCCACTAGACCATCACTGCCCCTATCCTAACACTCTATAAATATAAACTAGAAATCTTGTGCTTATTCTTTAATGTACTGGTATCTGAGTTGTATATACAGTACTTTAATTATTAGAGTTCATGAGACCCATGATTGTGTGCACGCTTACCTCTGTCATCAAAACAAACTAATATGAATGTATGTTTTTTTTATGATTTTTATTTTTTGCTTCTGTTCCCACAGTACATAATGAAACATTTATAGACTCCAAACTCCATGGATGTAATTAAATTGAATTTTCTTTCTGTCTGACATTCCATTATGGGGGCTATTCAGCGACATCCAATTCACCTTTGAAGCTCATTTGTTAATAAGGATTAATTCATTATTAGGGATAAAGAATAGATAACTGTAATATAAAAATCCACATGTTTAAACTGTAAATTGCTTTAGCTGGTGATTTGCCTATAACAGTTATATTTATTAAATTTATTCATCGAATGCCTTTCGTATTGTGGTCAAATATCCAAGTGATGCCTTAAGAATAGAAATTGAAGGGCTGAGAACCAGAGTGGTCTCACCGACAGAAACATTTTTCTAGGAAAAATTACATGAAGCTTTAGGTAATATAAAAAACCATGGGTAAAACACACAATATCATTCAAGGTCATAAGGAAGCTAAAGGGACCATTCTGGTACACATTGACCTTTCACCTTATCTCATTTTTCAGTTTTTGTGAGATAGACCACTGTGGCTTTTAGCCCATCGGTTGTATAGTATTATGTGGTAGCTTAAACTCTACACTGTTTTAGCAAGAATTTCCTGAGGAAATAACTTCTGTTTCAGTCAGTCATTCAGTAAAAGTACCACCAACTCAAGGATCGCTTATTCCTCAAACTTTTCTATCCATCAGGAGAAACCAGTGTAGCAGACTGGGTAAAGGAGATCCGTGATGCACCAGCTCCTTGGGCCGAACTGGAGTTTGAGAATGTAATCCTTTCCTTACTCTCTGATAACATACGTAAACTGGATCGTCCTGATGAGGTGGCGGCTTTCTGGGACAACATCATGAAGGGCGTGGCTGACTTGGCTGCAAAGCCTGCACAGTTTTCACGCAAGGAACGTTTTGTCGCTGATGTTCAGATCTCTTGTGGTTTGTATTGGAAGCCATCAGTAATACAACCAAACAGTATTTATTCCAGCTACTTGTATGGAGGATGTTTGTCTCACTAGGTTCTCTATCTCCCATCTTTTCAACAGGCTTCATGCATGCTGGCTACCCTATAATGATTCACGCCACCTCTGCTGCAGAACTCATTAACCCAGATGCAGCTTGTAAAAATGGAATTTGGGGGCCCATTCATGAATTAGGCCATAATCAGCAGTGCTCCGTGTGGGAGTTCCCGCCACATACTACTGAGTGCACCTGTAACTTGTGGTCAGTGTATGTGCATGAGGAAGTGCTGGGGGTTCCCAGGGCAAAGGCTCATGAGAATCTGTCACCAGAAAACAGAAAGAATCGTACTGCGAATTACGTGAAGGAAGGCAGGAAACTGGAAAACTGGAGTGTCTGGACATCCCTGGAGACGTACCTGCAGGTAAACGTTTACACAATTCTGAGTGTCTTTTTATTTTATGATATACAAATTACATACAGACGCTCCCCAACTTACATTTTTAATTGGTTCCGGACGGCTGAACGTAAGTTGAAAGTGAACGTAAGTTGTTACAGTGACGTATGACGTTCATTCTGCACTATACATCCATAAATACCATTACCGTTTTTCATAAAACACCCCTAAATAAATTATTATAAACATAACATTGAAAAATAATATCAAATAATATCAACATAAATTTGAAATAAATTAAATTCAAGCAAAATAATTTAATATAAATAAATTTTAATCAAATTTACTCATCAAATATCAAATGCAGTATCAAAGTGAACCTTTAACATTCTCTATGATGCAATCTTTCTGCTTGTAAATGGTTCCGATGGTTGACGGATGGTCACTTTACATGAAGCTGAGCCGAGACACATTACATGAAGCTGAGCCGAGTCACTTTTCATGAAGCTTAAAACAGCCAATCAATACTTACAATATGTGAGGCGCTCAACACTGAAAATAGTTTATTTGTTTGTGCTTGACACAAAGCGCGGGTTGTACGGACTTCCAGTCTTTCATTTGAGCAAGGGCGCCGTTGAATACTGGTTTAGTACTCAGCCTGCATTGATGTGAGTCACCAGCAGAGCGGAGAGTTCTCTTTCTTTGCTGAGGGTTACAAAAGTCTGCAAAAACAGTGTAAACACAAAGGTCACAGAGACGACATCTTAACACAATGGTAACACGCTATATGTGTGTGTGTGTGTGTGTGTGTGTATATATATATATACACACACACCCAGACCCTCCCCGACTTACGTTCATCCGTGTTTTGGTTTTTTTTTTTTTTCAAAAAAAAAATTGTCAAATTTTGAGTTTAGACATACCTACGTAGTACGCTGACGTAATGACGCTGTGTCCATTGTTTACAAACTGAACGTGCCCCTCTTTCTTCCCAATTCAGTTACATATACATCGTTTTTTATTTATATATATATATATATACAGTCGGCCCCCGACTTACGAAATTAATCCGTTCCAGAGCCTTTTTTGTAACGCGGGAGTTTCGTCAGTAGGGGTCGCATTTTTCATGTTTATTTTATGTTTAATATTTAATATTAAACATTTTTATTAACCATTTTCTTTATTAATGAAACCAAACGATATTAAACATTTATTAAACACTTTTTGTCTTTTTGGGCTGACTTTCACCTTCAAACGTTGTCAAATTTGGAGATTGCCCGAGTTGTGAAAACTTTGTCTGGATGGTGTTTTTCCATGAAATCTGAGACGTAATGAAATTTTGCCTGCACATTTTTTATTTGTGCTGATGGAATGATTTCCGCCTCCTCCTCGTCCTCCTCTGTGCTGAACTCCTCGCGCACTGCCGAGTGTCACATCGCCTCCAGCTCCTTCAGCTCCTCCGTGGTCAGTTCCTCTTGGTGCTTCGTGACCAAGTCGTCAATGTCCTCCTCGTTGATGTCCAGCCCCATTGCCTTTCCCAGAGACACGATCTTGTCCACCTCAGGCTCAGGGTGAGGCTCGTTCTCCACGTCCAAGTCTCCCAGATCAGTAGCATGTGGCCACAACTTCCTCCACGCAGCATTAAGTGTCCGCGTGGTCACCCCCTGCCAAGCCATGTCTATCAATTTCAAGCACACCACAATGTTGAAGTGGTGCTTCCAAAACTCACGAAGGGTGAGCTGGGTATTCTTCGTCATGTCAAAACACGTTTTAAAAAGATATTTCGTGTAAAGTTTCTTGAAATGTGCAATGACTTACTGGTCCATGGGTTGGAGCAGAGGGGTGGTGTTTGGAGGAAGGAACAGCACCTTGATGAATGCAAATTCGTCTAGGATATCAACTTTGAGGCCGAGTGGGTGGGTGGGGGCATTATCAAGGACGTTACTGTATCTCCGGCAATTTCTTTCTCCTCTCTCCATCTCGTTGTTCTGTGATGATCTCCTTTTCAATATCACCTTTAAGGTCTCCTTCTGCTTCAGTATTGTCCCGATTGTAGAAGGGTTTCGGCCGTACTCCTTTGCGATTTCGCTCAATCGCATTTTTATTATCTCCTGCTTCATTTCGATGGACAATGGAGCAGTCGCCTTCTCGGTTTCAGGATTCACTTTCTTGGGACCCATAATGGAATAAAATAAAATGGTTGGAAAACGGATAAAATGATCACTCAACAAAAAAAACTAGCCAACAGTCCTCTTCGACTCTTCTCACGCGTATGGTGGACAGAAGGTATCAGTACAGTAATAGGTAAAGTACAGCTCCCTTCCTGGCCAATGGGAGGCCAGCGAGGCAGGATGTTGAGAGACAGCCAATGAGAGAGCAACTCGTGCATGGTTTGAATTTTGATTGTTGTGTTGTAATAATGAATGGCGCTTTTCGTAAGAGGAGGTTGTTTTCCTGTCCCAGGATTTTCGTACCCCGGGGGTTTCGAAGTAGGGGGCCAACTGTATGTGTGTGTGTGTGTGTGTGTGTGTGTGTGTGTGTGTGTGTGTGTGTGTGTGTGTGTGTGTGTATATGTATGTACATATGTAACAAACAATTTAAACAAGTCCAGTTCTCTTTCTTTGATCACTAGCTCATCCCTATCTGCAACAAACACAGAGAAAACACATAAGTACAGCTACTATTTATACCTGAGCACATTTATTCAATTAACTGCCCACTTTGTTGGACTCTTTTCTGCCTGCCTGAAGAGGGCATGCAACTATGCCCTCGCTCCCTCTGCTTGACCCAGGCCAGGGAGATATTTCAGCCTTCTGCTGACTTCCCAGACCTGCCAGCAGAAGTAATCATTTCACACTATCTGCAAATATATCTGCAAATCTTGAAATCAAGTGGCTATAATACTAGATACCAATGAGTGATCCAGATGTTGACGTCGTTCATGTTGTGGAGCCACTGGTTTGTGGAATGTTCCAAATAGGGGATCATAGGGTGACTCTGTAGGTCAGGGGTCAGGAATCTGTGGCTCGTGAGCCAGATGTGGCGCTTTTCATGACTGTATCTGGCTCTCAGATAAATCAGGTGGACTTTCTTAATAGAATAATGAATACACAATTTCACAGTCATTTAAATAAAAATACAAAAAAGCCATCTAATCATAATTAACTCTATACATCTATTTTCAACGCCACATCACTGTGGCGCGCAGCGGAGAGCCAATCCTTTCTGTACACCAGTGTGTGGGCGGGTCCGATACCTTGAAACTCTAATTTTATTGGATTATAACAACAGCGTGTTGTTTTTGAGTAAAGAGGTAAATTTCCTCGTTTTTGATCATCTCATTTGCACAAAGCCAAGCAGAGCTGGCAAACAAACACAAATGGACAGACGTGGAAAAACTTCAACCCACAGACCAACTGATTGCCAAAACTTGGGATGTGCTTCCTGTCACAAACACTGCAGCGAAACCATGCACCAGAAGTTGCATTAATAAATAACTTCATTATGACAATGCCATTTAAAATAAATTCAGTCTTATTATACTCTCAAATTGTTGGTCTTCTTTTTCAATTTAGTTGTATTCAGTATTAACATATATTCCCGACCCCTGCTGTAGGTAGTACCAGAAAGTGAGGAATGCCCTGAAGAGTTAGGAAAAGTCAAGCTGAAAGTCAGTTCACATGGCTCTGTTCCCTGGATGGGATCCGCCATATTGTTTTTAACAAGTTAGGTCAGAGGGCTAGTGACATCCAAATAGTTAGCCATAAACTTATGATGATAGCCAGCCATCAGGAACTGCCTTTGCTCTCCTTTGGTCTTACGCCTTAAGCACATCTCAATCACTCCCATCTGATTAAATTAGGGAAGAATCTGCCTTTGACCCACATGACAGCCCAGGGTTAGTTGTGGCTTTTCTGGGCCGATTGTGTGCTTCCACGTCTATTTCTCCGCCCTTCCAAAACACCTTGTGCAGTGCTTCTCAATTATTTTCAGTGATGCCCCTATAGTAAGGGGAAAAAAAACATTTCACCCATGCCTCGCGCTCGACTATAAATAGTGTTTACTGCACTTCATATCGTTTGCTCGGTGCTTTTTCCCTACACCATAGGGAACACAGTGAGAGTGCAACTGCCATCTACTGTCGAGCATGCGCAATTACACTTAATTCTAGTACAGTATGGCGAAAAAAGCATGCTCCACAGGGTCATACGCGCCCACTATTTGAGAAGCACTGGTCTTGTGGGAGCTCACCACGAGCCGTTCCTCACTGGTATTCGTAGCGTGCACATGCACAAAATTCTCCTCCTTCTCTGTTACGCACCACCTCATACCTGCTCACGTGACCTCTTTGCCACAGTTGAGGATTGGAAGGGTTAGTTTCCTTATTGTTTATTCTTGTTTCATTATTATTTATTATTCTTTATTATTAATGTTAATGTACGTGTATTATTATTGTTATTATGAAATATTTATTGTTTTTACATGTTTATCCTTAATATCTTGGGTGAAATATGTGTGTGTGTGTGTGTGTGTGTGTGTGTGTGTGTCAGGTTATATGAGTTTGGGAGGGGGTTGGAATGGATTAATTGGTTTTCTATTACAGTATTTCCTATGGGAATTTTTGTTTTTATCTAATGAGCATTCTGACTTGCGAGCTTGCCCTCAGAATGGATTAATTTTGTAAGTCAAGGCACCACTGTATTGGGATATGTCAATAAAAAGAACCTGCTAATATCCTTTTGTTTAATCACCTAAACGGTCAACACCTCATTGATTCTTGTAAAGTGCACACGGAACTGGAAAGACTCATTGAACTTGGGTCATAAGTCCACTGGTCTGCTCTAAGTGCAGTATGACTCCTCCATTGCCCCATTGTCAAGCATGGCCTTGAGTTCATCCAGGAATTTTTTTTTGGATGTTGTTGGACTCTCCAGTTGGGAGGCTATGTACAACCACACCAAAAAGAGATTTTAATTTGTTGTTCTGTGAGGTTAGTACAAACTGGATCATTTATAATGGAGTCTGGGCTCTGAGTGGCGCATCGACATTAATGCCACAGCCATCTGTGACTGGAAGTCTATGGAATCTAATTGGCCGAGCTCTGACGGGAGGGAAGGATGGCATATGCTCCCTTCTCTGTCATTCACACTGATCACCAGCCAATCACAGGTGTCAGTGAGCTCATTTGTGTGAAGAGCAAACCACTACGGACCAGGAAGGGGCGAAAGCATACACACACACCCCCCCCTCCGTGACATGCAATGCTAGTCACCCACCTCTGTGGTGCCATGCCATACGTATCTGGGGACGGTTTAATAAGTTCGTAAGGAAAGTGCTATCCACCCTCTCGTACAAATGAGTTCACAGATGCACATGATTTGCTGTCAGTTTCTGTGAGTGATATCGGAGTGAGCATATGCTGTCCCTCCCGAGAGCCAATTAACTCTCATGGACTCGTGGCCATGGACAGCGGTGTGCATTAAATTGGAGAGTGTTTTATTACATTGTTCAACCAGCACACCTGTCTGAGAAGGGCATGTGCTGGTGTAAGTTGATTTAGTCCACAAAAATTTGTACAACCCACATAGTGAAAATAACACTAATAGGGTCCCACAATTTGTGAGCATATTCCATGTGCAGAAAACGACACCAAAGATGGATTCATTAGCCGATATTCTTGCCACACACTTCTGAGAGACATTGATGCCATGAAGGCTCAGCCATTAAATCAGGCCGTGAAACAGTTGAATGTTTTATCATTATGCATGCACGCACAGCTACGTCTATCTCGCGCAATGCCACAGATAGGAATGACAGTAAAAAGCCGCTTGACTTCATCTTCAGTTGATTTTGACACAATGGCCAGGTGTGTATACTGTACATATTTTTTGTATGTTTTCTACTCTTCACCGTTCTCACGCCAACTTTTATTTTATTTCAGCTGCAAGAAAAATTTGGCTGGGATGCTTTCAAGAAGGTCTTTGGAGCCTATCACGGCATTGAGAATGTCCCACAAGACAAAGATGGAAAGATGAACTTGTATGCTCTAACATTTTCAAAGACCGTGAATATGAATCTGGTCCCATTCTTCAAAGCCTGGGGATGGCCAATTCAGCTCAAGACTGAAGAATTCCTCAGCAGTTTGCCTATTTGGAAAGACCATCCCATGGCTCATTATGCTTAACATTTTAATTTGATGCTCCAGTATAGTATACTTGATGTCTCAGCATGCTTGATGCTCTTTTCTCAGTGTGCTTGGTACCCTACGCACTGTTCTAAAATTTTTCAGTCAAAAGTACCATTAACAATTTTAGCAGTTTGTGCCATTGTAGTTCTTCTGTGAGATCAGACCAGATGTAACAGCCATCACTTCCCACGTTGATCAGTGAACCTTGGGTAGCCATGAGACTCTTAACAGATCACTGGATGTCTTGTTTGGATCACCTTTGGCAGGTGCATTACCACTTCATAAATCCTGCCATTTTGGAGATTAAGACCCAGTTATTTTTCCATCCTGATACTTATTTCCAACACATCAACTTGAAGAAATGACACTAGTACCACTGTAATGGTGGAATAATCGATATTATTCGCTTCACCTTGTCATGATATGCCTGAAACTGTAAATGTAATGGCTAGTCTGTAATAGTTTGAAGGTCTATTTATGTTGTTTGAAAATTAAACCAAATTTACAATATAATGGATTGGGATGTGTGTTTATGTGGAATGTATTACAGTCATTCACTCTTTTTTTTTTTCGCCACATACTCCTAGTAGAGTCGGGGAGGCTATGTTTTGGGTCTGCACAGTGTTGGACTGGTTAGCATGTCAAGTGCAAGGTACCTTCACCACGCTCCATGAATAATGCCCTCCGTGGATACTGCTTTTAATTACACTTGTGCTCGTCTATACAGTACATGTTCTATAGTATGTGGATATGACCAAACTGGAAAAGCAAAAGTCTGTCCGTATGATTTCCTTCTACTGTTCCATAGTAACAGAACATCTGTTTTCACTCATTTTCAAGTTATTAATGCTGAAAATCCTGTTGCCTTGATTTTGACTTTTCAACTAGAAATTAGAAGTCTTATTTTTAACATCGGAATTGTCCATCTCTAAGCTTGACCTTGTTCTGATCATGAATTTTGACCTTGAAATTCCAAAATCTAATAATTTTTGGAAAACAGGTTGTGTAATGTCTCCAACAATTTTGATGAAAATGTTTGCATGGGTGTGGTCAGGATTTTCTTCACAGACAGACACACAAACGATGTTCATTTCAATACTTCCACTCAAACTGTTTTCTTGTGGAGATAATAAAAATGTTCTTTGTGCTCAGAATAACGCTGATGTCATGCTGGTATTAAAATAATGGTTGCATTTAGTCAGTAGGTGATGTTTAGAACAGAAATTACTCATTAAAAATTAAAGACCTTTTTTTGAAGATGAAAAATAATTGACTACAAATTTGTAAAAGTTTTTATTATTTTTTTAGTGTTGGGTGTTGATGATTATTCAAATACATTGAACTACTTCAAATGTGGTAAGATTATAAATACAGTTAATCACGAAGAAAACAAATCCCATGTCGGTGATGTGAGGTTTGTGCTATTTTGTGTACACTGGTTGATTTTGAAGCCATCTTGGAGAGACTAAGTGCTGTAAGACTTCAGTGTGGGAATTCAATTGGAATTCAAGACATCTCGAACACCAGTAAACAGAAACAGATAATTATATATATATATATATATATATATAAATATATATAAAATATATCATATCTTCTTCTCTTTTGGCATTTTACCTTTCTCGGGAGTCGCCACAGCGAATCATCTGATTCGCATATTTGATTTGGCATAGGTTTTCTTACGTCGAATGCCCTTCCTGTCACAACTCTTTAGCAAGGGACAGAAACACGCTAACGGCTTTGCAGCCTACTCTTTATGAAAGTCAGCAATGATTCTTTTACATGCCTCTCACCATAGATAGTGAGGGACATGGCCCGCCTTTGATAACCCAGTTAGCTGCACAGAGGGACATTTATATATATATATATATATATATATATATATATATATATATATATATATATATATATATATTTCTATAGGAATTAAGTGAAAGTTGAGTTTGGACCTCCGATCTGTCAAGCAGGGAATTGTGTGTCTCTGAGAGAGAGATAGACAGAGATAGGTGTGTGTGTGTGTGTGTGTGTGCGTGAGTAAAAAAAAATGTTTAATAATGGTTTAATTAATAAATATGTTAATAAAATGGTTTAATAAATAATTTTCTTTCAATTTTAACACATATTTCATACGAAATTGGTGTACTTTTATCATTTTTAAAGGGTTTATGGGGTTGTCTTTGGTAGCCTTGGAACGAATCAGGCGTTTAACATGTAAAATGCGACTCCTACTGATGAAACTCCCGCGTTACGAAAAAGGTGCTGGAATGGATTAATTTCGTAAGTCGGGGGCCGACTGTGTGTGTGTGTGTGTGTGTGTGTGTGTGTATGTATGTGTGTGTGTATATATATATATATATATATTATATAAAATGTGTGTGTATATGTGTATATATGTATATGTGTATATATGTATATGTATATTTGTATATATATATATATATATATATATATATATACTTACTTTATATAAACTTTACTATAACATCTATTGATTGCCATTTAAATCACATCTACATTATTATAATTACATTTATGATGAATGAAAAATTATAAATTAAGCAGAATTTGCATAATTAGGGACAGACAGTGACTTCAGTTAAATAGTAAAATGAGTATTGACATGGTGGGAATAGAAATGATTCATTCCCTGGTGATGAACATGTTTATCATTAATGGCTCTTACTGTATCCTGGATTTGAATTCCATTATTCTCAACTTTTATTGCTTTAAAGTAATTTCCATGATGAAGATCATTGCTGTTATGCAAATGTGAGGCTTTTTATTTAGTTTCCATAGCAACCACCACTATTCTAGGGTGAAGCAGACATGACATTATCCTTAATAGTTCGAAAAGTATTTGTTTAAAATATAACAGGTTATGTTAATGTGAGTGTGTAAAGGGGCAGTGATGGTCTAGTGCAGGGGTCGGCAACCTTTAACACTCAAAGAGCCATTTCGACCCGGTTTCCACGGAAAAGACAACACTGGGAGCCGCAAACACTTTTTGACATCTGAAATGAATATGTTCGCATATATATAAATATATCTCTCATGCGTTCAAACTCCGACACCCATATATCTCTGTCAGCTATGTCAGCCAGCTCCAGCTCAAGATCAGGTTGACTTACACCTGCAAATGCAGACACATTTAACAGGGATAGGTCGATGGTCAGAGCGACGGGAAGGATAATGTAGCTTTTTCCTCTCTGAACTCTTGGAATCGTTTTCCAAGCGATGCTTGCATTGTAGCGATTGCAGACTGCAAATACTCTGAATTTATCACCTTGTTCGCTTGTTTGAACTCCCTTAAGGAGGAAGTGAGACAGTGTTCCTCTCTCTAAATCTCTCACAAACACTGTCAGCTTGCGCTCAAACGCCAACACCTCTTCCAGCATGTGTAGCGCTGTGCCTCCTCTCCCCTGAAGAGTTGTATTCAGCACTTTCAGGTTCGCCGTCATGTCCACCATGACATACAGCTTTTCCAGCCACTCTTGCCGTTCCAGCTCAGGAAAGGTGAGTCCTTTGCTGCTCATGAAAGTCTTCACCTCTCCCAGACATGCAGCAAAGCGTTTCAGCACTTCTCCTCTGGACAGCCACCGCACTCTGTTATGCATCAGATCAGAGTACGTGCGCTCCACCTCATCCAGTAATGAACGAAACTGAAGGTGATTTGAACCTTTTGCAAATGAATCTGCCCATGCATCATTAAATGCTTTGTTTTCTTCAAATATTTTTCTTTTCTTAGATTTATCCATCCGTGGCCTACCTAGGGTTGAAAGTCTCGATAAATGTACGGCGTTTTGGCGGGCTGTCGGAGAAGTGTGGCTCATATTTTAGGCGATGCAAAAGAATACAATCTATATACATTATTTTATTTTAATATTTACAGATCACAATAATCATACAATTTACAGCTACAATTAAACAAACGAACAGACACAAATAAAATACTTTAAGATATTGTGCAGTTTTGGTGTTGCTGGTCTTTCCGCGCATGCCGGCTGTCAAATCTGCCTGCTGACACGTCAAGTGCTGTCGACGTTGTGTTGAACATGTCACAATAAAAGTAGCTGTCAGTTGTCCATTGCACAGCAGACAGAAGCAGTGTATTAATTGTTCTACTCAGCTCCCTACAATATACTTAAAATCGGATACTTGCAATTTATTTTCCCAAGCCATGCAGAGCCGCAGCATAAGGATGAAAGAGCCGCATGCGGCTCCGGAGCCGCGGGTTGCCGACCCCTGGTCTAGTGGTATAGGGCGCTGGATCGCTGATCCAAAGGTTGGGGGTTCGAGTCCCACTCTCCACAAGGTTGTCACTGTCCCCCCCCCCCAGTGCAGCTAATTGGGTTATCAAAGGCGGGTCATGTCTCTCACTGTCTATGGTGAGAGGCATGTAAAAGAACCATTGCTGACTTTCATAAAGAGTAGCTGCAGTTGTCAGCGTGTTATTGTCCCTTGCTAAAAAGGGTTGTGACAGGAAGGGCATTCGACGTAAAAACCTCTGCCAAATCAAACATGCGAATCAGGTGATTCGCTGTGGCGACTCGTGAGTAAAAGGGAAAAAGCCGAAAGGAAGACAGACATGTTAATGTGAGTGTGTGTGTGTGTGTGTCCCTGTGTTTGTCTGAGCGGTTTATTGTGAGACTTTATTGTTTGATGTTCTGGTTTGTTATTAGCAAATCCTTTCTCTCCTTATTTGCTCCTTTGTGTGCTGTGTGTTTTGGAGACTCAACATGACTACATGCAGCTGATATTGAAATTATCCACTGTAAAAAAATAACTGTAATATTTCCATATTTTAATCATGACAAAAACAGGTCAATGTAAGCTGTGCTTTCCTCACTCCACCCAGCTTGTGACGGAACTAACCTTACTCTTTCATAACAGGTTCTGTGTTGTTCAAGTTAACACACTCAAAACACTCTCTTGAGGCGGAGGCAGTATAACTTCTTCCTCCTGACAGGTGAGTTGATAGTCCTAATTTCACATATAGCTTTTGTTATAACATTTATTTTTAGTCAAGAGAATAGCCTCCTGTATTAAAACATGTTTAAATGTGTATCAGTTTAGACTGACCGTGGTACAACTACAATAGGGGTTTTATTCATAAATATTGAATATTTGTCAATACAACTGAATCTACATGTTCACATTTTGGGGAAGACCTTCTTTTAATTCATGAATGATGTAGAGAACATTAGAACATTAATTTTAAGTCTTCAACTGTCGGCACATCATCCTGCAACATGATAACTTTTTTTTATGATTTTTGGATTCTATTGTTTGTCACTGCTTTTTAAATTTATGCCTTGATCCAAATTCTTGCACTGTGATCTATATATTCCATACGGTAAATAATGATGTTTTTTTTTTCCCCCCCAGCAACAACACAGTTGTTTCAGATTACCTTTGGCAGAAATACTAAAGATTAACCATTCTCCAAAAAATTTAATAAGTCGTCAAAGCACAATGGAGCGAGAGTTCGACTACTGCGCGCTTATGAATGGGATCCAGGAGCTTGATTTACAGGGGAATTCAGTGCCAAGTGACCTTGTGCTAATAGGCAATTCTGCCTTCCCACTCACCATGAATCCAAGAGGTCAGGTCCTAATGGCTGCATCGCATTATGGCCAGGGACGTATAGTAGTGTTGGGACATGATGAGTATTTGAAACGTTTCCCTCGCCTGTTGGTGAATGCCTTGCAATGGCTCATGTCGTGTCAGATTGAAAGCAGAATGGTAGGCTTTCAAAATAGTCTGGGTTCCCTCACAGAGTATTTAAAGGACTGCCCTGTGCAAACCAAGGTAGGAGATTTCAAAAATGATGGATTAGCAGTCTACGTCACTGATGCCTATAGTGTTGATTCATGTGCCAAAGAGTTAGTAGCGTTCCTTAAATCTGGAGGGGGCTTGATCATTGCTGGTGAGGCTTGGAACTGGGCTCAGTTGCATCCAGGAGAGAATACATTTTTCTTCTTCCCTGGCAACAAAGTTTGCAGTGTGGCAGGAATTTATTTCTCAGACCAACAAGGGGAACTCGGCAAAGTTCCTGTACCTCAGCAAATTCCATCAAGCTGGCTGGCAGTGTCGTAAGTAAAGTAAAAATGCACCTAATGTTTTGTTTAATTGTCTGTAATATTTCACTTATTTATTTTGGTTTATTTTCAGGATTGGTAAGGACTTCAAAGATGATCTTGAGTTCCTACTCCAAGGTGTTTCTGAGTTTGATGTTCAAGGCGATGCTTTAGCATCTGAGGTGATGCCACATGGGCCCTTAGCATTTCCTATTGCACTTACCCCAGATGGTGAAGCATTCATTGCTGGAGCCTACTATGGACAGGGGAGAATAATTGTGGCTGCCCATGAATGCTATCTTGGTTGGGAGTCACTGACTAGCTTCTTGATCAACGCTATACGCTGGCTTGATGACGGGTGCAGTGGAGTTATTGGAATCGTGCCCAATCTTCAAGCTGCTCATCAGGTTCTAAGCAAAGCCGGGCTAAAATGTCAGCTCACTGGATTTAGGAAAGACCTCAGTATCTATGTCTGTACCACCTACGATGATTCTCAGTGTCAGCAGATTCAAGAGTTTGTTGCTGAGGGTGGCGGTCTCTTGATAGGAGGTCATGCTTGGTACTGGGCACAGACCCACCCTATGCTCAATGTGATGACTGACTGCCCAGCAAACCGTATTCTCAATAAAATGGGACTGTCTGTAATGGCTAATATTGTGAAGGGTGGCTTGTATAAAGCCCAGAAAGTAACAAAGGATGGGGACAGCGGAACACACACATACCATTTCCGTGACATGCTGCAGCGCTTTGCTGGCCATGTCATCGAGGGCCAGGATCTTACCAAACATGATAGCGATTGTCTAGAAAAGCTGCGAAATTATTGCACAAATTATCTTTGCATGCAGGATTATGCCAACGCTTCCTATACTTCAATGGTTACAATGATCACGGATATGGTGAAAAAAGCTGGAGTTCCACAGGTGTGTGATATCTGCCCTGTTAAAAGTGCCAAAGATAAATTGATGCTTCATGTCGGAAGTGAGTTGTACAGGGTGTGCAAATACCCCGATGAACTTCTACCATTCATCATCAAAAACATACCCGATCTTCCTACGGTGTCCAATACAAGACTGCAGATCAGTGCAGACACAGCTGGTAGAGATTTTCTTTCTTTTAGTTGAATTTTTCTGTTTCAAATGTTTATATATATATATATATATATATATATATATATATATATATATATATATATATATATATATATATACATATGTACATACACACACACAAACACACCACCGCTTAAAAGATTGCGGCCTTCTTATGGGAATTTTATTTCTATAAAAATTTGCTGAAAATGGGCCTCCGTACACCTCTGTAGAAATTATTTTAAAATGATCTACAGAGGTGCATCTGGAAGGGCATCTGACGTAAAAACCTCTGCCAAATCAAACGTGCGAATCAGATGATTTGCTGTGGCAACTCCCAAGTAAAAGGGAAAAAGCCGACAGGAAGACAGACAGAGGTGCATGTGGGCCCATTTTCAGCAATTATTGCACTTATGTTACAATGGAGAATGAAAAATTTCAAGCTCGCATTGTAAAAACCCTCCAATTGTCCTATATGCTCACATTTATATTTAAGGTTTTCGTCCAAAATCATATCATATCATATACAGTGTATATATACTAAATGTACGCTATTAATTAACTTGACAGGATTGTATAACATTCAGTGATAACTATTACAGGTGCGGAGGAATGGATAAGCACAGGTCTCTATCTTTCTCCTGGAATGAGGACTTGCATTGCCGTACCAAAAGAAATAGAAGGCAAAGGCTGGCAGGTAATTACACTACATACTATGCTTTCATTAAATCACTGTTATAATTTGAATATATTTGGTATATTTGCAACAAATTGTGAATTTTTAACTTGCAGGAAAGTAAAAAAGTAAAGCTCATGTTTATACAATATGTTTACAGCTGCAGATTGGATGCCAAACAGATAGTTTGGGTCACGTGGCTGTTCTGAAACGTGCTCCTGTGGTGTACGAACGAATTGCTTTGGAGAGTGAGATGGTGCAGGTCTGCAATTTGTGGGGAGGCCTTCTGTACCTAATCGTGCCCCCCAAGACTAAAGTGAATGGGGTGGAGGTTATTGTACAAAAAGCCGTAAAAGCGCCATACTACAAATCTGGTAATTTCACTTGTCACTTAATTCCTCAACATCGATATTGACCATTCATTTATTTTCTGAACTGCTTAATCCTAATTAGGGTCTCAGGGCGAGGGCAGAGTAAACCCTGGAAAGCGCACCAGGCCATCGCATTGCAGAAACATGCTGACAGCAATGTAGCTACTTTTGACCAAAGTCAGCAGTAGTTCTTGTACATGCCTCACGTCATAGACAGTGAGAGACATGGCCTGCTTTTGATAACCCAGTTAGCTCCACTGGAGGGGAAGGGAGTGGGCGGGCTGTGGTGAAAACGCACTGATAGTGGAATCAGTAATCCAGCACTTTAGCAGTGGGCCACCAAGCTAAATAATATTAAATATGACACGGGAATGAGACGATCTAATTTGTCGTTTATTTCATTGTTCTGAGTGGCTTGAAAATCAAATTGATGGTTGCTCATAGTTTGTCATGATCACTTGGAGTAAGTAGTATCATTACTTTACTTGCTTTAGTTTTTTATCCTTTGTGCTGTTTTGTTTTTGAATATGTGGGCTGAACAGATGCCATTATTTACGTAGAGCTAATAACACGTGACCTGCCTCAGTGCCATGGTTAAGCTCTATAAATATAAACTAGAAATCTTGTGCTTGTTCTTTAATGTTCTGTATCTGAGTTGTATATACAGTACTTTAACTATTAGAGTTCATGAGACCCATGATAATGTGAGTGCGCTTACCTCTGTCATTAAAACAAACTAATATGAATGTACTTTTTTATGATTTTTATTTTTTGCTTCTGTTCCCATAGTACAGGGGTCGGGAACCATTTTGACTAAGAGAGCCAAAAAAAAAGACATTTTAAAATCTAATCCTCTGAGACCCATATATATATATATATTAATATATATTAATACTGAATACAACTAAATAGAAAAAGAAGACCCAACAATTTGAGAGTATAATAAGACTCATGGTCAATACGGCACGACTCACACGCTACAATGTTTATGTGACAGGAAGCGCGTCCCAAGTTTTGGCAATCAGCTGGTCTGTGGGTTGAAGTCTTTCCATGTCTGTCCATTTGTGTTTGCTTGCCAGCTGTGCTTGGCTTCATGGAAATGAGCTGATCAAAAACGAGGGAAATTTATCGCTTTACCCAAAAACAACTCGTGCAGTCTGTGGCTGTTATTATAATCCTATAAATTTAGAGTTTGAAGGTATCGGACCCACCCACACACTGGAGTACAGAAAGGATTGGCTCTCCGCTGCGCGCCACAGTGACATGGCATTAAAAATAGATGTATAGATTTAAATGTGTGAGATTTATTCATCTGTTTTGGCTTTTTCTGATGGCTTTTTTTTGTATTTTTATATAAATGACAGTGAAATTATGTATTCGTTATTCTGTTAAGAAAGGCCACCTTATTTATCTGAGAGCCAAATACAGTCATCAAAAGAGCCACATCTGGCTTGCGAGCCATAAGTTCCCGACCCCTGCCATAGTACATTCTGAAAGATTTTCAGACTCCAGGCTCCATGGATGTAATTAAATTGAATTTTCCTTCTGACATTCCATCATGGGGGCTATTCAGCAACATCCACTTCACCTTTGAAGCACATTTGTTAATAAAGATTAATTCATAAACGATTATTATAGATAAAGAATAGACAACTGGAATATAAAAATGTACATGTTTAAACTGTAAATTGCTTTTGGTGGTGATTTTCTTATAACAGTTATATATATTACATTTATTCATCGAATACCTTTCGTATTGTGGTCAAATCCAACTGATGCCTTAAGAATAGAAATTGAAGGGCTGAGAACCAGAGTGGTCTCACCGACAGAAACATTTTTCTAGGAAAAATGACATGAAGCTTTTGGTAATATAAAAAACCATGGGTAAAACACACAATATCATTCAAGGTCATAAGGAAGCTAAAGGGACCATTCTGGTACACATTGACCTTATAACCTTATCTCATTTTTCAGTTTTTGTGAGATAGACCACTGTGGCTTTTAGCCCATCGGTTGTATAGTATTATGTGGTAGCTTAAACTCTACACTGTTTTAGCAAGAATTTCCTGAGGAAATAACTTCTGTTTCAGTCAGTCATTCAGTAAAAGTACCACCAACTCAAGGATCGCTTATTCCTAAAACTTTTCTGTCCATCAGGAGAAACCAGTGTAGCAGACTGGGTAAAGGAGATCCGTGATGCACCAGCTCCTTGGGCCGAACTGGAGTTTGAGAATGTAATCCTTTCCTTACTCTCTGATAACATACGTAAACTGGATCGTCCTGATGAGGTGGCGGCTTTCTGGGACAACATCATGAAGGGTGTGGCTGACTTGGCTGCAAAGCCTGCACAGTTTTCACGCAAAGAACGTTTTGTCGCTGATGTTCAGATCTCTTATGGTTTGTATTGGAAACCATCAGTAATACAACCAAACAGTATTTATTCCAGCTACTTGTATGGAGGATGTTCTGGCATGTTTGTCTCACTAGGTTCTCTATCTCCCATCTTTTCAACAGGCTTCATGCATGCTGGCTACCCTATAATGATTCACGCCACCTCTGCTGCAGAACTCATTAACCCAGACGCAGCTCGTAAAAATGGAATTTGGGGGCCCATTCATGAATTAGGCCATAATCAGCAGTGCTCAGTGTGGGAGTTCCCTCCACATACTACTGAGTGCACCTGTAACTTGTGGTCAGTGTATGTGCACGAGGAGGTGCTGGGGGTTCCCAGGGCAAAGGCTCATGAGAGTCTGTCACCAGAAAACAGAAAGAATCAAACTGCGAATTACGTGAAGGAAGGCAGGAAACTGGAAAACTGGAGTGTCTGGACATCCCTGGAGACGTACCTGCAGGTAAACGTTTACACAATTCTGAGTGTCTTTTTATTTTATGGAAAACAAATCACATATAGTTTCAGAGTATCTGGTGATGGGGCATAAAAAAAGTCTCTGTTTACATTACTGAATTATTAGGTTTAAGGTTAAGGTGTATCTGTGTCCCAGAATAAAGTTATAAATAACATTTGCCTTCCTCTACTGGCATTCGAGTGACACCCATTAAACAGACACACTTTGTTTAGAAACGTTTCTCACTAATTGTTGACATAGACAGTTCACACTATTTCTTTATTCTTCAAAATAAACCAAGCTCTCACTGTGAGGCTTTTATGCATCAGAACCACACACTACATACACAGTGATACCGCATCCAGTTCTCTTTCTCGGATCAGTAGCTCATCCCTATCTGCAACAAACTCAGAGAAAACACATAAGCACAGCTATTAATTATACTGGAGTACATTTATTCAATTAACTGCTGACTTTGTCGGACTCTTTTCTGCCTGAAGAGGGCATGCAACTGTGCCCTTACTCCCTCTGCTTGGCCCAGGCCAGGGAGATATTTCAGCCTTCAGCTTACTTCCCAGACCTGCCAGCAGAAGTAATCATTTCACACTATCTGCAAATCTTGAAATCAAATGGCTGTAATACTAGATACCAATGAGTGATCCAGATGTTGGCATCTTTCATGTTGTGGAGCCACTGGCTTGTGACATGTTCCAAATACAGTCAGCCCTCTACTGATGAAACCCTCTGAGTACGAAAACTCCAGGTTACGAAAAACATTTTCCTAAGTTTTTGTTCTCAGTATACGAAACAACCTCCTCTTACAAAAAGCGCCAAACGCGCCATTCAAAAAGTCAAACGCACCAATCAAAATTTCACACGATGCATGAGTTGCTCTCTCATTGGCTGTCTCCCAACATCCCGCCCCGCTGGCCTCCCATTGGCCAGGAGGGAGCTGACCTGTACCCGTAGAGAGATCGAGAGAGAGACAGTGTGTGTGTGTATGTGTGTTCGTGTTCGTGTTCGTGTGTTCATGTTCGCGCTCGCGTGTGTGTGAGAGAGAGAGGGAGAGAGAGACTGCGTATAGAGTCAGTCAGAGATGAAAGGAGGCGTTCTTTACTCTCTTTCGAGAGAGCACATTGCAGCTTATTTTTAGTTTTTTAAGTTGTTTAATTCAGTAAATGTTTAATAAATGTGGTGCGCTTCGCCGAATGTGAGCAAAACGCAGCTCATCTGCACCTCCGATCTGTCAAGCAGGGAGTGCGCTTTGAATTCCCCATCTTAAAATGCTCCGGCGTCCTGCGTGTGGGCAGAGCCTGCATTGAGCGGCGCGTGCCACAAATGTGTGTTGTTTGTGTTTGTGTGTTTGTGTGAGAGAGAGAGAGAGAGACCGTGTTGTGTATGTGCGTTAATAAAAATGTTTAATAATGGTTTAATTAATATTAATGTCAATAAAATGTTGGTTTAATAAATAATTTTCTTTTACTTTTAACACACATTTCATACAAAATTGGTGTACTTTTATCATTTTTCAAGGGTTTATGGGGTAGTCTTGGGAGTCTTGGAATGAATCAGACGTTTTACATGTAAAATGCGCCTCTACTTACGAAAACTCCAGGCTACGAAAAAGGCTCTGGAACGGATTAATTTTGTAAGTAGAGGGCCGACTGTAGTGGATCATAGGGTGTCCCTGTAGGTAGTACCAGAAAGTGAGGAATGCCCTGAAGAGTCAGGACAAATCAGGCTGAAAGTCAGTTTAGATGGCTCTGTTCCATGGACGGGATCTTCCACATTGTTTTTAGCAAGGTAAGTCAGACAGCTAGTGACATCTGAATAGTTAGACATAGAATAGTTAGTCTGCCTTAGCGCTCCATTGGTCTTGCGCCTCAAGCTTGAATTCGAGATGAATCTGCCTATGACCCACATGAAAGCCCAGGGTTAGTTGTGAGCACGCTGTGTCTGAAGTTACTCAAGATCACTCGAAGATTCATTCATTCATTCATTACTATTGACTATGATATCATCTGGTCAGGCAGTGGCATACGCATTATATGGACAAAGGGTGTTCTTCCAAGAGGCATGGAAACATCATTGGGCACCAAAAGGAAATGTAGCCAATAGGTCTAAGTCAAATGGAGTGGAAAAGGCTATTTGGATATATAGTGGTACCATGACTTACGAGTGTCTTTTATAACGAATTTTCCACGATATGAGCTTCGATCCCACCAAAAATCTGCACCATCCAATGAGCAAAATTTCGATTTATGAGCTCTGCTGGGGAAATGGCTGATTATATTTTCCGCATGTATTCTTCCGCGCTCCGAGAATGCCTTGCGCAGTGCTTCTCGATTATTTTCAGTGATGCCCCCTATAGGAAGGAAAAAAAAACATTTCATGCCCCCTCGGCACCCCGCGCATGACTATAAATAGTGTTTACTGCACTTCATATTGTTTGCTTGGTGCTTTTTCCTTATCACACCTCACCGCACTATTTGAGAAGACTGGCCTTGTGGGAGCTCACCACAAGCCTTTCCTCGCTGGCATTCGTAGTGTGCACATGCACAAAATTCTCCTCCTCCTCTGATACGCACCACCTCATGACAGCCCACGTGACATCTTTTCACCACATGGCATCTTTGTCACAGTCGATCAGAAATGTTAATTGATTTATTGTTTATTATCGTTTTATTTATTATTTATTATTCATTATTATTAATGTTAATTTACATGTATTATTATTATGAAATATTTATTGTTTTTACATGTTTATCTTTAATATATTAGGTCAAATATATGTGTTTGTGTCAGGTTATATGAGTTTGGGAGGGGGTTGGAATGGATTAATTGGTTTTCTATTATTTCCCTTGGGAAATTGTTGTTTAATTTAATGAACATTTTGACTTACGAGATTGCCTTCGGAATGGATTAATTTTGTACGTCAAGGTACCACTGTATTAGGATATGTCAATCAAGAGAATCTGCTAATATCCTTTTGTTTAATCATCGTAATGGTCAATACCGCATTGATTCTTGTAAAGTGCACACAGAACTGGACAGACTCATTGAACTTGGGTAATAAGTTCACTGGTCTGCTCTAAGTGTAGTATGACTCCTCCATTGCCCCATTGTCAAGCATGGCCTTGAGTTCATCCAGGAAAAAAAAATGTTTTGGATGTTCTTCGAGTCTCCGTGGGAGGCTATGTACATTCACACCAATAAGAGATTTTAATATGGTGTTCTGTGACGTTAGTACAAACTGGAGCGCCAGTCTCTCATTCATAATGGAGTATGGGCTCCTGAGTAGTGCATCAACATTCATTCCACAGCCATCTGTGACTGGGAGTCGATGGAATCTAATTGGCCGAGCTCTGACAGGAGGGAAGGATGGCATATGCTCCCTTCTCTGTCATTCACACTGATCACCAGCCAATCACAGGCATCTGTGAGCTCATTCGTGTGAGGAGCAGACCATGACGAACCAGGGAGGGGTGAAAGCATACACACACACACACACACACACACACACACACACACACACACACACACACACCCTCCGTGACATGCAATACTAGCCACCCGCCTCTGTGGTGCCATGCCATACGTATCTGGGGACGGTTTAATAAGTTCGTAAGGAAAGTGCTATCCACCCTCTCGTACAAATGAGCTCACAGATGCACATGATTGGCTGCCAGTTGCTGTGAGTGATATCGGAGTGAGCATATGCTGTCCCTCCCTCGGGCCAATTAGCTCTGATGGACTCGTGGCCACGGACAACGGTGTGCATTAAACTGGAGAGTGTTTTATTACATTGTTCAACCAGCACACCTGTCTGAGAAGGGCACGTGCTGGTGTAAGTTGATTTAGTCCACAAAAATTTGAACAACCCACATAGTGAAAATAACACTAATAGGGTCCCACAATTTGTGAGCATATTCCATGGTATCCCTGTGCAGAAAACGACACCAAAGATGGATTCATTAGCCGATATTCTTGCCACACACTTCTGAGAGACATTGATGCCATGAAGACTCAGCCATTAAATCAGGCCGTGAAACAGTTGAATGTTTTATCATTATGCATGCACGCACAGCTACGTCTATCTCACGCAATGCCACAGATAGGATTGACAGTAAAAAGCCGCTTGACTTCATCTTCAGTTGATTTTGACACAATGGCCAGGTGTGTATACTGTACATATTTTCTGTATGTTTTCTACTCTTCACCGTTCTCACGCCAACTTTTATTTTATTTCAGCTGCAAGAAAAATTTGGCTGGGATGCTTTCAAGAAGGTCTTTGGAGCCTATCACGGCATCGAGAATGTCCCACAAGACAAAGATGGAAAGATGAACTTGTATGCTCTAACATTTTCAAAGACCGTGAATATGAATTTGGTCCCATTCTTCAAAGCCTGGGGATGGCCAATTCAGTGCAGGACTGAAGAATTCCTCAGCAGTCTGCCTATTTGGAACGACCATCCCATGGCTCATTATACTTAACATTTTAATTTGATGCTCCAGTATAGTATACTTGATATCAGAGGATGCTTGATGTAATGGCTACTCTGTAATCGTTTGAAGGTCTATTTATGCTGTTTGAAAATTAAACCAAATTTACAATATAATGGATAGGGATGTGGAATGTATTAAAGTCATTCACTCTTTTTTTTTTTTCTTTTCTAGCCACATAATCCTAGTAGAGTCGGGGAGGCTATGTTTTAGGTCTGCACAGTGTTGGACTGGTTAGCATGTCAAGTGCAACGTACCTTCACCACGCTCCATGAATAATGCCCTCCGTGGATACTGCTTTTAATTACACTTGCGCTCGTCTTATGTCGTATATACAGTATATGTTCTATAGTATGTGGATATGACCAAACTGCAAAAGCAAAAGTCTGTCCGTATGGTTTCCTTCTACTGTTCCATAGTAACAGAACATCTGTTTTCACTCATTTTCAAGTTATTAATGCTGAAAATCCTGTTGCCTTGGTTTTGACTTTTCAAGTAGAAATTAGAAGTCTTATTTTTAACATCGGAATTGTCCATCTCTAAACTTTGACCTTGTTCTGATCATGAATTTTGACCTTGAAATTCCAAAATCTATTAATTTTTGGAAAACAAGTTGTGTAATGTCTCCAACAATTTTGATGAAATTGTTTGCATGGGTGTGGTCAGGATTTTCTTCACAGACAAACAGACATACAAACAATGTTCATTTCAATACTTCCACTCAAACTGTTTTCTTGTGGAGATAATAAAAATGTTCTTTGTGCTCAGAATAACGCTGATGTCATGCTGGTATTAAAATAATGGTTGCATTTAGTCAGTAGGTGATGTTTAGAACAGAAATTACTCATTAAAAATTAAAGACCTTTTTTTGAAGATGAAAAATAATTGACTACAAATTTGTAAAAGTTTTTATTATTTTTTAGTGTTGGGTGTTGATGATTTGAATAAAATCATCAAAATCATTGGAATTCAAGACATCTCGAACACCAGTAAACAGAAGCAGATATATAGAGTGGTTCCTCACCTTACGAAATTAATCCGTTCCAGAGCTTTTTTCGTAACTTGCATTTTTTGTAAGTTGAACTGCATTTTACATGTAAAATGCGTGATTTGTTCCAAGGCTCCCAATACTACCCCCTAAACCCTTTAAAAATTATAAAAGCATACCTTTAAAGACCTTCTGCTTCAGTATCGTACCGATGGGAGAATGGTTTGGCCATATTCCTTTGTGATATCACTCGAACCCGTTTCTTCTTCTCACTCGCACCGGAAATCACACGTGTGTGTGTGTGTGTGTGTGTGTGTGTGTGTGTGTGTGTTGTGTGTGTGCCCGTGTGTTGACCATGTTTTCTTAGCAGAGTTATAATCTTACAAATGTTTATGGAAGGTTAAAACCCTGAGTCAAGAAATAAAGCAAAAAACAACAGTAACTCTGTCCTTTACACGAAAAAGCATCATCGTGGATTCAGCTCCATAATAGGCAATGGGAGGTAGATACATCATTCCTCCTAGGCAATGGGATCCCTGTCCAAGATGGCGTCAGGTGGACCTGTCCAAGATGGCGCTTGAGTGACATGAACGATAGCTCAGTTGTTAGCCAATGGGAGGCCAGCGGGGCAGGATGTTTGAGCGTCATTGATGGGAGAGCAGCTCGTGCATTGTTTGAATGTTTGAATGGCGTGTTTGAATTTTTAAGATGGCGCTTTCGTAACATAAACTTGTTTTGTATCCTGAGACAAAAATTTGAGGAAAATGCTTTTTGTAACCTGAATGTTTTGTTTGGTGAATGCAGCCGTGAGGGGGGGGCACAAACCAGTGTCTCTCCCTCACGCCGGTCCCAAGCCCGGATAAATGCAGAGGGTTGCGTCAGGAAGGGCATCCGGCGTAAAACAAATGCCAAATAAACTATGCGAATCACAAGAAAGAATGACATACCGGATCGGTCGAGGCCCGGGTTAACAACGACCGCCATCAGTGCCGTCAACCAACAGGGTGCTGATGGAAATTGGACTACTGTTGGTCGAAGACGTCGAAGAAGGAGAGGCGGGAGGCGTGTCCGTTGCCAGAGAGAGAAGAGGAAAGGCATGAGTCTAGGACTGAAAGTAGGGACTTTGAATATTGGAACTATGACAGGAAAAGGTAGAGAGCTGGCTGACATGATGCAGAGGAGGAAGGTGGACATACTGTGTGTTCAGGAGACCAGGTGGAAAGGTCGCAAGGCTAGAAGCATAGGAGCAGGGTTTAAGCTGTTTTATCACGGTGTGGATGGGAAGAGAAATGGAGTCGGAGTCATCTTGAAGGAGGAGTTTGCCAGGAATGTTCTAGAAGTGAAAAGAGTGTCAGACAGAGTGATGAGTCTCAAGTTAGAAATTAAAGGTGTGATGGTCAATGTTGTTAGTGCTTATGCCCCACAGACAGGATGTGAGCGAGAAGAGAAGGAGAGATTCTGGAGGGAGTTAGATGAAGTGATGCAGAGTACCCCAGAGGTGAAAGAGTGGTCATTGGGGCAGACTTCAATGGACATGTTGGTGCAGGAAACAGAGGGGACGAGGAAGTGATGGGCAGGTTTGGTATCCAGGACAGGAACGCAGAAGGACAGATGTTGGTAGATTTTGCAAAAAGGATGGAAATGGCTGTGGTGAATACTTTCTTCCAGAAGAGAGAGGAGCATAGGGTGACTTATAAAAGTGGAGGTAGGAGCACACAGGTAGACTACATCTTGTGCAGGCGATGTAATTTAAAGGAAGCCAGTGACTGCAAAGTAGTAGCGGGTGAGAGTGTTGCCAAACAGCATAGGATGGTGGTGTGCAGGATGATGCTGATGGTGAGGAAGGTGAAGAAGGCAAAGGCAGAGCAGAAGACAAAGTGGTGGAAGTTGAAAAGGAAGAGTGTCGGGTTGTCTTCAAGGAGGAGTTGAAACAGGCTTTGGGTGGTCAGGAAGTGCTTCCAGATGACTGGACAACTACAGCGAATGTGATCAGGGAGACAGGTAGGAGAATACTTGGTGTGTCATCTGGAAGGAAAGTAGATAAGGAGACTTGGTGGTGGAATGAGGAAGTGCAGGAGTGTGTACAAAGGAAGAGATTAGCTAAGAAGAAGTGGGACATTGACAAAACCGAAGAGAGTAAACAGGAGTACAGGAGACACAGCGTAAGGCAAAGGTAGCAGTGTCAAAGGCCAAACAGACCGCGTTTGGTGACTTGTATGCTCGGTTGGAAAGTAAGGAGGAGAAAATGATTTATACAGGTTGGCACAGCAGAGAAATAGAGATGGGAAGGACGTGCAGCAAGTTAGATTGATAAAGGACAGAGAGGGAAATGTATTGACTGATGACAGAAGTGTGCTGGGAAGATGGAAAGAGTACTTTGAAGAGCTGATGAATGAGGAAAATGAGAGAGAAAAAGAGTAGAAGAGGTGACTGTTGAGGACCAGGAAGTAGCAAAGATTAGTAAGGGTGAAGTGAGGAGGGCATTGAAGAGGATGAAGAATGGAAAGGCAGTTGGTCCTGATGACATACCGGTGGAGGTATGGAAGTGTCTAGGAGAGGTAGCAGTAGATTTTCTGACAAGAACATTTAACAAGGTCTTAGAGAGTGAGCAGATGCCAGAGGAATGGAGGAGAAGTGTGCTGGTGCCCATTTTTAAGAACAAGGGAGACGTGCAGAGTTGTGGCAACTACAGAGGGATAAAGTTGATGAGCCATACGATGAAGTTATGGGA
Source organism: Plotosus lineatus (assembly GCA_024760905.1). Classification (NCBI taxonomy): domain Eukaryota; kingdom Metazoa; phylum Chordata; class Actinopteri; order Siluriformes; family Plotosidae; genus Plotosus; species Plotosus lineatus. Next base: position 15,904,536 of record CM045747.1, on the reverse strand, counting down.
AAGAATAGTGGAAGCTAGACTAAGGGCAGAAGTCAGCATTTGTGAACAACAGTTTGGTTTCATGCCCAGAAAGAGCACCACAGATGCAGTGTTTGCCTTGAGGATGTTAATGGAGAAGTACAGAGAAGGTCAGACGGAGCTGCATTGTGCCTTTGTGGATCTGGAGAAAGCATATGACAGGGTGACGAGAGAAGAACTGTGGTATTGCATGAGGAAGTCTGGAGTGGCAGAGAAGTATGTTAGAGTGGTGCAGGACATGTATGAGAGATGTAAGACAGTGGTGAGGTGTGCTGTCGGTGTGACAGAAGAGTTCAAGGTGGAGGTGGGACTGCATCAAGGGTCAGCTCTCAGCCCCTTCTTGTTCGCTATGGTGATGGACAGGCTGACAGACGAGGTTAGACAAGATTCCCCATGGACTATGATGTTTGCAGATGACATTGTAATCTGTAGTGAGAGCAGAGAACAAGTGCAGGAAAATCTAGAGAGGTGGAGGTATGCCCTGGAAAGGAGGGGAATGAAGATTAGCCTCAGTAAGACAGAATACATGTGCATGAATGCCAGGGACCAAAGAGGAACGGTGAGATTACAGGGAGCAGAGATAAGAAAGGTGGAGGATTTTAAGTACTTAGGCTCAACAATCCAGAGCAATGGAGAGTGTGGAAAAGAGGTCAAGAAGCGTGTGCAGGCAGGTTGGAATGGTTGGAGAAAAGTGTCCGGTGTGATGTGTGATAGGAGGGTATCGGCAAAAATGAAAGGAAAAGTGTACAAGATGGTGTTGAGGCCAACGATGCTGTATGGGTTAGAAACAGTGGCCCTGGGGAAAAGACAGGAGGCAGAGTTAGAGGTAGCAGAGATGAAAATGTTGAGGTTCTCTTTGGGAGTAACGAGGATGGATAGGATTAGGAATGAGCACGTCAGAGGGACAGCACATGTAAGACGTTTTGGAGACAAAGTCAGAGAGGCTAGATTGAGATGGTTTGGACATGTACAGAGGAGGGATAGTGAGTATATTGGTAATAGGATGCTGAGGCTGGAACTACCAGGCAAAAGGCCTAGAGGAAGACCAAAGAGACGATTCATGGATGTGGTAAAGGAGGACATGAAGGTCGTTGGTGTAAGAGAAGAAGATGCAAAGGATAGGGTGAGATGGAGGCAGATGATTCGCTGTAGCGACCCCTGAAGGGAAAAGCCGAAAGGAAAAGAAGAAGAAGAAGAAGAATGTTTTGTTTGGTGAGATTTTCGTAAGGTGAGGTACCACTGTATATATTAGTGCTGTGCAAACGTTTTTTCCCCTGACCAATTTCTGACTTTTTTTTTGTATGTTTGTCACAGTCAGCCATTTCAGATCAAGTAAACCTAAATATTATACAAAGATAAAACACAAGTAAGTAGAAAATGCAGTTTTCAGTGCCAATTACATTTATTAAGGCAGGGGAAAAAAGATCTGAATCTACAAGGGCCCGTGTGAATAAGTAATTGCCCCCAAATCTAATAGCTGGTTGAACCACCTTTTGCAGCAATAACTGCAGTCAAGCGTTTGTGATTAGACGCGATGAGTCTTCACATCGCTGTGATGGGATTTTGGCCCAATCTTCTCTGCAGAATTGTTTAAGATCAACCAGATTGAATGTTCTTTGGGCATGAACAGCCTTTTTAAGGTCATGCCTCAGCATCTCAGTACGGGTCAGGTCAGGACTTTGACTAGGCCACTCCAAAACCCTAATTTTTTTTCTTTTTTTAGCCATTCAGAAGTGGACTTGCTGGTGTGCATTGGATCATTGTCTTGCTGCAGAACTCAGGTATGCTTTAGCTTGAGGTCTCGAACTGATGAACGAACATTCTTCACAAGGATTTCTTGGTGGTGAGCAGAATTCATGGTTCCAGCAATCATGGCAAGTTGCCCAGGTCCTGAAGCAGCAAAGCAGGTCCAGATCATCATACTTCCACCATCATGTTTCACTGTTGGCACAATGTTCTTTTTATCAAATGCAGTGTTACTTTTGCACTAAATGTAACGGCATGCATTTCTCTCAAAAAGTTCAAATTTAGTTTCATCAGTCCAGAGGACATTTTCCCATAAGCTTTGGGGATGAGCAAGATGATTCTTGGAAAAAGTGAGTCATGCATTGATATTCCTTTTTTTTTGTCAGCAGTGGCTTTTGCCTCGGAAGTCTTCCATGGATGCCATTTTTGCCTCGTGCCTTTCTGATGGTAGAGTCATGAACATTGACATTAACTGAGGCAAGTGAGGCTTGTAATTGTTTAGAAGTGGTTTTTGTATCCTTTGTGACTTCGCTGGTTAGTCTGTGCCGTGCTTGGAGTAATTTTGATTGGTCAGCCACTCCTGGGAAGGGTCTCCACTGTGCCATGCATTCTCCATTTATGGATAATAATTTATGGCTCTGACAGTGGTCTGCTGGAGTCCCAAAGATGTATCAATGACTTTGTATCCTTTCCCAGACTGGGGCATTTCTATAATCCTCTTTCTTGTTTGCTCTTGAAGCTCATATATATTATCCAATGTATTTATGTTCAACTTTTAATACAATATCTATTTATAGGTATTGTATCAGAAATTTGCTAAACATGTTCATTTATGGTCTAGGTATTTATAATATAAATCTCTAAATACAGTCAGATTATATGGACTTGTCTTCCTTGTTGTCTTCCTTATGGTGACAAGAACACAAGTACCCATAAAGTATATAATCAGATTTTAAGGTGAAATCATGTTTAGGGTTAGGCAAGTGGTTCCGCTTCGGGTTTGGGAGTCTGCAGGAAATGAATGGAAGTTTATATATTGTCCCCTTAAAGTTATGGAAAGAAGACTGTGTGTGTGTGTGGGTGTGTGTGTGTGTGTGTGTGTGTGTGTGTGTGTGTGTGTGTGTGTGTGTGTGTGTGTGTGTATGTATGCATGTATGTATGTGTGTGTGTGTGTGTGTGTGTGTGTGTGTGTGTGTGTGTTATATACATAGATACATATAGATGACTTTGCATTTGATTAATATAATTTTGTTTTGTATATCGATCAAAATCAGCCTTGTGTATGTGTGTGTACAATATTGGACAAAAGCTTTAGTCACATGCAGAGAAATGCTGTAAAACAAGCAATATTTTTATAAATGTCTTCTTAAGATCGCATCAAACAAAGTAAGTACAGATTGAGTCCCTAAGGGACCCCCCACAATTCAAAAGTAAAAAAAAGATTATCAAACAAATATTTGCAGACATGAATGATAGTGAAGCTGGAGAGGCAGTGCTCAGGTGTGCTGATAGCACGACACCAACCATCCTCAAAACACCAAAATGGAGAAGTCAGGAGCACATGGTAAGTTTTTTGATCGAATCATTTTTCGCAAACAACTGCTCTGTAATTACCATACAGAGGGCCTTTCAAGAACAAAGCTTCCTGCATGCAAATAATTATCTTCAACATTTTTTTCATTGACCATTAAATTGTGGGAGGTGTTTTGGGTCACCTTTGTAGTAATAAATAAAACAATGTCAATATTTGGTCTCAGGTAAGTTTTGTGCAATTTTACAAGATGTTGAGCTGGTAATGTTTTGCATGTCACAGGACCAGCTACAGCCCTCCTGGAGATTTTTACTGTTACAGCTCTTTATTTGCATACAGCGAGCAGCCTTCATTATTTTTAGAAAAGTAGTCTCTTGTGAAATATGCTGAGTTCTTCATTGCCATGCGGACAGTATATATATATATATATATATATAATATGGTAAAGTCTGCTGTGTTTTTACACCCGAACCTAGTGGCTCATCAGGCCGGTGCTTATCATCGGTTTCCATAGCGTGAAGCGACCAGGAGTTCAACTCCTCCTGGATAGGACGCTAGTCCATCGCAGGTTACCTTTCCAGTACATTTTACTGGTACCCATTTATACTGCTGGGTGAGCAGAGGCACACTTGTGGTTGAGACCTTGCCCAGGGGTCTTAGCACAGTGAGGGTCTCAGTGGGATTCAAACTCACAACCTCCCAATCATTAGTGCAGCACCCTAACCACTACACCACCGGCCCCATATATATATATATATATGTCTTTGTTTCGGCTTTTTCCCTTTTACTCGGGAGCTGCCACAGCGAATCATGTGATTCGCACGATTGATTTGGCAGAGGTTTTTACGTCGGATGCCCTTCCTGTCACAACCCTTTTTAGCAAGGGACAGAAACACGCTGACGACTTTTGCAGCCTACTCTTTACGAAAGTCAGCAATGGTTCTTTTACATGCCTCTCACCATAGACAGTGAGGGACATGTCCCGCCTTTGATAACCCAGTTAGCTGCACTGGGGGGGGGGGGACAGTGACAACCTTGTGGAGAGTGGGACTCAAACCCACAACCTTTTTGGATCAGTGATCCAGCGCCCTATACCACTAGACCACCACTGCCCCCATTATAATATATATATATATATATATATATATATATATATATATATATATATATATATATATATATATATATATATATATGTGAAATACACACAGATGCTCCCCCACTTACGAACATCTGTTTTACAAACATCTGGAGATATGAACATCTGGTCCAAGGTCGAAAGTGAAATGAAATTGAAGAACAAGTAGTAATAGAAATGGAATAAAATCTATAGAAAGATATATCATAACTCTAAGTATGAAATATGATTAAACATTATCCTGAGGTACACTTAATACTAGACTCCGGCAGAAGGGCGTGGCTGAGATGTGAGGTCCGGGAAGAGAATCAGAACAGAGACATTTCTGAACTCCTGCCAAAAGTTTCAAAGAAGAAACAAATTGACTCCAGTATTATAATGACTGGATAAGAGTGAAACTCTCTGTAAATCTGATCGGATCTGCTGTACTGTGCTTGAGAGCAACCGGGAGTTTAAACATGGGGCATAATGATATTGATAATGTGATGATTATGGAGCGAGAGAGAGAGAGAGAGAGGTTAAAAGTATTCTAGGTGTTTAATTACATGTTCCCCACTAGTATGAACTTTCCACCTGTGAGCCGGCTGCCACGCACCTCCAGATCCTACACAGGTAAGTTCATTATCCGGGACTGGGGACTGGGACTGGTGGGTTAAATGGTGTGCCTTGGCAATGCTGAGTGGGTTTGATGTGCAGGATGATGTTTACTGCGGTGTCACGGGAAATGATGTCATTCACAATGATTTGTGATGGTCATGATGTCATTCACAATGATTTGTGATGGTCATGATGTCATTCACAATGTCATGATTTAACACCATAAAGACTTTAAAGCTTCAGGCGTGCGTGTGGGCAGCAGTTTGAGTCCAATCGGGTCAACATGGGGCTGAGTGAGACACAAACCATGAATCATATTGGGAAATGATTCACAAATAATCCACCAATCAAACAGAATCAAGGAAGCATTACACACACTTCGAGTAAATAAATAAATAAATCAGATTATCTTCATGTCGAAGTTTGATTATAGTTCTCCGGTGCTCCTTCCAAGGGCAACCGGAAGCTGATCAGTTCAATTGTCCAGTTGTAGTGTCGCCTATGTGTGTGTGTGTGTGTGTGTGTGTGTGTGTGTGTGTGAGTGTGTGTGTGAGAGAGAGAGATAGTATGCAGTACAAACTCATATAGGTTTATACAAGGTTTAAACATACGTTCACCTCTAAAGAATGCCCTGTAACAAATTACGAACAGCCGTCAGGAACCTAACTTGTTCATAAGCTGGGAAGCGTCAATATATATAAATATATTGAATGGCATTTAAATCACATCTTCATTATTATTATAATTACATTTATTATTAATTAAAATTATAAATTAATATTTAAATCTGCATTGAGCAGAATCTGCATAATTAGGGACAGGAAGTTACTTCAGTTAAATAGCAAAATGAGTATTGACATGGTGGGAATGGAAATGACTAATTCTCTGCTGATGAACATGTTTTGTATTTCTGGATTTGAATTCAATTATTCACAACTTTTATTGCTTTAAAGTAGTTTCCATGAGGAAGATCATTGCTGTTGTGCAAATATGAGGCTTCTTATTTAGTTTCCATGGCAACCTCTAGTTAGAATCCTCCGAGCCACCAATATCCTAGGGTGAAGGGAACATGACATTGTCATTCAAATACTGTAGTTAGAAAAGTATATATTCAAAATATAACAGTTTATGTTTGTGTGTGTGTGTGTGTGTGTGTGTGTGTGTGTGTGTGTGTGTTATTAAAAAATGAAATATTTGATGACTGTTGCTCCTTCACAATACAAACTGTGAATTTTTTTTTTTTTTTTCCCTTCTATGCAACACCTTTTCTTCTTTTTTCTTAATATAATATGGCCTCAGTGTTTACATTGTTGATTTTTTTAATATACTTCCAGTGTTATGAAGTAGTAAAGCATAAAGCAGTTTCAGTGTTTGATTCGTTTCCAAATAGTCTTAAGCATGTATGGAAGCATCAGTCAGTTCAGGGCATACCACTGGTTCCACAGCTCTAAAAGCTGCTGAATATTTCTGGTATGCAGCAATTATGCAGTCTCTCCTGTGAAGGAGAAAAAGAGGACAATAAATACAGTTCATTCTTTTCCCTCTAATACCTTAAAATGGTCCATTTAAGTGTCCATGCATTTTATAATTCAAAAACTGGAGAACATGTTCCACTCACTTGCTTGTAATGCCACCACCTGGTGGAAGTCCTGGGATATTTTCACTTGAAAGGAACTTTATCACATAAAGTAGATCAGGCTCCTCATTTTTAGACCTTATCACTTGAAGGATCTCTGTGTACAAAATGATGATAAGATGTTTAATTAGAGTGCGGCACATTGGCACAGTGGTTAGCAGGTTTGCGCTCATGGCAAGAAGGTCCCGGGTTCAATTCTTGGACTCAGGGTTTTTCTGTGTGGAGTTTGCATGATCTTTCCATGATTGCTTCCACAGTTGAAAACCATAGGCAGTTATTAAAAAAGAAAAAAAAAAAAAAACATGCGCATGCTGATTGGCTGTTCCAAATTGACCTGAGGTGTGAGAATAAGTGTGAGTAAGTATGTGTGTATACCTTGTGATGGTCTGACGGGATGTTCAGGGCGTACCACACCCTCACCCCGAATTGGGTGAAATGCGTGCCACCCTTCTTGTGACCTTTGAATGTCTGATTCAATTTTTGGATATACAGTATACTACAGTTACTTGAGACGCAGGGCCTTGGTGGTCAAGTGGTAAGGTGCCGAATTACCAGTTCCAAGGTTGGGGGTTCAAGCCCCACTGTTAACGGGTTGTCACTGCTGTTTCTCAGGAGCAGCTAACTGGGTTATCAAAGGCCGGCCATGTCTCTCACTGTCTATGGTGAGAGACATGTAAACAAACATTGCAAACTTTGGTCAAGAGTAGTTGAATAGCCGTCAGCATGTCTCTACCTTGTGATTTCCTGACGAGCTGTCCAACTCTGCCCTTGTCCAGAGTTGACTAAGATAGGTTTCAGCCTCCTTGTGACCCTAATTAGGATTAAGCGGTTCAAAAAATAAAAAAATGACTGAATGCTCAGAATTTGAGTGTGTCTAATATTGTCTAGTACAGAATAAGAAAATAACCTTTTACTTTGAGATCTAGGAGTTGTTCCAGCTCTGCTTCTCGTTGCAATGCTTCAGGAGTTATTTGTGGAGAGCCACTGAAGCAGATGATGATGATGCTCATGTTGTCAAGACTTCCCTGTAATTTATAAGGAGAAAAGAAATCAGTGGGCCTGATCAGCCACAGATTACAGTGGGTTATATCAAAAACCTGCAATTTATTCATTCATTTATTCGTACAGTTTCTGAACAACACTTGTGTTACACAGTTCACAGTAAGGCTGGACCCTGACTCAGTCATATTTACACCCTAAACAATTCACCAGTCTACTGCAGGGCCAACACACACCCAGCCAGTCACACTTATATTCACACCAAAGAGCAACTGAGAATATCCAATTAGCTTCATGTACATGTCTTTGGTCTGTGGGTGGAAACCGGGCTACCTGGAAGAAATCCACACAAGCACAGAGACAACATGAAAACGCCGCACAGTTATATGGTACCTTACTGCACCCAAGACTGTGAGTGGGGTCAGTCTAACCACTACGCCACCGTACCCAGGCCTTCTCGCTGTGATGCGTACGTGCGAACCACTCCACCGACATGCTGCCCACATCTGTCATTTAAATTTTCCATTACTGTATTTAGATAGGAATGTTCCAATCCACCATGAGATCCTGAGTTTTAAGAGTTTATATTTTGTTAAATGACCACTGAACCCTATAAAACGCAAAGATAAACTGCAATTATGTGCAAATATTCCTCATTAAATAGTTTTATTAATGTTCTGAGAATCTGGTTTAAAGTAGACAGCCATCAGTTACACATGTTTTCTATTAACTCGCTGTGTTTTTGTTAAGAAAAAATATTTTGCGAGTTATTCAAAATAGAACATTTCTTAATTTCTTGTGCTCTGTGTATTTTCCTGCCATGAATAATCTCACGCAAGTACCCACATTCAGAGAGAATTCATCGCCGCATCCCAAATAATTGAGAACTTGGTCCTAAATAACAAACCGCACACTAAACAGTATTCCGAAACAGAAACAACACAACTGGACCTACGACTAGTTTAATATTGTAGTATTGGTTTCAGATAGGATCAGAGTGATGAAGAGAAGAATTATAGAAATTTAAAAACTACAGTATATGAGAAATTATAAATTCCAGGTGAAAAAAAAAATCTTTCAGATGCTCTGCTCTAATCTCACAGTAAAGCGTAATGATGACGCATATCTTTATAAATTTGATTGCTACTCCACTATCCCAAGCTAGCCGAAATGAAGTTGAGAGAAGAAAACTATTATTTTTGGTTTCCAATGAAAGCAGTTTTATGACCGAGTGTGTTCATTTTGCATTTTTATTCTTGAGCCCGTCGAGCACATTGGTCTTGATAAAACATTATCCAAAATGGAAAGCAAATTCACATTACGTACATTCTCAGTTCAGTTCAGTTCAATTTCTGTACCCGCTTCATCCTAGTTTGGGTCGCGGGGAGGCTGGTGCCCATCCCAGCCACCTTCGGGCGAGGGCAGAGTACACCCTGGACAGCTCGCCAGGCCATCGCAGGGTGGAAACACGCTGACGGCTTTGCAGCCTACGTACATTCTCTATATACGTAAATGAGAGAGATTTGCTTTCGGCTTTTTCCCTTCTTCAGGGGTCGCCACAGCGAATGATTCACACGTTTTATTTGGCATAGTTTTTTCGTCGGATGCCCGTCCTGACACAACCCTTTTAGTAAGGGACAGAAACACGCTGACGACTTTGCAGCTACTCTTTACGAAAGTCAGCAATGGTTCTTTTATATGAACCTCTCACCATAGACAGTGACAGACATGGCCCGCCTTTGATAACCCAGTTAGCTGCACTGGGGGGGGGGACACAGTGACAACCTTGTGGGGACTCGAACCACCAACCTTAGGATCAGCGATCCAGCGCCCTATACCACTAGACCACGACTGCCCCACATTCTGTATATAAATACCAGCGAGAAATGATGGCCCGGATGTTTTGCTTTCCTGTGATATAATTTATCCATTCATTCATTTATTTTCTGAACCATTTAATCCAAATTAGGGTCGCGGGGAGGCTGGCGCCCATCTCTGCCGACTCTGGGCGAGGACGGAATACACCCTGGACAGCTCTCCAGGCCATCACAGAGTGTGAAATAATTCACATGATAAAAATATAGAGAAGTTACTCTATTGTATTGTGTTTTCTATATCTAAACTTACTGACTAACGATGCTGATTTCATCATAAGGATAAACTGGATCAAAATTCGGGCTCAAATAAACATCTTACTGACATAGTCACCAAGAAAGAAAAATCTAAAATACCTCAGTTTCCAGTCTCTTTTCCTTTTATACTACGGTGTGAAACATTTTCACTCTTATATTCACTTGCCGAACCACTTTTTTTCTACTATTAGGGCGAAGCGAAGGCTGGAGCCTATAAAAAAAGGCTGCCAGGCCATTGTACTGCAATACCCACAACTATTCACTCTTCCACTCACACCTAGGTGCAATTTGGAGCAGCCAGTGAGACCAGGGCAACAGGCAATTTGTACACAGAAACAGCAGGTCCAGGGACCCAAACCCAGGACCTTATTGTTGTGAGCCAGATGTGCGAACCACTATTTCACTTTTCTATCATTATCATATGTTTACATATTCAACATATGTTTACATATTCAACATCTGTTTACATGTTCACCCTCTATCTCTTGATTGGCTGCTGGCCTCTATCTATCATGACATAATATTCTCTACTATGAACTTCTATGTTTGATATCTTAGGGTAGATAATACGTATATATAAAATGTGCTACTAATTCAGAAATCATTGGCACAAGTCATTTCCAGGTCATCCTATAATAAATTATAATCATCATTGTCTTCATCATGGCAGCACAGTATTGCAGTGTTATGCACATCTGTCTCACAGCAGGAAGGATTGGGTTCAATTCCCAGGCTTGGGCGTTTCTGTGTGGAGAACTCTGTGTACTCAGATTTCCCCCAACAGTCCAAGAATATGCAGTGTAGGCTAATTGGATGTTCCAAATCAGCCCATGGTATGAGTATGAATAGTGGTGTGAGAGTTGGCCCTGCGATGGCCTGGTGAGCTGTTCAGGGTGTACCCTGCCCTCGCCAAGAGTTGGCTGAGATGGCCATCAGCCACCCCGCAACCCTAATTAGGATTAAGCAAATGAACAATAATATTAAATATTTAATTATTCATACCGCATTCATTAATTTTTTGAACGGTTTAATTATAATTAGGGTCGCAGGGAGGCTGGTGACCATCTCAGCAAACCTTGGGCAAGGGCAGAGTACACCCCAGATAGCTCAACAGGCCATTGCAGGACAAAAATATTTAATTTATAGTATTTATTTATTTTAAAAATCTATAAATATAAATGAACAGTGTTAACATTGTTTTATTTATATGGTTCATGTTGACATTAGAACCTTGCATAGTCAAAGAAAATGACTGAAGTTCAAATTTTATGTTTGAATTTATACCTATCAGCCTGTCAGAAATGTTTTGCTTATTCTAGTTTGTGTAATTCAACATTTTTTTGAGTGATGGAAAAGTTGAGCTATAATATATAGTGTTATAATGAATGTGTTTAAAGGCCTGTGGTCTGAACTCATAGATATTCTCCAGTCTTTAATCCTCCATGATTGAACAACGATATAACATACAACAGTTAAAATATTCATTGGTGACTTTTTGTACACAAAATAAAAGAATTAGCTTATCCTGACTGCAATTTCTTTTCCCACAAAATTAAGGAATACCCTAATTAAAAACAAAGGTATAAGTCAAAGTGTTGGTAAATAGAAACTGACTCAGACATACAGTACAGAAAAACCTAATATTCACTTTAATGGTGCCGAGCAATCATCCCTTGCCTGCTCATCAACTCTGTGTGACTTGTATAAGTCTATATGTTGGGACTCTAACCTTATAGAGGCAGAGGTCAATGACTTGCGAGCAGACTTCCCTCAAATCATCACACACTGAAAGCCGATTATGCACAAAGGCACACAGCTCTTCATTACTGATGGCATCCCAAACGCCGTCACAAGCCACCACTAAGAATTCATCACTGGGCGAGCGCTCCAGATCATAGACCTCTGGTTCGGGGGACACTAGCTGCTCAGTCTGTGTCCTCCATTCCACCTCCTTAAAGGTGAAATCTCCAAGAGCACGAGATACAGCCAGTGAGCCATTGACGCGCTGCAGTGTGACTGAGCCCCCTGCGTTTTGTATGCGCTCTTTCTCACGTGGGTTGCAGGGCTTGTGATCCTCAGTATAGAAGACCACCTGTCCATTGCGGCACAGAAAAGTACGGGAGTCACCGCAGTTGATAAAGTAGATGTTTCGGGGAGAGATCATGATAGCGGCTGCTGTGGAACCACTGCGGTCCCAGTCATTGGTCTGGGCCAACTGATGCATGTGGCGGTCGATGCCTAAGAATCCATCTCTGATGCAACCTTTCACTTGCTCGACATTTTCTTCTGCCGTTAAGCCACCTAGAGAGGAGACATTACTCATTTTATAAGCACTTCGTAATAAAAGTTTTATTCAGGGTACATGAGGACTTTTTAAACTTGTAAAAAAGTTATTTCGGCAGTACAGGGATCCCTCACTTTCTGTGGTTCATTGGGAACAAGATCCCCCACGACTACCAAAATCCACGAAGTAGGATTCCCCCCGACTGACGTATACGTACATGTATATGTTTACAATAGCAATAAATACATATTCAATACTATAAGTGCTTATAATAACAATTAAACGTTCAAAAATAATGCATAAGATGTAAATAAAATATAAATACACACTTACAGATGTGCACCTCACAAAAATGTAAGTAGTTTTGATGGGAGGTTTTGGGTTGTTTTTTGTTTTGTTTTGTGTTTGTTTGGCTTTTTTGCATAATTGGCCTTGTTTTTGTTGCATTTTATTTAACTTTTTCCCCTATTCTTTCTTAATTTCTTTATTTTTTAATTCGATGAATATTTAAAAAAAACAAAAAACAAACCGCGATGTCCCCAGTGCAGCTAACTGGGTTATCAAAGGCTGGCCATGTCTCTCATTGTCTATGGTGTGAGGCATGTAAAAGAACCATTGCTGACTTTCGACAAGAGTAGGCTGCAAAGCCATCGGCCCAGGGTGTACTCTGCCCTCGCCCAAAGTTGGCTGGGATGGACGCCAGCCTCCCCGCGACCCTAATTAGGATTAAGCGGTTACAGAAAATGACCTGAACAAACCGCGATGTACTGAAGCCACATGAATTGAATCGCGAAGTAATGAGGGATCCCTGTAATATTAATGAGATTTAAATGACCTGATTGAACAAAAACTTTTGACACCTTATGATTAAAAAAGTTATGAGAATTTATTTAAGTGTACACTTCTCAAATTAGACCTGTATTGTGTTATACTAATCACACTGGCCGCATTTCTGCCCTGCGATGGCCTGGCAAGCTGTCCAGGATGTACTCTGCCCTCACACAGAGTCGACTGAGATGGGCACCAGCCTACTCATGACCGTGACTTGGTTTACGCAGTTCAGAAAATTAATGGATGAATAAATGCATTGCAGCAACCTGGCATAGTGGTTCGTGCATGTACCACCCCCCCCCCCCCCACCCCCACCCAACCCACAGTCCCTCAGCAAGTAGGTCTTTGGCTCGAGTCCTGAGCTTGGGTTTTTCTGTATGGATACACAAATACAGATTGGTACAGTCCTTCGGTACAGACAATTACAGAGTGTACAATGAGTATAGTAATACAGTAGTGCAATATAGGTGAATTGTAACCTCTGTGCTTTCCAGAAGGTCCTGTGACATGCCAACAAGCTGTGTGTGTCTCTGTCTGCAGTCCTTGACTGCGCGGCTTGGTCCTATTAAGTTATTACCTTTCACATAAGCTATATTGTTCAAGTTGTCATTATTAAACATTAAAGTTTTTATGTTTTTAAAATTAAAGTTTTTTACTGATTTTTTAATTTTGCTTTACAGAAATGTAATTATTTTTATATTGGTCCTGTGTGGATGTAACATCATCATCATCATCATCATCATCATCATCATCATCTTCCGCTTAGTCCAGGGTCGGGTCGCGGGGGCAGCAACCTAAGTAAAGAAGTCCACACGTCCCTCTCCTGAGCCACTTCCTCCAACTCTCCTGGGGTATTTTCATTTTTATTTTAAATTTTTTTCCCTTTTAAATTGTACCTTATATCAGTGGTTCTCAAATAGCAGTGCGATGCCAGGGGGGGAACGTGTGCCTCCAGGGAACATGCTTTTTTTTTTGCCATACAGTAGGTCCTTGACTATTCGCGGTTTTGCATTTACAGTTTGAGTATTCACGGACTGCCGAGCAGCTCACACGTGATTCAAATTCAGCCAATGGCTGTCCTCCTTCCTGCTGATTGGTTGAGGTGATGTAATGCCCCTTTTTCCTCATTCGCACACAAGTTGGCAATGAGCCTTTTTTAGTGTGTTTTAATTACCAGTTAAGTTCTATGATGTCACTCAATGTCTATGATGTCACTATGATGTCGCCTGCTTAAGCACCAGAAAAAGGTAAGGAAGTTGGATGTCGCTTCTGAAGAAATAAGACTTTCTCCGGAAGAAACAAGTTTCCTCTGAAGTCATGTCATTGCTGAAGACGAATACAGTAATCCTTTGAACTGTTGTAAAACACTCCACTATTAGTCTTTTTTTAATTATTATTCCAGTACATGACCTAAGGTAATGTTTAAAATGTTTGTGTGTTATATTTTATTTATTGTGGTGTAGCATGTTTCTCATTGTGTTTTGTTTATCCAATTTATTACATTTCTTTTTCTTTTATGTCCTTTTTGTTATCATTTGTGTTGGGGCATAATTAAATCCTGACAAGTTCAGTTTCATCAACAAGTTCGACCAGTGCTTCTCAAGTATTTTCAGTGGCGCCCCCTCTAGGAAGAAAAAACATTTCATGCCCCCCCACCGCCCTGCCAGCGACTATAAATAGTATTATTTGTCAATAAAATTGTTATTAGTACACCTCTGCATAACATTGTATCTTTATTAACATTAAAAACAAAGAGAAATAATTATAGTTAAACTTACAATAAAGAAAAACTTCTGTTACAGATTAAAAAACAATGTTAATGAAGAGATTTAAAGTGTACCAGTGTGCCTGAAATAATAATAAAAAAAACATTCTTATTTAAACTCATTCAACTAATTTATGTCTTAATATCTCCATCTTTATCCACCTTTCTATTCGTTCCTGTTAGAAAATTTTCCGTGTTGTTTCTCGTGCGAAAAACCGCTACACCGTAGAGAGCGCCACTGCCAATTAGTGGAGTGGAGGTGAAATTACACTTACTTAATTACCGTAAGTACACGATTCCATGAAAGCATGTTACCCAGAGTCACACGCTCTCCCCTGACATCACCCCCCCCACACACACATACACGCACACTATTTGAGAAGCACTGAATTAGACAGAACATGTGTGTGTGTCTGAAGACTTGGAAGAGGTAAGTTGTTAAGTTCAAATAAGAATCAGTCATGATATAGTGACTCTTGTCATGACAGTAGAAATATCATTAGTAGTATTAGCATCATTCATTTGTAAGTTTTTTTCTTTATATTTCCCCTCATTATTTCTATTTGGGGGTTTTTCACCATGATTCTGTTGGCCTCTTGATTGCTTGCATTAACAACAACAACAACAACAACAATAATAATACTACTACTAATAATAATAATAATAATAATAACAATAACAATAAAAGTTTTGGTACAATTTATCTTTGTTTGCATCTGAAAACCTGGAATTTTAAGAAGAGTGAAAAGACTCTTGTTGGGTCCACTGGGTATCTGGCACCTTTGGGACTGTTTCGAAGAACACATTGGCCGCAATTTTGGTTAACCCTTTAAAAGGATTCTGACAGTTTTTCTGTTAAATTCAGGATGGATATAGTACACTATAGTAGACATCTTGTTTATTTCTGGTCATATTTGTTAAGCTTCTACTTTACCTCTCAGAGGAAATTCCAAAACTCGAATTCTGCAGAAGCAATGGATGTTTAATTATTCATTCATTCATTTTCTAAGCTGCTTAATCCTAATTATGGTTGTGGGGAGGCTGGTGCTCATCTTTGCCGACTCTGGCCGAGGGCGGAGTACACACTGGACAGCGTGCCAGGCCGTCGCAGGGTCAACACACATACAAATGAATGTTTAATTATTTTAATTATTATTTCATTTATTTATTTTCTGATTTCTTTTTACATTTGAGCTTGAAATTCGCCTCACCCCATCTAACTTGGCGCTCTTCCTTTTCTTTCGAAGACAATGAATTTAGAAAGAGGGGCGGAAAAAGAGAGCGATATCATTGCAGTCCATTACTATTCACTCCACATGCTAGAGGGCGCTACGTTTAGTGCTTCTTTCAAATGTTTTATTTCTCCTAAGAGACCACGAAATGGGTCTACTGTACTGCTTTCTCTGAAGGTTCTCCTCATGCATAAAATAGAACAGGTACCTGTTGCAAGGATGTGATCAAGTAGATGTGTAGAACAGTACTGAGCGACCGTGTTTCCAGCATGCCCATCGAACACAGCAAAGTAACTCCAATCCGGTAGGTTTTCAGTCATCTCTGGCATACATGTATGGGCATCTTCCATTTGTGCACGCCATCCTTGCATGCTGGCCAGGGCATAGCTAATGCCCCATTTAGTCTCTCCCTCTGCAGTGTCCTTCTGTATTATTGGCCTGTCCAGGTAAGGGCTGTGTATTTCCTCCACATCATCGTTATCTTCTTCAGAATCAGAATCATCATCCGCCGGTTGTTCATCCTGTGCTCCCTTGAAAAAAAAAGTGACCATCTTTTCAGTCTCCTTCACCAGCTGTCGTAGGAAGGAGGGAACCTCTACAGTGCTGGCTCGCCTTGCGGTTCTCATGGCCACCTGAATTGTTCTCTTCCGCCTGCAATTCCTTCTATTCTTTAGCTTCAGTCTAGACGTCTGTAACAGGTCCAGTGCTTCACCCTGAATCTTGGAGTTTGCAAAGAAGAACGTTTCTATTAAATATCTCTGAAACCCGAGTAGGTTTTGTTCGAAAATATTTGTAAAAAGTAATCTTGAATTCTATGAAGTCTTTTTGTTCCAGAATAAAGAAGATAAATAATGAAGATATAGTTGCAACTAGTTTCACAGTGCTTAACCTGGACAGCTTACCTGGCTCTCTTCTCTGCTCCCAAAGCTGTGAGTGGCTCGGCTATTTCTGTTCACTCATCCCTCAACCTGATCAGCCCTGTGTGCCTTGTCTCTCCCACCCTCTGTTTTGGACTCTTGGTAATCCCTTCTGCAGTAATGAGCTTGGATTAGATCATGTTGCTGCACTACCATTATGAACATGTCAGCATTTTCTAATGTACCCAGACGTTGAAACACAATACGTACTGTACAGATATAAAATATGATGCATGCTCTGTAAATAAATATTTCATAACCATTTATCTGGTACAGATTTATTTAGGATCAAACAGATTAACAACAGTGTGACCGTAAGCAAATGTACAGTATTTCCGAAACGTGTTTTGGTAGTGCAGCGGGAACGGATGGGGGGGGGGGTGTCCCTTGTGAGGACATCGTACCTGCTTCTTCAGATTCAGACCTTCCGTTTTATCTTACCGCACCTGAAACACGCAAATGAAATCGAAGGTGAAGGGCTGGACACATCGAGGTCGTTCCGTCAGATAGAGATTGTGTGAAACCCAACTGATCTTTTTTTCTCCCTTTTGTGAATTTCTTTTTTCTTTTTTTCATAAAAAAATGGGTGAAGCATGCAGGGGTGGGGTGGATGGTGCTTGGAGCTCAGTTATGTATGCAATAGAAAAGGTGTTTGCAGGAATGAAATTCGGAAGGAAAGACATTTTAAAGACTCGTTTTTCTATTTGAAAAAAAAAAGTCAGAAAAAAAGGCAAAATCTTTCTGCTCTTGTTTTGTTTTTGAAAAAAAAGACAAATGAGGGGGGGGGGGGGAATTACCTCTGAACAGGACCGCGAGAGCGGTGTGTATTTGATACTGTTGTACATTTATTTATTTATTTGTTTGTTTATTTATTTATTTTTTTAGGGTAGGTGGGGGTCTTAATTTACCTCTCAGTGATTCCGACTTCTGAATGTTTAATCCCATTAGTATGAAACGTTAAATACAGTTTCTCAACGCAGTCTGGCCAATATAATGCTAGATAATATTAGTACTATAGACTAATTATACAGACAAAAATAGTCTTGCCTACATCAAGAATTAATACCATAATTATAAAACACTAATATCTTCCTTAAGCCAATAATCTTGAGTATTTGGAGCTGATGGCCTTTAAATTCTTTCAACACTGAGCTTTATGCTTGAGCCATTCGCAACAAAGATTAACTTGTCAGTGCAGCTCTGTGCAAATCACTTCAACAGATCTCAGTTCACCCAAGAAACAGGAAATCAGGACTTTAGTTTAGTTTTGTTGAGAAACCTTTGCACACAGACAAAATTAACTGACATTGGAGAATAAAACTCAGGCTATTCATTATTATTCACTACTAATACATTACACTGCCAGAATCTCAAAGCTCACACACTCACCTATGACCTTGAGTCATATGACCTTGAAAGGTCAAATTCAACCACATCTAAGTCCTTCTGTGCAGCTAACTGGGTTATCAAAGGCCGGCCATGTCTCTCACTGTCCATGGTGTGAGGTTCATGTAAAAGAACCATTACTGACTTTCGTAAAGAGTAGTTGCAAAGCCGTCAGCGTGTTTCTGCCCCTCGCTAAAAGGTGTCAGGAAAGGCATCCGACGTAAAAAAACTATGCCAAATCAAATGTGAATCATTAATATGATTTCCATGAAGACGGAGGCAGATGACTCGCTGTGGCGACCCCTGAAAGGGAATAGCTGAAAGGAAAAGAAATAGAAATTCACCCATGTCTAAGTATTTAGCACTGGTGCCTTACAGCCCGAACGTTTCAGGTTTGTATATTGTGGTTCACTTAATTCTCTCTGTGTGGTGTTGGGATGTATGTCCTGTGCTTGCATTGAGTTTTTCTTGGTACTCCAGTTTCCTTTCAGAGGTAAAAGACATGTACAGTCGGCCCACAATTTACGAAGACCCCTTTGCACGAAATCCCCGGATTACGAAAAACATTTTCTTGAGTTTCCGTCCGCAAAATACGAAACAGCCCCCTCTTACGAAAAGAAATTCACAATTCAAACGCGCCAATCAAAATTTCACACGACGGGCGAGTTGCTCTCTCATTAGCTGTCTCTCAACATCCCGCCCCCTCTGGTCTCCCAGATAGAGACAGAAGGAAGCTTCACGCTTTAGTTTTTAGTTTAGTTTTTTTAAGTTGTTTAATTCAGTAAATGTTTAATAAATGTGGGCGCATTTGAGCTCATCTGGAATTCCGTTCCCTTAAGGAATCAAATTAAAGTTGAGTTTGTCAAGCAGGGAATGCGCTTTGAATTCCACGTCTTGTGGGCGTGGCCCGCAGCGCGCGCGAGAGTGAAGGAGAGAGAGAGACAGCGAGAGAGAGAGAGAGAGAGCGAGAGAGAGAGAGAGAGAGAGAGAGGTGTGTTAATAAAAATGTTTAATAATGGTTTAATTAATAAATATGTTAATAAAATGGTTTAATGGTTTAATAAATAATTTTCTTTTACTTTTAACACGTATTTCATACAAAATTTGTGTACTTTTATCATTTTTAAAGGGTTTATGGGATTTATCCAGTCCAAAGACTGGAGCCTTGGAACGAATTAGGCGTTTAGCATGTAAGATGTGACCCCTACTTACGAAATCCGCGCAATACGAGACGGGCTCTGGAATGGATTAATTTCGTAAATTGGGGGCCGACTGTATATTAAGCTAAAGTGGTTATGACTTGACCAAACTTGTAAATTTAAGTATGACTTGTTATTTGTATGACTTGTTATTTATTTCTGTTATCTTAGTTCAGGGGTTACCCCAAAGTATTTTACCCGGAGATGTGATTGATGTAGCATCCTGTACTGTATATTCATCTATTTATCTATTTTCTGAACCGCATAATCCTAAGTAGTGTTGCTCATGCCCATCTTTGCTGACTCTGGGTGAGGGCGGGTTACACTTGGACAGCTTGTCAGACCGTCGCTGGGCCAACACACATACAACTACATACATCTATTGCAGGGCAACACACACAACTATTCACACTCACTCTCACACCCTCACACCAGGGGTCCATTTGAAACAGCCAGTTGCTTAATGTGCACGGCTTTGGACTCCTCACTCACTCGTACGCCATTGAGTTTGATTGGTTGTAGCGTCCCATGCTGTCTTTTTCTTCTTCTTCTTCTTCTTCTTCTTCTTTTCGTTTCGGCTTTTTCCTTTTTTCAGGGGTCGCCGCAGCGGATCATCTGATTCGCATGTTTGATATGGCATAGGTTTTTATGTCGGATGCCCTTCCTGACACAACCCTTTAGCAAGGGGCAGAAACACGCTGACGGCTATGCAGATACTCTTTACCAAAGTCAGCAATGGTTCTTTTACATGAACCTCTCATCATAGACAGTGAGAGACATGGCCTGCCTTTGATAACCCAGTTAGCTGCACTGGGAGGACAGTGACATCCTTGTGGAGAGTGGGACTCGAACCCCCCAACCTTAGGATCAGCGATCCAGCGCCCTTTACCACCAGGCCAGCACTGTCCCATGCTGTATACACTGTAAATACTCATTCAATTGCTGAACCCTTTTAACCTATTAGAGTCTCAGAGAGACTGGAGCCTATCTCAGTTGTTTCGGGGGGCACTGAACAGCTCACCAAACATAGCACAATCGTCATGACAACCATTCACTCCACTCACACTTAGGGGAATTTCGAATAAACAATGAGCCTAAAGTGCATGTCTTTGGACTGTGGGGAGGGAACTGCAATACCATGTAACATGCAAACTCCACACAGAAACTGCCTCACCGAGCTCTGGTCTCGAACCAACGTCTTGTTTGCTGTGAGATGGTGTGCGGATGGAAAAAAAAAAGTGAACACATACCAATCTGGCAACCGTTGTAGTCAGAACGAGGGGGGTGTGAGTCAGTGGCACATTATAGGATGGTTAGAGAGGCGGAGGATGAGAAGGAGGGAGGAGAGGAAAGAGAGAATGTGAGAAGAGGAGAGGAAATCCAGCGGATGAGTGAGCATCTGGAAGGCTCCGGAGGAGGGAGAGAGAGAGAGAGGAGTGGACAGGCCCAGCAGAGGCTTGATGGAGCATGGGTCAGGTTTTAGGATTCTCCCATTGCAGTGAGTGTCTTTGTCTTGTGTTTTTTTTCCTCTCTCTCTCTCTCCATCAGCATCATGTCAACCTCATCCACTCCCCTATACATCCCCTAGTAGGAATTCTATCGTACTAAATATGATATCAGACAGAAGTGTGTACCAGAGTGTTATATTATTAGTATTGGGTTGTGTGTAAAAACGCATGTTATTTATTATGGGTGGTTTAATTGTATATAACAACTTTTAATTTCCATCTGTGTGTGTAGAGACAATTACAATTCATCATCATCCTGACCTTTTTACTTCCCTTATATTCCCCTATAATGCCTAGTTTGGACAATTTGTTTGTGTTGATTCTGTAGTGCAGATGTTTGCCTCTGTACAGTGTGTGCATATGTAAAGAGAGCATCACTTTGTCTCAATAGCAAATAAATAACAGTCTTTGTGCTATCCGATTATTTTATTACTTATTTTCTTTTCCATTAAACTGTACTTACGGGTGGGTCCATGGGTGCCGTTTGGGCTTTGTCTTACTTACTGTAAGGCCTCTCCTATTCATTCAATGTACAGAACAGTGTATAGTCCTGTAGAATAACTGAAGCCTTTCATATTTAAAGCAACAGGATCTGATCAAACAGTGGCTTCTTGAAAATGTATTATTACACACACATAGAAAAGGTCAACTGTGTACAATGCTGTGGATGGGGATGTAATGTACATCAAAAATAACCAAAATAATAAGCACTTAGTGTTAAGCTTTAAAGGTGCACTATGTGACCTTTTATAGTTGAAAGGTATAGAAGGTGTATCTGTGATAGCGCCACCAACCCACTCAACCAACTTAGTGGTGAGGGTGCTGGGCTCATGATTGAGAAGTCATGGGTTCAAATCCATGTTTAAACCCCCACTGCGCTAAGACCCAACCGCCAGGTCTTAACCACAAGTGTGCCTCTGAACACCTAGCAGTATAAATTGGTACCAGTAAAAATACCAGGAAGGTAACCGGTGATGGACTAGCGTGCCATCCAAGAGGTACTGAACTCCTTGTTGTTCCATGCTATTGGATAATTTTGCCCTCAGAAGTCGGTAGGTCCGGGGGTAAAAGCCCAACAGACTTTTTCTTTTTTCTTTTCCATGACAATTTTCCCAAACTCCCCAGTGCAGCTATCCAGGTTATTAAAGGTCAGCCATGTCTCTCACCATCTGTGGTGAGAGGTATGTAAAAGAACTGTTGCTGTCATTCGCAAAGAGTCGGCCACTGGATTGCCATCAGTGTGTTTCTGCACTGCAATGGCCTGGTGAGATGTCTAGGGTGTACTCTGCCTTCGCCCAGAGTCGGCTGAGATGGCTCTTGTGGTCGTGACACTCATAAGTATTATGATAAAGTTAAGGTTTTGATTGTTACTTTATTACTATACAGCATTGCTAGAAATCCAACTTATAGCAATACACTGAGCGGTGTCTTTTTCAGCTGGCCTTGGGCGACGGGTTGGTATATACCTTGAACAGATTGATAGACCATCACAGGGCAACAAACACACAATAATTCCAACTCTCACCTCGGGGAAATTTGGAGCAGCCAGTTAGGCAAATGTCCGTGTCTTTTGACTGTAGTAGAAAACCAGAGTACCTGAAGGGATCCAAAACAACCACAGGGAGAACATACAGAAACGCCCAAGCTTGGTAATCGAACCCAGAACCTTCTTGCAATAAGACGGACATGAGAACCTCCATGCTATTGTGCTTCCCTTATAGCAAAACATGTGGCTCTATTGTTGTTTCTGACCCTTACATTAACATTGGGTCCTGTTTACATCTGCAAGCTGTTCATCTGACAGAAAAATATTCAACACATTAATATTTTATGTTATCATTTCACTTGTACTTGTACCATAAAGGGGTTTCCAGGAAAGCATAACATATTAAAGAAAAGTAGCGATCGAGGATAACAGCAGACATTATCTTTTATAACAAACACAATGGACAGTTTTTATTTTTGCCAAGAAGGTTATGTTCTATCTCCTGTTTTTGTGTTTGTTTGTTTTTTGTGTGCGTTTGTTAGGAAGATTATGCTAAAGATTATCTGCATAATCTATAACATTTCTACCAGAGGTGAAACTTTTTTAGTAAGTTGTTTGTGAGTGCAGGTTCAGCAGGGGGTGCTATGGACTTTCTGGGTTTTTTTCCTCTGCTTGGCGGAGGTTTACACTCGGTGAGTGCTCTTCTTTAAATATATTTTTAAGCAGAGCACTCATATATTGTTTTGTTTTGAGAACCGTTTTATATTTGCTTGCTTTAAAAAAAAAATCATGTAAGTATATACATACCTCTCAGGTGTTTTGTTCCAATGTGGAAATATGACCAGTGTTTATTTTTGATCCTCTTACTTCACAGCCTACTTCTGATTTCTCCTGATTATAATTTGAAAAATTTTTTGCATATTGTGAAGTTATATATATATATATATATATATATATATATATATATATATATATATATATATATATATATATATATATATATATATATTGTCTGTCTAAAATAGGCCGAAACCAAACTACTAATAATATAAAATTTAAGCAGCTATGAATGGTCTGATGAAGTATATCCGTTGGCTAATATCAGAGGATGTCAGGAGTGTGTCCACCTATGAGTCCTGACAGAGGATTTGGGAATAATTTCTGCATTTCTGTTTCAGAGGAGTTTGTCTCTGTGTCCTCAACACCCGACTCCACTCCGTCCTGTACAGATGGTAAGAATTATTTTCACCTTTCCAGAGTTAAATCCAGAAGTTTTGTGTGTGTGTGTGTGTGTGTGTGTGTGTGTGTGTGTGTGTGTGTGTGTGTGTGTGTGTGTGTGTGTGTATATATATATATATATATATATAGAGGGATCCTGCGCTACTTCGTGCTTCAATTCACGTGGCTTCAGTGCATCGTGGGTTTTTTTTTTAAATATTCATTGAATTAAAAAATAAGGAAATTAAGGAAAAATAGGGGGAAAGGTTAAGGAAAATGCAAAAACAAAAACAAGGCCAATTATGCAAAAAAAAAACCTAATCAAATACAAAACAAAAAACAACCCACCCCCATCAAAACTAGTTGCATCGTTGCATCTGTGTGTGCACTCGCATCTGCACATGTGCTCATGCGCTTGCGTATGTATGTGTGTCGTCTTCTTCTTATGCAATACCATCTGTATATGTGTGTATTTATTTTTTATTTAGATCTTATGCTATTTTTTGAATGTTTAATTGTTATTATAAGCATTTGGAGCATTGAATATGTATTTATTGATATTATATACATGTACGTATACGTCAGTCAGGTGGGGTTGGGGGGGTCCTACTTCACGGATTTTGATGGTTGCGTGGGAATCTCGGTCCCAATTAACCATGGAAAGTGAAGGATGCCTGTACATATAGTATATACAGGGATCCCTCACTTTCCACGGTTTATTGGGACCGAAATCCCCCCACGACCGCCGAATTCCACGAAGTAGGATCAACCTCCCCTGACTGACGTGTAGGTATTGTTTATTCAATGCTATAAATGGTTATAATAACAGTTAAACATTAAAAAATAATGCATAAGATGTAAATAAAATATAAATACATAGACATAAATGTAAGTAAAATAAATACGTAGACATAAATAGGAATAAAATATAAATACAGACGCTCATGTGCACATAGCACATATATATATATATATATATATGTGTGTGTGTGTGTGTGTGTGTGTGTGTGTGTGTGTGTGTGTGTGTGTGTGTGTGTGAATGAATATATGAACATATTGATATACAGTTGTGTTCAAAATAAAATAATAGAATAAAGCTCAAAATCCTTATAATAAATTTTATTTCTATACACATAAATGCATAGGGATCACTACACATTCTATTCCAAATCAAAACATGAAGAAAAATATATGAAATTTGTGTTATACCATTAAAGAAATTGAAGAAAGGTGAATATCAGGCTGTTCAAAAATAGCAGTGCCTGCATTATTCTTTCCAAACTCAAACATTCACCATATCATCTGAAAATTTGCCTCAGAAGCTGCAGTTTTGATGTCACCCCACAAGTTTTTTTAATTGTATTAAGGCCCGGGGTTCAGGCCAGCCGCTCCATAACATTAATCTTGTTGGTCTGGAACCAAGATGTTGCCCATTTACTGGTGTTTTTGGGGTCGTTGTCATGTTGGAACACCCATTTCAAGGGCATTTCCTCTTCAGCATAATGCAGCACGACCTCATCAAGTATTCTGATATTCAAACTGATACATGATCCCTGGGATGCGATAAATAGGCTCAACACCAAAGTATGAGAAACATCCCCATATCATGATGCTTGCGCCACCAGGCTTCACTGCCTTTATAGTGTATTGTGGGTGGACTGACAAACTGATTCCGGCCACAAGACTCAGAAAGAACAATCTTACTTTCATCTGTCCAAAACATGTTACATCATTTCTCTTGAGGTCAGTCAATGTGTTCTTTGACAAATAATAAACTTCTTCAGCATGTCTTTTTTTCAACAGTAGGACTTTGAAGGGCTTCTTGTTTATACTTCGTCGTCTTCTTTTCCTTTCGGCTGTTCCCTTCAGGGGTCGCCACAGCAAATGATCTGCCTCCATCTCTCCCTATCCTCTGCATCTTCTACTTTTACTCCAACGACCTTCATGTCCGCCTTCACCACATCTATAAATCTTCTCTTTGGTCTTCCTCTGGGCCTTCTGCCTGCTAGTTCCAACCTCAGCATCCTACTACCAATATACTCACTATCCCTCCTCTGTACATGTCCAAACCATCTCAATCTAGCCTCTCTGACTTTGTCTCCAAAACATCTCAAATGTGCTGTCCCTCTGATGTACTCATTTCTGATCCTATCCATTTCTTGTTTATACTTCAGATAGGCATATTCTAATTGTAACAGAACTCACAGGTAACTTTAGACCTTGTTTGATCTTCCTGGAGCTGATCTGTGGCTGAATCCTTGCCATTTTGGCTATTCTTCCATCCATTCAAATGGCAGTTTTTCACTTTCTTCCACATGTTTCAGGTTTTGGTTGCCATTTTAAAGCATTTGGGATCATTTTAGCTGAGCAGCCTCTCATTTTCTGCACTTCTTTATACATTTCCCCCTCCAATCAACTTTTTATTCAAGGCACAGTACACTGTTATTCTGAACAACGTCTTGAACGGCCCATTATCCTCAGAATTTCAGAGAGAAATACATTACAACCACCATGTACAACATTTGCTGCCTTCCTTCCTTAACTAAGGGAAATAATTGGCACCTGATTTTTGAAGAATATATGACATCACTAATTGAACTCCACACTGCTATTATTTTGAACACGCCCCTTTCAATTAGTGATTTCATTTACACAGAATCAGCAGCATGCATGTCATGACTGTTGGGTCTGTCAGATTCTATTACTCTACTACACCTGCGAGTAAATTATTTGCCATGTAGAAATATTATTTCTACCAAAACAGTGATTGATCAAGTTAATGATATCTGACTGATATTATTTTGAACACAACTCGATATGAACCTCTGGATACAGTTTCCTGATAATTCATAAGTAATATCTCGTGTCAAGTGCTAAGAAACATGAATACATATGCGCTATTTCACAGAATTCCCAACCAGTAGGTCAATATCCAGGAAAGGAAAAATTAGTTATGCTCACTACTTAGCTTGCATCATTGGTGTTGTGTTGGTTTGTAATTTTGAAGAAACCGGCTCGAGTAAGTTGATATGTAGATCAGCTATATTGTGAGCTCTTTTATGGAGGAAGGTCAGCATTATTGTTATATCCATCTACCTCTTGTCTCATTTACATATTAGAAAACATCTCACTTGATAATTAATGTAAGCAGCAAACATGCCTGTTGTTGTTACGTATAGTTGCTGACTAGCTTGCTAACTTTTGTAGTGTCTGGCTAGCCTTGTGCAAGGCTCCGGCAATGAATGCATGGGTATAACGATTGAGGTAGACAGGTGGACTGGCTTTCTATGGCCCTATGACTGCTAAAAAATATTGGATTTTTTTGTTTGTTTGTTTGTTTGCTTTTCTTTTTTATTTTGAAAGCATTACAGTGCCATTAAAATAGCTGGCAATGTTAGCTAATGCAGCGAGAGGATGTCTGTGCACAATAGCCAATCACATTGTAAAGTATCTCATGAAGCATATATTTATGGACGACTCTTTGTTCAATTTAAACTTATATAATGTGTGTGTGTGTGTGTGTGTGTGTGTGTGTGTGTGTGTGTGTGTGTGTGTGTGTGTGCGTTGACGGTGGTGTTATTATAATTCTTTGTAAAATAGATTATGAACTGATACTGTGGCTTTTTCCTATGTTCAGCTCTTTTGTGCTGCTCTATGCTGTTGGTCTAATACTAGCCCTTCTATTACTGCGCCCTTTTTGCCCTAGGTGGTAATGAGGAGTCAGATTTCCCAGAGCTCCTAACAGCACGGGAGTGGTCTGAGGATGATGATGGTCCAGAAGATGATATCAGTAGTTCGTCCATGTGGGGGACTCCCCGCCAGAACTCCTTCGAGCTCACATTTTCATACATTGCCTTTTCTGAGGTTGAGAACAGTGGCCGGAGAGACTCCGGCCGACGACGGACTGGGGGGAGAGGAAGGCGGGCCTCACTACGCCGTATGGACACTGTGGAAACCATTTTACCTCCAGATTCCCCTGCTGTTGAATGGGACCCTCTTGCCTTCATGAGTGGAGAGGAGGAGCAGCAGCAGGTTGTGGAAAAACAACTTCCTGAACCAGTGGACAGCCACAGTCGGACTGTAGAGTCATCCAGTCAGGATACAGTATACTTTCCTGAGGAAGAGTTACAGGGAGAAATGGAGGAGATCACATTACATGAGACGTGCTGTGTTCCAGATAGCTATGAAGGTACGAGATCACACTTTCAGTCTTACATGGTAAAATAAAACCATGAGGAGTTTTGAAAAATAAAATATGAAGGAATATCTTACCAGGCCAGACTTTCTGTGTAAAATAGAAATAATTCATGAGACATTAATAAAGCTGTTAAAATTCTATGCTATTTCTGTGTGAATGGTAATGATAAGTATACAGGTGTGAGCTACCTAATGCTTTCTTCGATAGAATTTACATACAAGACAATGTACAACTATTAACATGACCTCATCTGATTCACTTGGATACACTCGAACAACCTGATGACACCTGCGGCGGTTGTCAGTAGTTTATCAAATTTTACTGTACATAAATTGCTATGGTTCAGTTAGATATTACAAACATGGTGTATTGTTAAAGGTATGTGTAAAGAATCACATCCATATGTGTTTATTAAGCATCCTGTTCCAGATTCAGTTGGGCTTTTGTGACCGTTAAGCCACAAGTATTTGCGCAGTTGTGTTCTGATTAAGCTTTGGGGTACAGATATTTTTCTAGTTCCAGCACATGAAGGCATTTTGGAAAATTCGACTATTTCTTTGTGCCAACTGTTTCAGGAAAAAACACATATATCGCTGTGAAGATAAAGTGCCCATATGTTTTAATTAAACGGTGAATGGTTTACAGTAATTTATGGATTAAAGGCTCTGGTAGTGTGTGTGTGTGTGTGTGTGTGTGTGTGTGTGTGTGTGTGTGTGTGTGTGTGTGTGTGTGTATTGGCCCTGTAATGGACAAGTGAGATATTCAGGGTGTACCCCACCTTCACCTTCCAAGTCAGCTAAGATAGGTTTCAGCCTCCACTTGATTTTAGTAGGATAAAATTCAAGAATATATATATATATATATATATATATATATATATATATATATCTCCCAACATCCCGCCTCGCTGGCCTGCCATTGGCTAGGAGGGATGACGCAGCCCCCTCCCATTGGCTATTATGGAGGAGCATCTCCATAATACCCATGATGCTTTTCGTGTAAAGGACAGAGTTACTGTTGTTTCATGAGATTTTTGAGTGTGCTCATTGCAACTTTATTTTTTGGCGCAGGCTTTTAACCTTGCATAAACATTTGTAAGATTATAACTCTGCTATGAAGACATGGTCAACACATGGGCGCACGCGCACACACACACACACACACACACACACACACACACACGCACACACGCGCGCGCGTGTGATTCTCGGTGCGAGAGAAAACAAGAAGCGAACTCGTGGCATGCGGTTGAGTGATATCGCAAAGGAATACGCCAAACCCATCTCCCATCGGTACGATATTGAAGCAGAAGGAGGCCTTAAAAGGTTTACTTTTATAATTTTTAAAGGGTTTAGGGGGTAGTATTGGGGGCCTTGGAATGAATCACACGTTTTATTTGTAAAATGTGGCCCAACTTATGAAAAATTCAGGTTACGAAACCACTTCTGGAACGGATTAATTTCGCAAGGTGAGGTACCACTGTATGTATGTCTATACATACATATCTATATATATATATATATATATATATATATATATATATATATATACACACACGTACAGTGATCCCTCGCTACTACGTGCTTCAGTTTCTGCGGCTTCAGTGTATCACAGGTTTTTCAAAAATATTCATCGAAAAAATAAAAAAAAAATAAGGAAATTAAGGAAAAATAGGAGAAAAGTTAAGAAAAATGCCACAAAACAAGGCCAATTATGCAAAAAAAAAAAAAAAAAAAAAAAAAACAACAACAAACAAACAAAAAAAAACCCTCCTAAACAAAACTACTTACATTTTTATGTGAGGTGCACTTCTGAATATGTTTGTATTTATATTTTATTTACATCCTATGCATTATCCTTTAATGTTTAATTGTTATTATAAGCATTTATAGCGTTGAATATGGATTTATTGATATTATATGCACATATACATGTACGTATACGTCAGTCGGGGGGTCGATCCGACTTCCGGAAATTGGCGGTCACGCGGGGGGGTCTCGGTCCCCATTAACTGTGGAAAGTGAGGGATCCCTGTGTATATGTATATAGTATTTAGTATTAGCTGCAATTTACTTCTACCCATAAATATGTGGAAGGAGGTGGAAAGTAAGGTCTCATGCCTATGTGCAACACTGTTTTGTCCCAAGTTGCTATGACTTTTATAGAGAATAGCTATATATATATATATATATATATATATATATATATATATATATATATATATATATATAAAAAATATAATTATTTAGTTATACAAACACACACACACATACATGCATATACATATACATTTACACACAGTATATATATATATATATATATATATATATATATATATATATATATATATATATATATATATATATTTTAGTTGTATTTTGCCTCACCAATTCCATATTGCATTGTTTTTGGTTTACAATGATCTTTACTGCCATTAACTGCTTACTTCATTACTGAAATAAGATCAACATCTCTAAGCTAATGAAGAAAAGAGTATGAAGTACAATGATCAGCAGTGCAATTATTATGAAAACTATTCAGTGATATCTACCAAGGTTATGTTAGTAATGGTTATGGAATATACTCCATGGCAGCAGAACAAAAAAACTAAAAAGTTTCATGGTTTCATTCTTTTTATTTTAAAAGCATGACAGTGGTTATGGTTTTTAGAGCAAAATCAGAGGCAAGTTTCTTTCTATCGAGTTCAAAATAGAGTACTGTTTATCAGTCACAGGGCTATTACACAACTTTCACGTGCTCTTACATCCACTGGAATTTCCAACTCCCCTGATCGATAACAAAGAGCAAATCTAAAGCAAATTAAAACTTTCAAATTTTGAAGAAAAAGTTTACTCGGTTTATACTTAACAGTGTGGTGACACTGGTAGCTTTTGAAAACTTTGAAAAAGTGTTTTTTTTTTAACTTACAACTTCAAAGTGATGCATGTACAGTATCTCAAAGCTTTCGCCCCATTAAAAAAAAAAAAAAAAAAGTTTTGTTGAATTTCATAATTGGCAACTGTGAGGTTTTAATTCCAAAATTCTTAGTTCTTATACATTATACTATATGTTACATGGAAACAGTACATTCTGATTGGCCACTATATCTTGGATGTATTAAGCCTTATCCTGAGTGGATAATGCTTGAATCAAAATGGCAGGTTAATGATTTATTATAGTCACTTGGAGCAGGTAGTGTCATCATTGTCATATTTTAAAATGGGAACGTAAACCATAATCTTTGTTTTGATCTTGTTGGGTTTACCTAAACAGACAGACAGACAGACAGACAGACATTTTATTCAATAAAAGGCCATTAGCCCAAAATACAGACAAAAATGAATAAATTAAAGCATGAACTATTGTACTGGTTTACCTAAACATAGTATACTAAAATCTTGAAAGAGATACAAACATGCCATTACACAGCACTGATATGCTTTTCTGAGTTAACAACAGAAATATGTAATAAATAAATAATATTAATATTTAAAAATCTTATATAGGTTTTCTTTTTATGTTTCCATATACAGTAGTGTAAAACTTTGAATAAATTTATAAAGATACTGTGGCACAGCCCTTATGCACCTGCATTTGCCATGATTTAAAATATCTTGTATTAGCTTTTATTGTGCTATTTTTGTTTTTGTCAGCATGTAGTATACTGTATACAGGCACTAAAACAATTATTCACCTCTGAATAGAATATTTCATTTTCATTTATAGCACTCAGCAGATCCTCTTATCCAGAGCAGTTATCCAGTTACAGTATACAGTTATCCTTTTTTTTATACAGCTGAGCAATTGAGGGTTAAGGGCCTTGCTCAAGGGTCCAACAGTGAGGATTGAACCGCTGAGCTTCGGATCAGTAACCCATCGCTTTATGCACAAAGCCACCACTGCTCCATATTTCCTTCGATGTTCTGTCTTGGATAAGGCACCAGGCCAGGTGTATGTCATGAATTTTATCCACCCTACAAACTTGGGATGATATTGCATGCACAACGTTTCTTCTTGATGTCTAAGTCTACGTTAATGGTGCTTACAAGTCTACTACACGCAAAAGTGAAAAAACCCATATAAATCTCGTTTTAGTTTTCTTACGTTACCATGTTGTGTACACTATAACATTTATTTGCTGGAAGCTTGGCATCCACACTGAATAGTATGTTCTTTGTTTAGTATACCATCTTGAAGACTACAGTAATCCCTCGCTACTTCATGCTTCAGTTTCTGTGACTTTAGTGCATCGTGAGTTTTTCAAAAATATTCATCGAAAAATTAAAAAATAAGGAAATTAATTAAGAATCGGGGAAAAGCTAAGAAAAATGCCACAAAACAAGGCCAATTATGCAAATAAACAAAACAAAACAAACAAAAACAACCCAACAAAACATGTTTATGTGAGGTGCACATCTGTGTGTGCGCGTCTGTGTGTGTGTGTGTATTTATATTTTATTTACATCTTACGCATTATTTTTGAATGTTTATTATCAGAATTTATAGCATTGAATATGTATTTATTTATTATTATATACATATATACATGTACAGTGAGGCCGGTGGCGTAGTGGTTAGGGTGCTGCGCTCATGATCAGGAGGTTATGAGTTCAAATCCCACTGAGACCCTCACTGTGCTAAAACCCCTGGGTAAGGTCTCAACCACAAGTGTGCCTCTGTCCAACCAGCAGTATAAATGGGTACCAGTAAAATATACTGGGAAGGTAACCTGCGATGGACTAGCGTCCCATCCGGGGGAGTTGAACTCCTGGTCGCTTCACGCTATGGAAACCGGGGATAAGTACCGGCCTGATGAGCCATGAGGCTAAGCCACTAGGCTCGGGTGTAAAAACCCAACAGACTTACCTACCTACCTACCTACATATATACATGTACGTATACGTCAATCAGAGGAATCGATCCTACTTTGCGGAAATCGGCTGTCGTTGGGGGGGGTCTCGATCACAATTAACCGCAGAAAGTGAGGGATCCCTGTATTCAATAATTTCACCTTTCCTTCAGAAATAGTTGTATGTGTTTACAATATACAATATGTACATAATATACTAACCTATAATACTGAACTCCACAGCTCAACAGCATCATACTTCAGAGCCATATGTCGGCATGGAGTTCACAGTCACATCACAGACTGGAGAAGTCACATCACATATGTCACAAAGTCCTATTACTGAAAACACTCAGGAAGAGCCAACCAGGGAACAGTGGTTGTCTCCACTTAACTTATCAGAGGGACCGACGATATACATCAAGATTGCAGGTAAGACAAAACATATAGTCTAAACCTCAGTGGTCAATCATTGTGGTCCATTCTGAAGTGGTGAAGTTTCCACAGGGCAGTTTAGGGTCAAACAGTCATTTATAGGGTGAAGGGTTGTTGGATTGGTTTTGCGTACAAGTTACAAGATTTTTTAAGTACATTTAAAATGCACATTGATATAGATTATGTGCCCCGCCATGGCCTGTCGAGCTGTCCAGGATGTACTCTGCCCTTGCCTAGAGTCGGCTGAGATGGGCGCCAGCCTCCCCGTGACCCTAATTAGCATTAAGCGGTTCAGAAAATGAATGAATGGATATAGATGATACTTTAAGAAGGTTAATTGTGGATGAACTTAATTTAGATTGTCAAATGTTTTAATTCATCTGTATATCTGTTTATGAAGACGTGTACTGTACTGTATTGCTGTTAAATAAAATATAATATTATTATTGTGTTATTATTTCATGAATAATTTTGTTGGCGAATACTCTATCTTTATAGTCGACCTCATTCCTTATAAGCCAGACTCTGACACTGATTCATCCAGTATATCAGTGTGCTGAATAAAAGAGAGAGAGAGAGGTTTCCCTTCGAGCTTAATGACACTAATAGGAAGTGAATGTGCTTTAACTGACAAAGCGTCATTCAGTCTCCATGGCAACGGTCCCTAGAGAATTCTACGATGGTTCTCTAATGGTGGGGTCCTGCTGCTTGCTTGAATGTTTGCAATCATACACACAGTGGTGAGAGATTAAGTGTTTGCATACAGTATATACAATATATTCCCTATCCAAAAAGGGTGGCTCTACAGCGGCAGATGTAAGGAAGTAGAAATTCAATAAAATAGTCAATATAACATCCATTCTTGTGTGAAAGGAATGAAAGGTTTTATAAACCCCTATGGAACTGTACAATGAATAGACCATTCGACAAAGATATAGGTATACCTGCATTCTTTTTTTTATGGAGCAAACAGAAGTCATCTGCATCCTTAGACGACATACTGCATCCTCTCAAAACTTTGCTTGTATGGTTTGTTATTGATACAGAATACTTGTCTGTATCTGGCATATCTCACCGCTAGTCATACATGGTCTGTATCAGTGAGTGTTCCTCTATGTCTCCCTCTTGTGCACACAAACCACCTCGTTCTTTTTAGCCTGGGAAATGATGGAGCTGTGCTATTTTTAGCCTGTGTGTTGGGGGGCTGTCTTTAGCAGAATACTGGCCAAAAAAGCCCCATCATTCTGTACACAGCAGGGAGACAGAGAGGCAAGAAAGGCCTCATCCTCCGGTAGCCCACGAAATGGCCAGCAAAGGTGAGGAATCCTGAATGAGGAGAACCTTGATTGTTACTGCTGAGAAAAAAAAATGTACCTGTAAATCTGAATATGGACTCTACACTGATATAATTTCTGTATTCGACTGACTCACCCTACTGTGGGAACTTTGCGCGTGCTCTCTTGTGAGGAGTGCAGAATTTACCAATGGATTTTTGGTTTTTGGGTTTTTTTTCGGACTTCTTACTCAGGGTTGGTGTGTGGAGAAGATGAGTGTGAGTGGTGGTGTAATATTTATCCGAATATCATAGGAATTAAAAGAGGGAAGATTTATGTGTGTGTGTGTGTGTGTGTGTGTGTGTGTGTGTGTGTGTGTGTGTGTGTGTGTGTGTTATTTATTGGAATGTATAAAAGGATTAAGGGGAGTATCTAGCCTTGGTATTTTTTTTTAACCTTTTTTCAAGTGATAAATATGAAAACGCACAATGAGATAAATAAAAGTGGGAGGCATTTATATTTTTCTACCGTGAGTATTATTTTCAGCACAGCACTGGTTTTCTCTTCTGCATTAGCTACCATATCCATTTGCAAAGTGGTGCATATTTTAGTTTAGTTTAAATGTAATTATTTGGGTATCCTCTGAGACCAAATGGGAAAAAAGTTCTCTAAGCATATAAAACACCGCAGAGACATTGCCTGCAGATGTATAATAATACCCAAAAGGCAGACTATGCAGTTTGAATGGAGATTACAAATTTGGATAAAGCAAATATTACTAAAAGGTTTTTTTAGTAATACTGTATTTGCTCTATCCGAAATCTGTAAAGTACATTACGTGTAGCTACGTAGAGCTTTTGCTAGAAAACAAGGTGAGAATACACTTATGGCAGCATGATGGCGACAAGAGTGCTTCTATATGGAATTTGCATGTTCGTGTTCAAGTTTCATGGGTTTCTTCTGGATACTCCATTTTTTCACCACAAACTAAAGGCATGTACATTAGGCTAATTGGCTGCTCCAAATTGCAATTACAAGTGACTGTGAATGGTTGAGTGTAGGCCCTGCAATGGATTAGCGAGCTGTTCAGGTTGCCCCCTGCCTTCCGAAGGAGTCAATTGAGATAGGCTGCATTTTGTTTATGACCCTAGTAGAATTAAACGGTTTCGCAAATAAATAAACAAGTGAATACATCCATGATAGGATGTCAGTTACGGATAATAAACAACATGTAGCATAATATTTTGCTATCTGGCGTGTAGAAGTATTACATTTTTTAAAAAGTCATCAATCAAACAAAACAAAATCATAAAGAACTTTTAATTATGTTCTAATCTGATATCTATTTAAAAAAAATTATATATATATATATATATATATATATATATATATATATATATATATATATATATATATAGCAAGAAAGAACAGGGAAGAAATGACACCACTACACATGCATTATTTTAGATAGTAATAGTAAAATAGCAAAAATGACTTTTAATAGAAATAATAAGAATCAAATGTTAAATGATAAAATCCTTAAATATAACTACTTCTAGAAATAACAAATTATAAATAAATTAATTAAATAACTTTACTGTAAACTAGATGGATGTTGCAATGACAAAATTTGGATATTTGAACATTTAAAGAAGCATGAAAGGCGAACACCCCAAACCCCCTGTTACACATGAACATTTGTATATTTTCATTTTCAGGAGTTTTTTTTTTCAGGTAGTGATGACATGTTTAAAGATGAAACCTGTGAAGTACAGTTGATAGTTAGCATTAACCTGTTTGAAAAGGTTACTGTTTCACTGTCACGAGTGTGTGAATCCCCAAGTTCATTTAAGGCATATTAATGGCAATAATAACAGTATACATATATTAAACTAACAAAAGAAAGAAGAACTAGTGAACTTCAGAGTAAAATAAAGCTAGACACATCTACATGTAATATGAGCTTCTGTTTACATACATTAGACAAACATTGGCTCATTTACTTTAACAGTACAAATCACCATTATTCTAATGCAAATCTCCTTTGTGAGATACCTGTTTTTTGTTTGTTTGTTTGATTTCCATGAAGAAGCTTGTAATAACAATAGGATATTTTGACATGCACAGACATATACAGTACTATATACAGTATGTAAGTCTTTAGTAAGCTTGGGCTTCATTTCCTTTAATATTTGTTAACAAGTAAACATCAATTGTATTTTTGCTTTTGGTTATATTCAAGACCAGGTTTTAATATGCAGATGGACAGACTGAAATAAATGTGTGATTACTAAAGTTAGCTTCTTGAAATTAGCCTGCATGGCCATCTGTTTAGACAACAGGCAGGTGCACGTGAGCTATTTTGTAGAGTAGCTGATTCTAAATGTTCATTCTGCTGTTGTGTCACTCATGTCTGAAGGCCAAGCATGAATGTCATTACCAGTGAGGTAATTTGCAACAGATTAGTTAGGTGTCATCTATATATCATTTATTGGCTGGGACTCAGTAATCCATGTGGACAGGGAAAAAAGTGGTTAGAAGGCCACTAATAATATTCACGTGTTGTGTGCGAGCTTCTTTTGGAATTTGAATGCCAAATATCAATGAAATGATCTAGTTGAAAGATTGTAATCATAATCATTGAAATAAAATATCCCTGGATGAACGTAACTCTTGGTCACACTTTGGCACCTGGTTTTAGTTTTGAAACTCTGGGACAGGCTGGGTGTTGAAAGGAGGCTGGATGCTATTCGAGTTCCACCGACAGGTGCTTTATGTAGCTATAGTTAAATTCTGTATTTCGCACCCTTTCTTTTGAGGCTATATTTATCTGCAATGTCCCCTGAAGTCTGTCAACACCCTCCCTACACACTCAGTCTTATTCACCCAAACCGTTAGGGTTAGAGAAAAGCAAAATTAATTTTTGAAAACTAAGAATTTTAATGTATTCACAGTTTTATAACTCATACATCTTTAGGTACAGTATTACATATCATTTCATTTGCTACCCATATGTATATTTGCTTATACATACATTTATAACTCATTTTATCATGTACATCTACAATAAAGGCCATTACTGTATTTAGGTAAACAGTAACTGATTGTTGTGAAATTTGTCAGCCCTCGTTTATGGAGGGACTACTATAGGCCTACCAACTGGGATGGAGGGCTAGTCTTTTTTTTTAGTAATGCTGTGATGCTAATCTTGTAATGACACAAGTATATGAGTGTTGCTCCATTGTGTTACAACTGAGATACTGTAAAATATCCCACTTGCTGAAATATGCAATCCTGTCATAAACCAAGTTGATACTGATTTCAGATCTGAGGATGATGTCACAGAATTGTGCACTGTTGTGAATTTCATTGAACACTGGAGTAGAAGTTAGCACATCTGCTTTACAGCAAGATGGTTCTGGGATCTGGGTCCATTCTTGGTAAGAGTGTTTCTGTTTGGAGTTTGCCTATTCTCCACATGTATCTGTGGGTTTCCTCTGGGTACTCAGGTTTCCTCCCACAATCTAAAGACATGCACATAAGAATACATGGCTGTTGCTAATTGCCTCTCGGTGAAAGTGATTGTGAATGGTTATACAGTATGTGTTGGCCCTGTGATGGACTGGGGAGCTATCCAGGGTGAACACTGCATTCACCCAGACTTGGATAATATGGTCTCCATAGAATTAAATGGTTTGGCATATGAATGATTGAAGTAGTCATCTAAAAGGTGCACCGTCAAGATTGATTTCCCGCCCGGTAAGTGCGACCATCCCTACCATCCACCACCAATCAGGGTGAGGCGTAGGCATGACCATGCCTCCTCTGTGATATGTGATGCTGCCACCAGCCTCTTTACGAATGCATATTAGAATACGATTTAAAACGGTCTGAAGGAAAGCACCCCTCAGACAAATAAGCTCACAGACGCTCGTGATTTACTGGTGATCACTATGAGCGTTCAGGGAAATGAGCATACGCGTTCCCTCCCGAGAGAGCTGGGCCAATTAGCTCCCATGGATTCGCAGTTGCGAATGGCTGTAGTACCAACCTGGATTCAAATCGGTGGTCTACAGGTTGATAGTCGTGCACATTGTTGACGCGCCAATAAGGGAGCCAGTAATTGTATTATTTAACACAAAGAGCCAAAAATAATGTCATGGAGAGAATTAAACATCACTCTATAAAATTGATAATTTTATGAGTGTAGTAGGGAATACACGATTTTTTAGGATGATCATTATTTTCTGGTGGAACATTGCCTATTGTTTATAGTTGAGAGTCTTACTGTGATCTTTGACATGAATCTAGTACATTTTCTCCTCCTCTGTCTCCATGTCCCCGTTTTTCCGTAGTAATGGATCTGATCTACTGGAAGGACATTGAACGGACGGGCATGGTGTTCACTGGCCTGGTGGTGGGCCTGCTGTCTCTCTTCCAGCTCAGTATCATCACTGTACTCGCCACTATTTCGCTGGCCATCGTGTGCTTCACCATTTCCGTGCGCATCTACTGCAAACTGCTGCATGCCCTGCAGCTTAGAGATGGAGTACACCCCTTCCAGTGAGTCTTACATCCTTTTCATTATGTAATCTCTAAATCCTTGGGAGGTTTAATGGTGTATATTATAACTGTGGACATATAAAGGAAGTCTTTTTTTTTGGGGGGGGGTTAAATTCTACAGGAGTTATCTGGACATGGACATTAGTCTAACTGGAGACCAAGTTGAACACTACATGCAGAGAGCTATATTCCTGTGCTTTGCTGCTCTAGACTCACTGAAGCGCCTGGTCTTTGTAGCCTGCCTGTTTGACTCTCTCAAGGTGAGATTTATAAATGGAAATATTTTATTTAAAAAGGTACTATAACTATTATGGGACCTGTGGGATTCTGTGCAACAACACATATAATTTGTTAGTTTACTCGTTCGTATTGCTAGTCTGGTTGTATATAGACCCTGTTTGATATTCAGCTTTATATTTATAGCATTTGAACTGACTGTGTGCTGTAGTGGTATTTTTATACCTGCTGCAATACAATATTCTTCTATACTGCATATCAAATCCACTCTGAGTTTAGCCAAAATGCTATTTCTTTGACTTTAAATTAAGGCAATAAAAGTGTTCTGCAAACACATACAGTTAATTATTGTTTTTTGTAGAAAGCATGAACTGATAAACCAAACAGTATGTGTGTGTGTGTGTGTGTGTATATATATATATATATATATATATATATGTATATATATGTGTATATATATATATATATATATATATATATAGAGAGAGAGAGAGAGAGAGAGAGAGAGAGAGGATTTTCTGAGTAGATCCTTCCGTAGGAGAGTGCTCAATACTTTTTGGTAGAGCAAATAACAAAAGGACAGGACAAAGACTTTCTATTGAAACTCCATTTATCACTAAATGGAGTTTCAAGAGAAAGTCTTTGTCCTGTCCTTCTGTTTATATATATATATATATATATATATATATATACAGTGATACCTCTGCTCACGAACATAATTGGTTCCCAGAAAGTGTGTGTAAGGCGAAAAGTTCGTCTTCCGAACATTTATTTCCCATAAGAAACCATTAAAATGAGAATAATCCGTTCCCAGGTCCCCATAAAACATAATTTTCTACTAAATAAGCCTTAAAACTGGTACTGGGACGCTAAGTCACACAAACGCACACCTCGTTCGTGTTTTTCAATGATCTCCTTCTTCTGCTCGATCGTAATTTTCTTTAATGTCTTCTTAGGCTTAACACTAGCCTGTGGTGAGGTCTTTTTCGGTCCCATAATAGCAAAAGTACACTGAATATGGTCCAAAATGTCTATCAAACACAAACCACGTCCGCACTCAAAGAAAGGGGGTGACGAACTGGGACGCTGTGAGCGTGCGTCAGCTTCTCGTGGCCGCCACCGTGGCGCTGTTCGACTGCGTGGTTTGGTTCGTCCGCCGAAAACTAGTTTGTCAGCAGAGACTATATGCTCGCAAATTTAATGTTCTTGAGGCGAAAAGTTCGTGATCTTAAGCGTTCGTCAGCAGAGGTTTTACTGTATATATATATATATATATATATATATATATATATATATATATATATATATACAAACACATACACACACACACACACACACACACACACACACACACACATGTGTGTGCATGTATATATATAGATAGATAGATAGATAGATAGATAATTATAGAATCACACAATGTTTCTTACACAAATAATGTTTATGACAAGCACAAAAATATAAAACAGAAATCAAGATTGTTTCCTCATTCTATTTTAAATGAGTATTTATATTAAAAGTCTGCCACCATATAACTTAAACTTAATTCTGCACCCAAAACTACATTCACAAAGGCAGGGGAACACTTTTAGCAAGCATAGAAACCCAGGACCCCCTATTCTGACCTGTGTGGTATGTGACATGGAATACGCCAAAAGTAGAGGGTTAAGCAGGGTCTCTAGTTTCAGTTGGCTGGACTGGAATAAAGTGCACTAATCTTAAGAGGGACTCCTGTTGTTGATTGACAGGCTCATCAGTGTTTTATATCATCTTCCATCACAAATCTAACCAGGGTATAGCCAGAGTCTGACAGTAACATGAGCCAGTTGAGTGTAACTTTGAAGTGTTTATTAATTGATTTCCTTCTTGCAGCTCCTACTGCTGATGTACCTGGTGACGTATCTGGGAGTTCTTTGTAATGGCCTTACTCTGCTCATTATTGGTATGACCACTTCTCTCATTTTTGCTTTATATTAAAAATGTTTCGGGCTGTGAGATATATTCAGTCATTTCTATCAATAATTTTCTTTGAAAATTAATTACTACTTGCATTGTGTAATTAAATATGTTAACACTGCTGTATGACCTGTCTCTATGTTGCTTATCTTTATGCTAATTAAATTAGCAAACCAAAAAATAGAACACACTGTACTGATACTATATTGTTCAGTCTATGTATAGCACTTTGAATATGTGGCGATTATTTTCCTTTTAGTATGCAACATGCTGCCTTGAATATATCTCACTCTCTATATTACACTGAAGAAATAAATAAAAATACAAACAAGACAACATGTAAATGGTAAAAATTTTGAAATCTGGATAACAAAAGAAAAAAAAATTACTTGAATGGTCAGTGCTATTAAAATACATTTTGTATTTGAACTTTGAAATATTCATTATAATAGCTGAATAGTCATAACATTAGAAATATCATGACCTTTATAAATTAATATTATTGTTTATTTTCTAGCAGTGGCAACTGCCAAGGAGTGGGATATCAGTCAGTTCTTGAAGCTGATGTGTTGAAAGCAGAAAAAAATTAGCAAGTGTAGGAATCTGAATGGCTTTAACCAGGGACACAGTGTGATGGCAAAATAACTTGGGATATTTGCTTCCAAAAAGTTAGATCTTGTGGAATAGTCATGTTATGCACTGATAAGTATTTACCAAAGGTGACCTCAGGAATGAGAAGGTCATGGGGGAGCCAAGTGCTGAAAGATTTTCATTGGGTAGCAAAGGCTAATATGTCAGGTCTGATCACTCAGAAAGGTGACTGTAACATAAACTCCTAAAACTGTTAATGCTGGCAATGGGTAAAAGGTGTGAGAACATACAGTGTATTGCAGGTTGCAGTGCATGGGGACTCCTGACAGGTGGTATTAATGTTATGGCTGATGTATAATGTGTGGGGCCGGTGGCGTAGTGGTTAGGGTGCTGCGCTCATGATCGGGAGGTTGTGAGTTTGAATCCCAATGAGACCCTCACTGTGCTAAGACCCCTGAGCAAGGTGTGCCTCTGTTCACCCAGCAGTATAAATGGGGACCAGTAAAATATACTGGGAAGGTAACTTGCGATGGACTAGCGTCCCATCCAGGAGGAGTTGAACTCCTGGTCACGTCACGCTATGAGAACCAGGGATAAGCACCGGCCTGATGAGCCACTATGGCTCAGGTGTAAAAAAAACCAACAGACTTTACCTTACTACCTGATGTATAATGTACTGTATGCATGTAAATGAAAGGGAGGGGGTTTCCCTTACCTTATATATAGTCAATAAACCAAGAAAAGTTTAATGTCTGCTTCTTTGCTTGTGCAATGGAGTCACTTTATAAACCCTTCTGTTTTTTCCTCACAGGTGTGATTGCTGTCTTCTCTGTCCCACTGTTCTACAACAGGCACCAGGTACAGTGTGTTATGTTTATTATTATTTGAAACCATATTTCAAACATGATATGTTAGCTGTTTGGTATATAATCCAAAGGTTTTGTGTATTACTCTCTATGGCAGATCCCAGTGTATATTATTAAGTAAGCGCCAGATAACAATTACAATATTTGCAAAAGCTGGGGTGGATATCGCTGAATAGTCTCCGAGGATGTCCAGGGCACGTCATTATTTCAGTGTGTCGTGCACAGGAACATAAAATACAAACTAAAATAATTTCCATGGTTTGTTTTTTTATGTTTAAGGCATGACAACAGTATCTCAAGTTTGGTAGGTGGGTAATATGGAATTATTGAATGAGCCGAAGAATAATATAGAGAACTTTTTCAGTCGAGGGATTATCATGACCAAAAAGGTTAAC
This sequence comes from Plotosus lineatus, assembly GCA_024760905.1. Taxonomy (NCBI): domain Eukaryota; kingdom Metazoa; phylum Chordata; class Actinopteri; order Siluriformes; family Plotosidae; genus Plotosus; species Plotosus lineatus. The sequence continues at coordinate 15,861,549 of CM045747.1, read as the reverse complement.
AACCTCAGAGCCTAGATATTCCCCCATGGTATAAGAACCACAAATGCTGTGATTATCTCATTCGCCATTTAAAATATTCATTCAAAGTCGCCAGTCAACTTACTTTGTTGCATGTGCCAATCATGCGAGAATCAATCAACTTGTCTCATGACAATGCTACAATAATTTAATTTGTAAAAAAGGATACCAAGCATTATTTGATGGCTTTCCACCAATCAGAAATGAGAATGAATAATAAAGTTATATCATAATGGTGTTCTTTTAAAGCTGACTTATTCCATCATGAATGGTTTATTACATGAATTATGGTCACATGCTAATACTGTATCCATCTTATCCGTCCCCCTCTTCCTCCCGAAGAAGATTAGCATGAGAATGACTGCTCAAATCCAAAACATAATGTTCCACTTATTTTGTTGAAATTTTCTAGAATTAATCATAAACAAAGTTAGTAAAATAGCATACTAGCTCGCTAGCAGCTGACAGATCAGCTGTGATGTGCTTTTCTCCAGATACTTTCTTTAGGCCAGACCACACTGACACTCGCTGCTAGCACAGTAGCATAATCTTCTTTGAAAATGTATTTTGAATAAATACAGTAGGCCTCCGTTTTCCGCGATGGCTTGGTTCCGGCACTTCCCACGGATCATGAAAATCCGCGAGTTATGATTTGCAGTGGCGACCCCTGAAAAGGGGAAAAAGCCAGAAAGTAAAGAAGAAAAAGACTGATACGGTTTTAAAACCCTATGTATGATATTATATGCGCTAAAGTATGCTTTTTAAACACATTCTACAGACAGTCTTACTCATTAATACAGTAATAATGCAGGGCGTTTGAGTAACATCACAGGGCTTAAATAATCATTAAAAACACTAGAAAACATGAATTCACAATTCAAGCAGTCACGTTGATGTAGGAGAAAAAAAAGAGGCGTACACATTATTTACAACCAATCAGCAGGAGGGAG
>CM045747.1:15775581-15855581 GCA_024760905.1 Plotosus lineatus | reverse complement strand
TAAGGGCATCTTCCAAATGGTATAAATTCTAAATATTGAAATAAATTGGAAAATTCTACCAATTAAAAAATCAATGTTCATGAGATGAGATGAAAGAGCTGCAGTACCTGTGTGTGTGTGTGTGTGTGTGTGTGTGTGTGTGTGTTATTCATTTTCCCCAATTCAATTCCCTTCACAAATTTATTTTACTTACAATCCACTAGATGGCAGTGTAGTTTAATCTCAGTGATAGATAGATAGACAGACAGACAGACAGACAGACAGACTGACTGCCCTCCATAATTATTGGCATGCCTGATTAAGATGTGTTTTTTAGCTTCTATTAAATTCTTTTTTTTTTTCTAAATACAGTAATATCAGACCACAATGGAAAAAAAAGAGGAAAACCAACCTTTAATTTGAGTGCATTTATTCAGTGGGGAAAATCTCCACATTAATAAATAATTATTTGACATCAAATCATGTTTGCCTCATTTATTAGCACCCTTGATGTTACTACCTTGAACAATCCACTTTTACCAACAAAACAGCACCAAAATCTTCCATGTTTCACAAGATGGGAGGAGAACACAGAAAGAGGGATCTTGGACCAGACCTCGCTGCACAATCTCTAAATCATCCAGCGAGCTGGGTCCTCTCCTCTGGACTCTGCTCTTCAGCTCTCTCCATGGGTTTTCCATGGGGTTGGTGTCTGGGGACTGAGATGGCCATGGGAGGAGCTTTATTCTGTGTCTGGTGAACCATTTCTGTGTAGATTTGGCGACATGTTTATGCTAATTATCTTACTGAAAGACCCAGTGATGACCCATCTTCAGTTTTCAGACAGAGGCCATCAGATTATGATTTAAAATGTCCTGGTATTTCAAAGCGTTCATGATGCTATGTATGCTAACACGGTTCCCAAGGCCTCTGGGAGAGAACCAGACCCAGAGCATCACTGATCCTCCCCCCATAGTTCACAATGGACATGAAGTGTTTTTCTGCACACGTACAGTATTCATCTTTGTGTTCTGCCAAACCCACTCAGAGTGTTTTCTCTGAAAAAGCTCTATCTTGGTCTCAATTTACCAAAGTACATGGTCAAATTTGAAGTCCCAGTAATGCTTAGCAAACTCCAGGTATTTGTGTTTGATTGTCAGTGAGAAAAGGCTTTTCCGTCCAGGCCTCCCAAACAGCTTGTTGGATGTAGATAGTGCCTGACAGTTGTTTTGGAAATTTTGTGACCCCAGGGTGCCACCATTTGTTGAAATTCTTTAACAGTGAGCTTTGGAGAACTTTTTATTTCTCTTACCCTCCTCACTGTGCGTGGTGGCAAAATAACTTTGTATCCTCGTCCAAGCTTGTTTACCACTGTTCCGGTTGTTTTAAACTTCTTAATGATTCCTCTAACATCAGATCTGGGCAGGTGCAGGCGACAGGGCAATTTTCTTTTGCCGAACTTTTCTTAATTGTCTTTCCCATGTTGAAAAATCTCTGATAAACTTTGAAAACTACTGTAAAGATGACAGAAATCCTTCGGTTACAGTTATTTCCTAGGAATTGATAGGCATTCCAATAACTGTGAAACAGGTAATTTTATGAAAAATAATTATTTCTTAGTCTGGGATGTTTCCCTTCCCTTAAAATTCACTGGAGTTAAAGGTTCACATTTCTACAATTTTCAGTGTGAAAGTAGCTTCTGCAATAAAATTGAATTGCATTATGTTGAATTAAGATTAATTTACACAAAGGAGTATACTAAGGTATGAGTATACTATTTACAACTACATACACACACACACACACACACACACACACACACACACACACACACACACACTGACAGCTATGCTATATGTACTGTATTGTCTGCAAAAATCAGCAATGGTTCTTTTACACACCTCTCACCACAGGTGGTTGCACTGGGGGAACCCACAGACTTTTATTCATTCGTTCATTCATTCATTCATTTTCTAAGACACTTAATACTAATTAGGGTCTTGGGGAGATTGGTGCCCAACTCAGAGACTCTGGGTGAGGGTGGAGTACAAACTGGACAGCTCACCAGGCCATCGTGGCACTCATAACCATTCAGACCAGAACCATTCCAGGGTGACCTGGAACAGCCAACCTCGGAATGTGCATGTTTTTGGACATTGGGAGGAAACCGGAGTACCCGGATGAACCCCCATACAAGCACAGGGAGAACATGCACACTCAATACAGAAATGCCCAATCCTGGGACTTAACCCCAAGACCTTATGGTCATGATGCCAGCTTGCAAACCGCTATGCCATGCAGACCTGTATATGACTTGGACATCTTCATCATTCTTTTCTTTTGGAAGAAAACAAAGTAATTGTATTGTAACATGCATCAGTTCATTAGTTTACTTTATTGTAATATTTTTGTATAATTTCAACAGGTAAAAATCAGGTGAAACGCACGTGTTAAACACAACACCTTTGCAGGTAACCGGAAGTCTTTGTCCTTTTTCATCACACCAGTAAATAAAGGAGAAATCTCACCAACAATCCGCACGTGCTTCCTTTCAACCGTTGGGATGTAATATTCACGGGCGGAGATAGTCTAATTATGAATTGACTTAATACGTGTGATTGGATAAAATAGTTTGTGGGCGGGGATATTCAAATTAAAACGAAGGTTTAAATTGCCACAGTGTCGGGCGCGCGCGTCAGTTCGCGTGCTGGCGTGGTTGTTGTGGCTGGGAGTTTCATACATAGCATGAAGTGACGAGCGGCCACAGCCTCACTACTGGAGGAATCATGATGATTTTGAAACTTTGAGACCCTCTTGAGGCTTCATTCATCCGTCAGTTCAACAGACTTTGGTGCGTCAAGCCTTTTGAAGCGCAGATGGATTATAATCCTTTAATGGCTCCTCCGGTTCCACCGCATAAGCCCAAGTGTAGCCGGGCGTCAGGCTCGCAGGAGCGGCTGCTGAAGTGTGTTCTGCTCGGGGATGGAGCTGTGGGCAAAACCAGCCTGGTGGTGAGTTACACGACCAACGGCTATCCCACCAAGTACGTGCCGACAGCCTTCGATAATTTCTCTGGTAAGGAAACGCTCGTATTTACTATCAGATTAAAATCAATGATCCCACTGTATGTTCTTAAGGCTGAGTTTAGAATAAGTTTGGCTTCGTTTCATTCATCAATGGTTTCATTTTATAAAGAGAACGCAACAATCACTACCTATCGTAATTGCTACCTTCACTACCGCACACCAGCACCGCCACTACCACAATCACTGCTACCATCACTACAAATCACTGCTACCATCACTACAGTCACTACAGTACCACCATCACTGTAACTACAGTCACCACAGCCATCATTAGTTACTAGCACCAACATCACTACCACAATCACTGCTACCATCACTACAGTAACCACAACAATCACTACAGTCACTACCACCATCACCAGTGTAACTATATTCACCACTACAGCCACTACCACCATCACTGTAACTACAGTCACTACAGCCATCATTAGTCACTAGCACCAACATCACTACCACAATCACTGCTACCATCACTACAGTAACCACAACAATCACTACAGTCACTACCACCATCACCACTGTAACTATACTCGCCACTACAGTCACCAACATCACTACCACAATCACTGCTACCATCACTACAGTCACTACAGTACCACCATCACTGTAACTACAGTCACCACAGCAATCATTAGTCACTAGCACCACCATCACTACCTCCATCACTGCTACCATCACTACAGTAACCACTACAGTCACTACCACCACCACTGTAACTATAGTCACCACAGCAATCATTACAGTCACTAGCACCAACATCACTACCACAATCACTGCTACCATCACTACAGTAACCACAACAATCACTACAGTCACTACCACCATCACCACTGTAACTATATTCACCACTACAGTCACTACCACCATCACTGTAACTACAATCACCACAGCAATCATTACAGTCATTACCACCAGCACTGTCACTACCACAATTACTGCTATCATCACTACAAGTCATTACCACCATCACTGTAACTACAGTCACCACAGCAATCATTAGTCTCCACTACCACCGTCACTACCACAATCACTGCTACAATCATTACAGTAACCACAACAATCACTAGTCACTACCACCATCACCACTGTAATTATAGTCACCACAGCAATCATTACAGTCACCACCACCAGCACTGTCACTACCACAATCACTGCTACCATCATTAGTCATCACAACAATCACTACAGTCACTACCACCATCACCACTGTAACTACATTCACCACAACAATCACTACAGTCACTACCACCATCACCACTGTAACTACATTCACCACAACAATCACTACCACCATCACCACTGTAACTACATCCACCACAACAATCACTACCACCATCACCACTGTAACTACATTCACCACAGCAATCACTACCACCATCACCACTGTAACTACATTCACCACAGCAATCACTAGTCACTACCTCAATCGCTGTAACGACCACAATCACTCCTACCATCACTACAGCCACCACAACAATCACTACAGTCACTACCACTGTCACCACTGTAACTACAACCACTATCACCATCACTACCACAATCACTGCTACCATCACTACAGTCACCAAAACAATCACTACCACAATCACCACAACAATTACTACAGCAATCACCACACTCACCACAACAATCACTACAGTCACTACCACCACTACAGTCACCACAACAATCACTACAGTCACTACCACCACTACAGTCACCACAACAATCCCTACAGTCACTCCCACCATTATCACTGTAACTACAGTCACCACAGCAATCACTACAATCACTTCAACAATTACTACAGTTACTACCACCACCGCCACTACAGTCACTACCACAATCACTGTAACTACAGTCACCACAGGAAGCATTACAGTCACTACCACCACCAGTCATTACCACAATCACTGTTACCATCACTGCAGTCACCACAACATAAACTACAGTCATTACCACTGTCACCACCATCACTACAGTCACTACAACAATTACCACCACCATCATCACTAGTCACTACAACAATCACCACCAGAACAATGACAACAGTCACCACAGCAATCACCGCTCCCATCACTAATCCGTTCACTACCGCTATCACCACAGTCACTACCACAAACAGTGCTACCATCACTACTCCAATCACCACCACAATCACTCCAGTCGGCAGCACAGTTACTGCTACAAACACCTCAATCACTACCACAATCACTACCATCACGACTGCAATCAACACAACCACCACCACAATAACTAATTATCACCGCAGTCACCACAATCACCATAATAATTAGTCATTCCCACCACAATCACTACAGTCACCACAATCACAGTGCATATTTCCAGCTCTTCAATTAATTTGTCTCTCAGTAGTTGTGATGGAAATTGTGGAACGGTTGTTACCCCATGTTCTTATTTAACATTAATACTGTTAACAGTAAGTGATGTTTCTGCTAAAATAGTTATTTTTCTCCTTTTTAATTTTAGCATAATTCCAGTTTTGTAAGTCCCATAAACTGTGAAGGGATTCAGAATATTTGGAATCCTTTGACACTTAAAATTGGTTTGATTTCTTTTAAAGGAAGGGTCAAGAAAATCTTATTCAATATCTTTAATATCGTTGACGTAATTACGTTAAATTTCATTTTGCATCTAAACGGGGCTCCAGGATGTTTGTGACCCCCCCCTGTAGTGTAAAGAGTGATCTCATAGTTCAGCACTTTAAACTAGATCCAACATCTTGAAAGTGTGTCACTTACGCAACAGCACAGGTGGCACTTCAGAGGGAAAAGGGCACAATCAAGGCAGATCAGATGACGAGGATTTGAGCACAATTACACAATACAACCTGCCAGCTGAGAAAGCCAGAGGGTTTTACTTTGTATCAGAAGGAATATTCTCATGGTGTACTGGCAGAGTTCACCAGGTTGAAGATTTCCTTCTCTGTGCTCAATTGTATTCATCTTTTAAATATTTTGATTGTGTTTTAATTTGGATTTTGTCTCACAAGTTTAATTTAAACTTTACAGATCGGAATCGGTTTTGTTGATAATGTATATTTACATTGATTCATTATGCAGATACATTTATATACTGGAACAGAGTGTTCTAGCATACTGGTACAGGTGGATCACTGCATGCAAATCTCTCTCACTCTCTGTGTGTGTGTGTGTGTGAGAGAGAGAGAGAGAGACTGCAATGCAAATTTGCCTCACCTCTTTTTCTCTGTCTCTCTACTGTAGCTGTAGTACAAGTTGATGGACAGCCATTGCGACTGCAACTCTGCGACACAGCTGGACAGGTAGACACCCACCCCACCCCACTCCACCCTTTTCATTCACACCCACTGCTGTGTGCTGCATCATCAGATGTTTCAGACAGTTAAGAGTTGCTCTCAGACAGTACCTGAATACCGTATATGTATATCCTCCCTGTCTGGGGCAGAGGTGCCCTTGAAGGTATTCAGTATGAACAGTATGGGGGGATGGGGTGTGTGTGTGTGTGTGTGTGTGTGTGTGTGTGTGTGTGTGTGTGCTTTATAAACACAATGCCTGCAAGTGAAATGTTGAGAGGTGGTGTACTTTTGTTGAACTGAACCTGAACTGACCCTGTAGTACTGTCCACATTTTCAGAGGAAATATGTACTAAACAGGAGATTGAAATACACACTATTATCACTAGGGTGAGTCCTGTTAATGGGACACTCTTAAAAATCTATAGTGTAGCTATCAAGACCCGAACGACCCACTTATGTACCTGTTAGAGTACAAACACGTACGCCGGCATCAAACGTACAATTTTTTTTATTTTTTTTTTATGTATTTGAATTGGTTTTTGCTTCAGGGAGCTCTTTTCACCACCTGACAGGTAACGCAGGAGTGTAGAATGTGGAGAGGATTTGAATTGAGTGAGAAGAGATGGAGGGCAAGACCCGGGTAATTAATAATAGATTAGAGAGGGCACTGTATTGTATGACACCCACAGACAGTTGGAAGAAAAAACATCTGTGCTTGAGCCATGTAGGCTTCGAAGAAATGCTCAACCACCAGTTTTGCCTGCAGGCTCAGTTCCTTTTGCCAGGTATATGCTTTTACCACTGTTTGTTTCTGAGCTGCAATTAGGAAAAAATGTTTATCAAAAGCCAATGGAAACAGGTCCAAGTTCAGCAAGGTATGTGGCCATTATAGATGTATTTGAAAAGTACTTTTCTGTCACTGTTTTTCCACCGCAGTGATGTGCTCATTTGCACAGGTTTTCAAAGTATCACACTCTGCAAACAGTTATAAATCTTTTCCGTGTACTGTACGAGTTAACCAATAAACTACTCGGCCCTTTCAGTACACAACAAGGAAATCTTCTTATACAGTCTGGGACAGGTTTTAGCAAATGCAGTTGGAGATGTGAGGTTTTTCCTCGCTCTGTTGTCGTATCAAGTGTTGATGTAGGACTTGAGAGACACTATTTGATTACTGATATCGAAAAATACAAAAGTGTCCTCAATTTGATTAATTTATACATTTGTTCAGAAAAGGGTTTCAGGCCATCAAAGCTGGTTTGTGGTTGATGATTTATATTATGTTTGAGTGGAAAGAGAAGGGTTAAGCATTTTAGTCTGTACCAGGCGAAGTCTATATTCATAAGGATTTAAGAGGCCCTGTTCTTTAAAGCTTTGTGAACCTATAGGGTTAATTTACTTGATTGGCAAACTATAAAAGAATGGTGTAGGGTGTGCCAGAGCTGCACGCCTTGGCAGAGGTTAAAAAGATCGCTGCTTGAACAGTGTGTTCTGCAGTATTTGTGGGAGGTTCAAACACTGGCTAAACTCGAGAGGTTAGAATGAATTGATTTTGTGAATGCTAAAAATGCTGATGACGAAGGGATTCTATTACAAAGACTTTCAATTCTAACATGGAATTTTAGATAGGTGTCTGAATTAGGAGGCCGATGATTGTTTGTTGGGGGAGGGAGGAGTTTGTGTTGTTCTCTTGTAAAACTTTTATAAAGAGAGCAATACAATTTGGTACATGGTGGGGGGGAAGCTATGAAATTTCACAACCACACACAACTAATATATATATATATATATATACACACACACACACAGACACTCACCGATTTACGTTTTTAATTGGTTCCGGACAGCCGAACGGAAGTTGAAAGTGAACGGAAGTTGTTACAGTGTGACACTCATACTGTACTATGCATCCATAAATACCATAACCATATCTCATAAAACACCCCTAAATCAATTATTGTGAACATAACATTGTAAAATATCAAATAATATAAACATTAATTTCAAATAAATTAAATTCAGCAAAATAATTTCAAATTGATATTTTAATCAAATGCATTCATCAAATATCAAATACAGTATCAAATATAACCTTTAACAATCTCTATGATGCGATCTTCCTGCTTGTAAATGGTTCCGATGGTCGACGGATGGTCACATGACATGAAGCTGAGCTGAGTCACATGTAGCTGAGCCGATTCACTTTACATGAAGCTTAAAACAGCCAATCAACGCTTACAATATGTGAGGCGCTCAATACCGAAAGTAGTGCACTGGCTGAAAGTAGTTTACTTGCTTGAAACAAAGCGCGGGCTATGCGGACGTCCGGCTTTCAAGTGAGCAAGGGCTTCGTTGACCTTGTTTAGTACTCAGCCTGCACTGGGAATCACCAGCAGAGCAGAGCGTTCTCTCTTTCCTGGATTCAGGTTTTCATATGTTACAACTCTCTTTGCTTAACTGGGTATGCATGGTAGATTGTGCCAATCCGAGCAAATAGTGAATTCATCTCTGTGTATGAGACTTGCACCCATGCTAGTAGGCTTACGCTTCTGACCAACCATATTTGCTTCGGGTTACAGAAGTCCACAAAACAGTGTAAACACAAAGATCACAGAGACGACATCTTTACACAAGAGTAACACGCTATATAACTGATATATAAAACTGAACTGGGAAGAAGGAGGGGCATGTTGTCTGTCGTTTGTGAACAATGGACGCAGCGTCATTGCGTCATTACATCAGTGTACTACGTAGGTACTTATAAACTCAAAATTTGACTTTAAAAAAAACAAAACATAAAAGCGAAAAAACGGATGAACTTAAGTCGGGGAGCATCTGTGTTTTATATATATGTGTGTGTATATATATATATATATATATATATATATATATATATAGTGTGTGTATATGTGTGTGTGTGTGTGTGTGTGTGTGTGTGTGTGTGTGTGTATATATATATATATATATATATATATATATATATATATATATATATATATAAAATATGTATGTATGTATGCACACACACACCCAGTGATCCCTCACTACTTCGTGCTTCAGTTTCTGTGACTTCCGTGCATTATGGGTTTTTTAACAATATTCATAGAAAAATAGGGGAAAAGTTCAGGAAAATGCTGCAAAACAAGGCCAATTATGCAAAAAAACCAACAACCCAACAAAGCTACTTACACTTTTGTGAGGTGCGCATCTGAGGGTGCACACGCATCTGTATGTGGGTGTTTATATTTTATTTACATCTTATGCATTATTTTTGAATGTTTAATTGTTATAATAAGCATTTATAGCATTGAATATGTATTTATTGATATTATATACACATGTACGTATATGTCAGTCAGGGGGTTGAACCTACTTCGTCTGAAATCGGTGGTCGGGGGTCTCAGTTTCCATTACTTGTGGAAAGTGAGTGATCCCTGTGTGTGTGTGTGTGTATGTATGTATGTATGTATATATATAGGATTTTCTGAGTAGATCCTCCCGTAGGAGAGTGCTCAATACTTTTTGGTAGAGCAAATAAACCAAAATAAAAGGACAGGACAAAGACTTTTTATTGAAACTCCATTTATCACTACAGATCTGTTTCGAGGGGTGGTGAAACCATCCTCTCTCTTCAGGTGATTATAGAAGAATCTATAATTCTATATTCTTCTATAATCACCTGAAGAGAGAGGATGGTTTCACCACCCCTCGAAACAGATCTGTAGTGATAAATGGAGTTTCAATAGAAAGTCTTTGTCCTGTCCTTTTATTTTTGTGTGTATATATATATATATATATATATAAATTATATATAAATTAAAAAAAATTAAATAAACACATCTGGAAGAGCAGTACATTATTAGTGCCTAGAATTATTTCTGTATTGACTAACAAGTTTGAGTTGAACAATGAAAATATAACCATTATTTGACACTCACCTTCATCAAGCAATTCATATTTTATAAATATGCAATCAGTAAATGCTCTAACAGCATGTTAGCGCAGTCATTGGCATGCTCACCTAACAGAGAACGCTCTTTACAGCTTAGGTTGGCTACAAATTTAAACACTGCCCATGTTAACCCTGCCATGGCAACCTGCTCAAATTCAGCGATGACTGGCTCTATCGTCCCCGCCAATCTTAATGGATAAGCAAGCCATAGAGATGATGGAATGGGGATGGCCTAACTTTGCATGTCCCAACCCCTTTTCTTGACATATTAACATTTTATTGCAGAAAGAATTTAATCATTGAATTATTATGGTCTACTGTATACTATTATCACACCCATTACTCTAGGTTTATATTAAGTTTTAATATTTTGTCTTTCTCTCAGGATGAGTTTGATAAGCTGCGGCACTTCTGCTACACACGCACAGATGTCCTGCTCCTCTGCTTTAGTGTAGTCAGTCCAGCTTCCTTCCAGAATGTGGGTGAGAAATGGGTGCCTGAGATTCGACGACGGTGTCCGCTTACTCCCGTTCTGCTGGTAGGCACGCAGTGTGACCTGCGACAGGATGTCAAGGTGTTAATCGAACTAGCAAGACGGCGTGAACTGCCCGTACCTGAGCAGGATGCTCGTGCTCTTGCTGACAAGATTGGTGCTGTGACATATGTAGAGTGCTCAGCTCTCACACAGAAAAACCTGAAAGAGGTATTTGATGCTGCCATCTCTGCCGGCCTGCGTCAGTCTGACAGACGTGTCAGGCGGGAACGCAAGGTTCTCAGCACAGCTGATAAGATGAAGATGCTCTCCAAGGCCTGGTGGAAGAAATATGTGTGCATCCAATAACACAAGCCAAACTCTGGGTCATGGACATACATGGACAATGTGACAAAGACTCCTTGCTCATTCAGTACTTTCAGCAGATGGACTGATGAGGAGCTGTTCTCCCCCTGGGGAACGTGGGGGGAGGTGACAGAATTGTGCAGTCCGTGAGATCTTTTCACTGACGTGAGGGCTGAAGTATGACTCATATCTGTCTTGGCTCTCAGGTCTCAGCTGTAAGTTGTTTTAATAGTTATCTCAGCTACTCTGAACTCTGACTGGTTCCAAGAATAAGTTCACTGTGAGCTCAAGTGTTCATCTCTTACAAGCGAAGCAAGAAAAATTGTATATTTCACTTTTCACCATGCACTACTGTTTTAAGTTTTGAGTTCACTTAGAATCTACACAAGTTATATCAACAGTCATTGTTTTATGTGCTAAAAAATATTCAGTTTATATCTGAAGAATGAAGAACTAACAGCATTGAGGTACGATGACACCCCTTCAAAATAAATAAGTAGAATTTTAAGTCTGTATGTTTGTAACACAATCAATTTATGCATAATTAATAGGGGGTGGGGAGACTGTTCAAATGAGCCCAATGTCAGTTGTCCAACATAAGTAGTATATTTTTTTTTAAACAAAATTTTGTTTTAAAAGTGCGCAGTTAGCATAGCAACCACTTTTTTCTAAAACGAAGACATTTGATATGAACCAAGCATTTGATTACTGTGATGGGTAGTTGTAAAGATATTTTTAATTGTTTTTATGGAAACTATGGTTACCATACCAACTAAATCCACTTTTTTCTAAAAGCCTGTCCAAAGACCTTTCATATGATCTAAACAGAATATCTGTCGTAAGTGGCTGTGGAGATACTACTCGAGTATACAACGGTCATATTAGCCATCATGACGGAGAGACAGACAGTGCACTGCTAAACCATCTGCCCATGACATGGAGCAAAACACACTGAAGAAATGTTGTGTGATTTATAATAGTAAAGGAGGTTATGGCTGGGTAATAAGACAAAACAAAAATACATCACAATCTTGTTTAAAAACAAGTCAAAATGCGTCATAATGTTTCAAGTCGCTAATACAGCGACAGCCAAATCAGTAAGATGGTTCAATTTAAAAACAAGGAAACTCGTAATACGAAAGTTAAGTTTTTGCAATAAACAAAGCAGGACCTTATTATAAAATCACCGTCATGCATTCGAATTTCTCAAGGAAGTGTATTGTGTTTAGTTTTAACATTGAGACTCGTGTTATAACACTTTACCCTAAGATTTATTGTCCAGATTTCCTCATAATATCCATGTCTTTGTTTTACATTTATTTTATTATAGCGTCAGTCCCATTGATCGTTTGCAGGTCTTCAGACAGTTTTTTTCATTGTTCCTAAAGTTTCATATTGCCAGCATTATCTATATAAGATTAATTTTATATGCATATTTGTGGTGACTTCAAACATTTGAATAGTAGTGTACAGTATATCAAGAGCACAAGATTATATTTATGTCTGATAAATGTGTATGGATGTTGTTGTTGTTGTTTTTTATAACTACAGAGCAACTTGTTCAACACTGGATCTCTAAACCATTAATGTTGAGATTATTATTTTTTTCCCTTTCTATCACACAATGAAATGCTCCAAAACATCTTTCGTGCCCATCTATGGTGCATTACACCAAATATCACATCTCTGCTGATGAGACGGCTGTTACCACTGATGGCTACACAGTTAAGACTACTGGGATTGTTAAAGTACTTCTCATCAAGCAATACAATGCAATGTACAGGGTGTACACTTCCTGTCGGTCACCTCATGACCATATTTAGTGGTAAGATTAATGATGTCAATTTTTTTTTTTACAGAGAAGTAAAGTTTTGAGTTCCTCTCGGTCAGAGAAAATTCATCAGGTGTATTATTGTATTTTGTGATTACTGTTAAGTACGTTGCCAAAATCTTTTATCGTCGGAGTAGACTTGTTTGAACAAGCATAGAACTGTGTGTTGGTTCTGTCACAACCCAGTTTTATGGTCGTAATGTATATGTAGTGCTCTTAAGTGTTCTATTGGTTAAAACACAGGCTTTAACACGTGTCACTGGGGCGTTAATTCACACTATGGTAGTCTGATGTGTGATAAGCCTGAGTATGCAATTCCATGCTTGCATTTTGTTACTTTGGACTGAAAGGTAATAGTGTTGGTTAGCCAATGAGTGGAACATATTTGCTTCTCATTATTCAGAAGCCATTTTTCTCTTTTACATGTTTAAAGACATATTGGGATTTGATACAAACTGTGCAGTAAAGATTTATTACCAAACAGTCAAAATGACATTTACTGTACTTCATGTGTACAGTGTATTGTATGTGTCAGTGCCATAACTTTATCCGGGTACATAATGTAGATTTATATATATTTTTATAACTATATGTAATTCTTTCTCTGTTTCTGTATGAACACCCCTATGGTACACATCTCCGTTATGGATTATTACAACAAATAAATGTTTCTTTGATCTAAATGCAAAAATTGCATTTTTTTTTATGTGGTGTGCATACCTTAAATAATGTAATTTATGTAACGTAAACAATCATAATGATAATGGATCAATATCAAGTTGGAACAATAATAAGACAATCTCAGCTGCTCCGAAAGCCAATCTTAATGTCATCACTCCCTCATTTGCCAAACTGCTTAATCCTACTATTCAGGACTGGGATGGGCTGAAACCTGTCTCAGCCAGCATTGGCGAAGGCAGGATACACCCTGAACAGCTCACCAGACCATCGTTTTATCATCAAATTATGATGTAGCTGTGGTTTTTTTAGATTCCTTTCAAAGTTTATTTAACAAATGAATGGTCCTGCCAAACCCCTGTATTGTCTCACTGTCTGAAGTACATGAAGCTGAGCATTAATTTGGAAAGTCTGCATGGCTGCCACTTCCATTATGATTGTCTATACCAGCAATTTCTGGACTGTGTTTTGTCTGAGTGAAAAGACAATTGCAGAGGAGGACTGTTTAAAACAATATAGTATGCAGTTCTTCAAGGCCAAACAGAGATGCAGGAAGAACCTTAATGAATACTTTTGTCAGCAAGGTAGCCATTTTTATATGAACTGCTACTGCTTGGTTAGCAAATAAATGTAGGAAATCTCTAAGACTTTGGTAGTCTGAAAAGGACGGTTATGAAGAATCCATAGAAATTCACAGTAACTGCTGTCAAAAAAGGCTTAAAGGAGCATTTTTAGATTTAAAATGTTATAAAAACTAACCGAAACCACATTCGTGGTGTATGGATTACTACAGACCATAATTTGAATGCTTCCCTTTGCTTAAAGTAAATAAATAAATTCTTATTGATGCCGAATGATGCCTGCTGCAAAGTTGTTGATTCACTAAAATGTGCCTTTTTTAATTTATTTTTAAACACATGGGACGCAAAACTCATTTCCACCTATTAATTTACCATGAGAGGCAGAATGTAAGGAAAACTCAAAGAAATGAATGTATCTGTCTGTTTTTAATTAGTTTACAACTTCTCAAATTTCCGGGTTGTAGCTACTGTGATTTGCATAAGTATTCATCCCTTTCACATTTTTTTCAACTTTGTTGCCTCACCATCTGAAATTAACATGATTGGGAAGAATCGGATGATTTATACAATGCAAACAACCTTGAAGATGTTAAATATTTGTTGTTGTGAAGCAACAAATATTAATATTAAAAAAAAAAATTAACATGCCTAACTATTTCCCCCCAGGTCAGTACATTGGAGAGCCATCTTTTTCAGGAATTCGAGCTACAAGTCTCTTTTGATCTCCTTAATACTGACCACCTTTCCAGTCTCTGCCATTGAAAAACAAATCACAGCATGATACTGCTACCTTCATGCATCATGCTGATGGTATATTTCCCAAAAAAAGTTAAAGTTTAGTCTTATCATTCAAGATGACCTTCTTCCATAACTATGGAGAGTCTTACACATGCCTTTTTTCAAATTATAAATATGCTAATTTGTTTGTTTTTTTGTTTTTTCTGTAAGCAATTACTTTTTTCTGACTACTCGTCCCTAAAGTCCAGCTCTGCAGAGTGTGGTGAGATACACCAATTTCAGCTATGGAGCTTTCCAGATCCTTCAGGGTTACTTTTAATCTCTTTGTTGCCCCTTTGAATAATTCCTTCCTTGCCTAGAGACCACTAAAAGAAATGCTCTGCTTGGTGTTGCAGCTACTGTGGATACCATGACAGAAAAATTTCCCTCCAAGTTTGTGGGAAGCAAATACAGACGTTCCCTGACTTATGTTCATCCGTTTTACGTTTTTTCTCTTTTATGTGTTTTTTTTTTTTTTTTAAAGTCAAATTTTGAGTTTAGACATATATATGTAGTACGCTGACATGAGGCAATGACGTAATGATGCTGCGTCCATTGTTTACAAACAACAGACTGAACATGCCCCTCCTTCTTCCCAGTTCAGTTTTATATATATATATATATATATATATATATATATATATAATCAGTTATATAGCGCGTTACCCTTGTGTTAAGACCTCGTCTCTGTGATCTTTGTGTTTACACTGTTTTGCGGACTTTTGTAACCCTAAGCAAATATGGTTGGTCAGAAGTGTAAGCCTTACTCGCATGGGTGCAAGTCTCATACACAGAGATGAATTAACTATCTGCTCGGATCGGCGCGATCTACCATGCATACTCGGTTAAGCAAAGAAAGTTGTAAAATGAATGAAAACCCGAATCCAGGAAAGAGAACTCTTAGCTCTGCTGGTGATTCACAGTGCAGGCTGTGTTCTAAACGAGTTCAACGGCACCCTTGTGCACTTGAAAGACCAAAAGTCCATGTAACCCACAGCAAGTACACTACTTTTGCAAGTACACTACTTTCGGTATTGAGCGCCTCACATATTGTAAGCGCTGATCGGCTGTTTTAAGCATGTATTCATGTATAGTGAATCGGTATAAATAAATGACTTATTTGAAATTAATGTTGATATTATTTGATATTATTTTACAATGTTATGTTTATAATAATTGATTTAGGGGTGTTTTATGAGATACGGTAATGGTATTTATGGATGTATAGTACAGTATGAGCGTCATACATCATACGTCACTGTAACAACTTAAGTTCACTTTCAACTTGCGTTCGGCCGTCCGGAACCAATTAAAAACGTAAGTCGGGGAGCATCTGTATAGAAATGCAATGCACTGATGCACATGTAAAGGATACGACTGTTTTGTAGACATTTTATTTTGTCTGTCAATCATCACTAGGTCTAAGTATTTATGACACAGCAATTTTTGTTTACTGTCCAAGATTCAAACCAGCCAGCAAAGTGCATGTCAACATTGGCATCATTGAATAGTCAGTGTAGAGGACATCTCATAGCTTCTTAGATATGTTCAAGTGCAAAGAATGAGAACAAAGATACTGCACTTTCATTTTCACCAACATCTTTAATATCTTGCTAACTACAATGTATGGGTCCCACCGTCCTCCAAACAACCACCATCATTCCAGTGCTTTAAGACACAGCAAGCAGTTTAAACAAATACCATCCAGTTGCCCTAACCCTCATCATCACCAAATGTTTCAAGAGACTTGTCTCACATTGAGGATGCCGTCCTTGCTGATCTCGATCCACATCTGTTTGCATACAGAGTAATCAGGTCAACAAAGGATGCCATCAATACAGCCCTTACACACCTAGACGGCAGCAACTCCCATGTGAGGATGCTGTTCGTAGACTTCAGCTTCGTTTTTAATACAGTCCCACCACATAAACTGGTTCAAAGGTTGGGCAATCTGGGCCTAGGGAGCTCACTGTGCACCTGAATACTGGATCTTTCTCAACAGAAAAAATCTCCAGAGTGTCAGGATAGGAGTATGTCCTCCACGCTCATCCTGAACACCAGAACACCACAGGGGTGTGTTCCTAGCCCCCTCCTCTTCTACCTCTTCACAAGCAACTGTTTCCCCACTCACACCAGTAACACCATTGTCAAATTCGCAGACGACACTACCGTCATAGGCTTGATTATAGATAACAAGTCAGCCTATAGGAAGGACGTCCTGCATGTGTGGTAATGGTGCGACAACAACAATGTGGAACTTAACACATCCAAAACCAAGGAGATGATAACGGACTTCAGGAGATCGAAAACAAACTGAGCACTCTGCCCTCTACATTGATGGAGAGGCAGCAGAGTGTGTGTGGAGTGTTTAAAGTTTCTTGGAGTACACATCTCTGCTGACTTCACCTGGACCACAAATATCTCCCACCAGTTGGTGAAAGCACAACAAAGGATGTACTTCCTCAGGAAGCTCCAACAAGCCCGTTTACCCCAACTGCTCCTGACAAACTTTTACCACTCTGCCATAGAGAGCTTCCTGACCTACTGCTGTACAGTGTGGTTTAGCAGCTGTACTGCAGAGGACAAGAAGGACTTGTAGCAGGTCGGGGGTGAGGCCGGCAGAGCGGGTAATTAGAACTATACTACCCTCCCTTAGCGACATTTACACTGGCAGTCTTCAGAGGAGAGACCATGGAATTATCAGGTACCCCAGACACCCTGGACACCCCCTTTTCTCCCCTCTTCCTTCTGGAAAAAGGTACAGGACACTAAAAACAAACAATAGACTCAAGAACAGCTTTTCCCCACAATCTGTAAAACAAGTAACACCACCACCACCACCACCATCACACCCACTGAATGAATAAACATCATTCAGACCATCTTGCTGGTCAGTGCAACATTCACATTTCAGTTTCAAGTGCAATACTCATATTTAGAGCAGGTCTCGAACATCATAACATTTTAGCACAATGCACCTTATAAATAAAAGCTCTCCCTCTTACCCGGTGTACATCATGTACCTTTCACATATCATTCACCCTTCTGTGTATGTGTGAATAGATGAGTGAATATAGGTGTTCAGTTCATTTTCTGTAACCACTTAATCCTAATTTGGGTCGCGGGGAGGTTGGTGCCCATCCCAGCCAACTTTGGCGAGAGCAGTGTACACCCTGGACAGCTCGCCAGAAAATTGCAGGGTGGAAACACGCTGACGGCTTTGCAGCTACTCTTTACGAAAATCAGCAATGGTTCTTTTACATGAACCTCTCACCATAGACAGTGAGAGACATGGCCGGCCTTTGATAACCCAGTTAGCTGCTCTGGGGGGGACAGTGACAACCCTGTGGAGAGTGGGACTCAAACCCCCAACCTTAGGATCAGGGATCCAGCGCCCTATACCACGAGACCACCACTGCCCCCTTGCTATATGAACATGCTACAGCGCTAATAGGCAGCGATCACTATTAGCACAACTGTACTCACAGGTAGTGAACACAGTCAGAGCTATAGAACAGTGGCCCACAACCTGTTTATCACCGCGGACCGGTCAACGCTTGACAATTTTACCGTGGCCTGGGGGGGGGGGGTAGCTTGTTTATATTGTAAATATAATACCCTGCCCTTACCCAGAGTCGGCTGAGATGTGCGCCAGCCTCTCTAATCAGGATTAAGCGTTACATTTCTAATCGAGCTCTAACTCTTCTTTAAAAAAAACCTCACAGGTGATGGTGCACCAGCGGGGAGAATGAAGGCTCAGTCTCTCCTGAAATCCCCGCTATTGTTTGAAACATGTCCAACTCATCTCTGTTCATGTGCCGTCCCTTGTGGGTTACATTTTAGTGCTCAAATGACCGATATGTAACCGAAAAAATCTGGTCATTTTCAAAATAAAAGTTTTTTTCAAAAATAAAAGATCGTTCATACTCGGATAATAAATAAAACAGAAATACTGTAAATAATTATTTCTTGTGCGGCCCAGTACCAATTGATGCACAAACCGGTACCAGTCCGCGGCCCGTTGGTTGGGGACCACTGCTATAGAAGATGCTTCAAAGTACAGACTTTATCTAATTTTTCTACATATAAGCCTTATATTTAGAATGGCACTACAGTCTGTACTGCAAGTTGGTTGTCCCTTGTAGGCATTACTGTTCCACATTTAGCTAGTAATTCATTATTCTGTTGGAAAATCAGGTCAGTTTTCCCTTATGAGTTTCAATTCCCAGCTTATATTGTAGCTAAACGCCACATTTTTGTTTATGGAAGTTCATTTTTACCAGCTTAGGTGTTTTTGATGTGTTCAAGTTTCCTTCTCTGGTTTAACCTGTCTATCTATCCATTACTTGTTGAGCAGGACCAATGTGCTTATTCACCTGATGTCCACCAGAGTTTCCTTTGGTTCCCTACCTTTTTATCAAAACATACCCGTAGTTTGATTAGTTGGTGTCTCATGTGCGATGTGTTCCCGTCTCATACCCAGTGTTTTCCAGATCCATCACTGCCCTGTCCAGAATAATGTGGCCACTGAAGAAGAATAAATGGTTACTTAGCCCCCCTCCCTGACATTTTCTAGCATATTTCACATTCTTCAGCTAAATGCTGGCTGTATCAAAGGCACTGCTACCATTATATAGTTGAGCTCCCTCAATGTACCATTCCTTGTTCATTTCTAAGTCCTCTAGTTAAGATGGATCTTACGTAATCCACATCTCTTTGTTTTCGAGTGAATATTCCCTCAGAAGAGCCTATATTTTAAACGATTGTTGCATTTTCTACATGGATAAAGCTAGTGGATCATTACTAACAACCACGCTGTAAAACCTGTACTGACACGGTCAGTCTTAGAATCTTTTGAAAGGTGACAAATTAAAAGATAAAGAAATCTTTACTGCCAGCTGTTGCATGAACAATGAAAATCAGTTTAGCAGCTCTTTGTTTAGCAACGAGAGAGAGAGAGCGAGAGAGAGAGAGAGAGAGAGATTTCCTTTCAGCTTTTCCCTTTATCAGGGGTCACCACAGCGAATAATTCTCACGTTTGATTTGCCATAGGTTTTTACATCGGATGCCCTTCCTGACATAACCCTTTATAGCAAGGGACAGAAACACGCTGACGGCTATGCAGCGACTCTTTACGAAAGTCAGCAATGGTTCTTTTTTAATATTTTATCATTTGTGCTCAGGTATTGCAAATTGTTTCATAAGAACAGGGTACAATTTTTGTTTAGGGGTCATTCAACATTTTCAACATTTTCCTAAACGTATAAAACGTACACTTAGGGGAGAGGGGTAAGATGTCTGAGTACGCTTTTTAATATTATAGAAATGTCAATCAACAATAATACATGCAGTCGTGAGTATTTTATTTTATTTTTTTTTGTTAGTGTACATTTCAAACGCTCAATGCGTGATTCGTCAACCACCTACGGTGTTGCATATCTGCAAAGTCTGCAATCAATACAGTACTACCCAACCCGGTATCGGCTGCTGAAACATCAGAAGGCAGCTGATCATAAACTGAAGCGCGGTCGTCCAAAAGCCAATGACCAATAGAAAAATGCAGACATTTTGAATGATATTTTAATACAAAATAATATTATTAAAAACAATGTCATTTTTATTATTAAAACCAAATATCTTAATATTGATATTAAAGCAGGTGTCATTAAAAGAATTCTTTAAAAGTATAATTTTTTTATTGATTTCATTATTATTTGACTGGTGTATAAAAGAAGTTTTGATCAAGGAAATACATTGATTTATTTTATAAAAGAGGTTTGACCATTGTTTTGCTTAATATCTTATTAAAAAATCCTTCCGAGAGATCATCAACATTTATTTGTACGCTTTTCTGGGGGGCGGAGGTAAAAAAAAAGCGTACTCTCTGTACGCTTGGGAAAATGTTGAAAATGTTGAACGGCCCCTTAAGTAACAGAATTTAATCCATATTTAATACCGACTTTGAGGCTTTAAACCCAATTTTCTTCTCCCTTTTAAATTCCGGGAATGGACTTTACAGTATTAAAAGCTCTGGCGAGATTGTTTTACCCTCCAGTAATTATTTCCTCAGCAACCTGGCTTGAGTAAGAAAGACATGAGTTCAATCAAGCTGTTAAAAATCCCGTAACTCGTACCGAGTGGGTTTGAATTGAGTGAATTTCGGATTAAGCTGCACTTTCGTAGGCATGACGTGAATGCGATGTGCCTAGAATTGTTAGTAGGATTAGGATTGGCAGTAATTTGGTCACATGTGTGAAATACTGCTTCTGAGACAAATCTTTTTTCAAAGGATACAGTGCTCAGTGTGGTTCGCCTCTTAGATACGCAGCATGTCTCCGTTTGGTTTCACAACAGGCAGTTGCTGTATTAAGTGTACAGTGGTTTCCCACCAATATTTTTTCAGAAACAAGCATGGTTGTATCAAGGACAGCTGGCAACTCCCCACTCCTTCCACCCCCGAGGGACAATGACACAGCTTTTGACCTACAGTCTGTCTTATTGTACTGTACTGTTTTATTACTGGACAGTATTGTGAGCTAGTCTCTCAGCTGTCTGCATGCAGTCTAATCACTACAATGCCCAGCCAAAAAAAAAAGGGGGGGGGGGCAGCATGTAATTTCCACGGCATTATTTCTTCAATGGGTCCAATCGAGGCTCAGCAACATTAATATGGCAATAAATGAAGTCAGATAATGAGCTGAATGTACTGAATGAGCAGGTTATCACAACCATGGATTTTTTTCTTCCATGTTGGCACAGATATAAAATCAGGATTGAAATAATGAAAGAGTGGTTCAGGGAGCACGAGAAATCATCTTAACGTGTTTGTATTTGCACCAGTGGGCAGTGGTGGTCCGGTGGTAAGGTGCTAGATTACCGATCCTATGGTAAAGGGTTTAAGCCCCACGATCAACGGTTTCACTGTTGGTTCCCACCCCCCATCCCTGTCCCCCCGTCCCCGTCCCCCCAGTGCAGCTAACTGGGTTATCAAAGGTCGGCCATGTCTCTCACTGTCTATGGTGGAAGACGTAAAAAAACCACTAGTGACTTTTGTCAAGAGTAGCTACATAGCTGTCAACGTCTTTCTGCCCTGCGATTGCCTGGCGAACTGTCCAGGCTGTATTCCACCCTCAGCCAGAGATGGCTGAGATGGGCGCCAGGTTCCCTGCAACCTTAATTCTGATTATGTGGTTCAGAAAATGAATGAATGAATGGATGTTTTGGCACCTGAGAGTCCACACCTTAACCCTATTAAAACTTTTCAGGGTGTGCTGGAGAAGACTTTATGGAGTGATTCGATTTATGAGGGAGAAAAATCGAATACGTGGCTTCAATTTGTTGAAACGATGGCAGGACATTAATGTGCTGTAAGCAGGCCTAAAGGTGGAACAACTAAATATTAGTGTGTGCGTCTTTTTTTTTTTTTTTTTTTTTTTTTACATTGTACAGGGATCCCTCACTTTCTACGGTGAATGGGGACCGAGATCCCCCCCCCAGCCCCCCGCCAGGCGCGACCACCGATTTCCACAAAGTAGAATCAACCCCCCCACCCAGACTGACTTATACGTACATGTATATGCGTATATAATATCAATAAATACATATTCAATGCTATAAATGTTTATAATGACAATTAAAAATTCAAAAATAATGCATAAGATGTCAGTAAAATATAAATACACACACATACAGATGTGCGCGCACACACACACACACACACACACACACACACACACACACACACAGATGTGCACCTCACATAAAAAATGTAAGTAGTTTTGTTTGGTTGTTTTTTGTTTTTGTTTGTTTGGGGGGGGGGTTTGCATAATTGGCCGAGTTTTGTGGCATTTTCCTTAACCTTTTCCCTATTTTTTCTTAATTTCCTTATTTTTTATTTTTCAATGAATATTTTTGAAAACCCGCAATGCACTGAAACCGCAGAAACTGAAGCACGAAGTAACGAGGGATCACTGCATATGCTTTGATTATTACATTGACATAAAATAGCTCTATTGGTTCATATTACTATACTTATTTCCCTGGAAAATGCTGTGTAAATGTTCACCATTTATAGTAAACTCAGTTCTCCTGCATCATTTGTGAGCCATGATCTTGTGCATTCTAAATGTGTGCATAGACTGCTTTGGGTTTTGTGACCATACAAGGGTTGGTATGTATGCGCATGTAGTGATTGTCTTTATGTACGTCAGTATGTATGTAATTACATTTGTGTATAGCTTTGAAGTGTACATTACTCTTACAGACCCGTACTTATGCATTCTCACTTCTACCTTATCCTTACTCTCTCGTCTCACTCTTTTTTCTTATGCTCTCTTTTCCATCTCCGTATATCAGAATAACACTTATACAGTATATTGATTAATCATTGTTCTTTTTTTTTATTATTCAACTGACCATAATAAGCAAACGAGCTAATCATAAATAGACTTACAATAATCATGTCATGTCATGTTCCACACTTTTTTACTTGTCCTTGCATTCTCTCTTATGCTTTTTCTCTTTTCTTACTTTTTCTACACCTCCGGTGGAGCAGGTAGGGTTTCTGCCATCATTGTTTGACAGCCAAAACTGAGCAATCTTTTATCTTCCACATGATGGAAGATAGAGCGTCAACTCCTGCCAAGTCCTGATGCCATCAAAGGATTCTCTAATGTTTGTAAATCAATCAGACACGCAACAAAAAAAGCTGAGAGAGATGATGTATACAACTGCACAAGTACGAATTTGCACAGGAGAAACAGAAATGGCTTTGATATCCCAGTCAATAGAATTTATCATGTCGATGTGTTTTGATACAAATAAGCCAATCAACAGACAAAAACTAAGGACTATAGAGGCATTAAAACTTATCAGTTGACCTACTATTTATATGACCGTACTTTGTGTGACCTGAATATATTTTAATTTCTTTCCATTCAGTTTTGTTTGTATAGAGCTTTAAAAAAGAGACACTGTCAAAAAGTAGGTTTATTTAAATCCGGATATAGATTTATATCCCTAAAAAGCTGATGACAATGGGATCATAAATCATTCTCTGCTTTTAATATAGTGCACTGTAAACTCAGAGTGTCAAGTCGTGTGCTGAAAAGACGTTCAGCCTGAGAATTGTAATCTTTATGACTGCGACAGCAGTCGGGTCTTGGAGTCCTGGTGATATCCACTTTGGCATTTTTGAGTGGACAAAAATTCTAATTTCAGTGACATTCAAATAGTAAAAATCTATCGCTTATTGGCACAATGCTATTGAATAAAAAAACATTTTGTATTCAAAACGTTGTTATATAATATTTACCAGTTATCTCATGGCATCAGGTCAAATAAGAACTTATAGAGCGTGGTGGTCGAGTGGTATAGGGTGCTGGATCGCTAATCGAAAGGTTGGGGGTTCGAGTCCCACTCTCCACAGGGTTGTCACTGTCCCCCCTCAGTGCGGCTAACTGGGTTATCAAAGGCGGGCCATGTCTCTCACTGTCTATGGTGAGAGGCATGTAAAAGAACCATTGCTGACATTCGAAAAGAGTAGCTGCAAAGTCGTCAGCATGTTTCTGTCCCTTGCTAAAAGGGTTGTGACAGGAAGGGCATCCGACGTTAAAACCTCTGCCAAATCAAACGTGCGAATCAGATGATTCGCTGTGGCGACTCCCGAGTTAAAAGAGGAAAAGCCGAAAAGAAGACAGACAGAGTGGGTTTCTTGGCTGAGTGGGTCAATAGTAATATACGTTGCACCAGAGCGTATTAACTTTTATTTAGTTTTATTGTATTTACTATACAGTACTGTAATAAAAAATACCATTATTATTAAATTTAAATTCATAATATATTCTTAGAATAAAATTAAGGAGCAGTGCTGGTTAGCACAGAGTTATCTAATTACGCTGAAGGCCAGCTTTCATAGTAAAAAGTCTGGGGCTTTTTATACCCGAGCCCTAGTGGCTCATCAGGCCGGTGCTTATCCCCGGTTTCCATAGCGTGAAGCAACTAGGAGTTCAACTCCTCCTGGATCCATCGCAGGTTACCTTCCCAGTATATTTTTACTGGTACCCATTTATACTGCTGGGTGAACGACTTGTGGTTGAGACCTTGCCCAGGGGTCTTAGCACAGTGAGGGTCTAACTGGGATTTCAACACACAACCTCCCAAACATGAGCGCAGCACCCTAACCACTACGCCACCAGCTTTCATGGCAGGTCAATAAAATTTCACTTGGTGGAGAACAACCATATTATGCTTAAAAATCAAAATAAAACTTTTTCCTATTAAAATGTCTTTTCAATATTTTGTTGGTATTCATGGAACTAGTCTCAACACGGTGGTGTAGTGGCAAGTACGGCAGCACGGTGGCATAGTGGTTAGCACATCCTCCTCACAGCAAGAAGGCCTGGGTTCGAATCCAGGCCTGGGCGTCTCTATGTTGAGTTTGCATGTTCTCCCCGTGCTTGCGTGAGTTTGCTCTGGGTACTCTGGTTTCCTCCCACAGTCTAAAAACACACACAGTAGGTTAATTAGCTAAATAGTCTGCAGAGAGAGCTTCGCTAAGTTGGA
The DNA here is from genome assembly GCA_024760905.1 of Plotosus lineatus. NCBI lineage: Eukaryota > Metazoa > Chordata > Actinopteri > Siluriformes > Plotosidae > Plotosus > Plotosus lineatus. The sequence continues at coordinate 15,830,019 of CM045747.1, read as the reverse complement.
TAACTTGTGCCCAATCCCTTTCTTCAATGAATAAAATGTGTTTCAATCAACTAGTCTCAACTGAAGAAACTGGTGTTAGTGGAAGCACTTCAGGTTTGCTCACACTGGGAACACTATGCTCTCCTCTGGACACCAGCTTTACTTCATAACCAAAACTGGAAGTCTGTTACTCGCAGCAAACTGATAAAGTCATGGTTGGAAAAACACTGTCTAATTGTTTGAAATAAAACAAATACATCCTCACTATTAAATGCTTTCATTCCATATGTTGTTCCCTTCCATAAAACCAGACTTACATAATATATAATAACTGGTTAAAATTAGCTTTTAGGCTAATAACAAGTCATGACCATTTTCTCATTATATATACATATACATACACATACACACAAGTATACTTCGGATTACGTTGGTAATTGGTTTCAGGAGAGACAACATAAGTTGAAAAGGACTTAAATCGAATTAGCTTGTCTCTAGGCTAGCCTAGGCTAGGCTACACCAAATTTACTTGTATAATATTATATATATATCATACCTGTCAAGTTGTACGGTTTTGGCGTAATTTGTACAAGTGAGCACTGATTTTTAAATGTGTACGCCGTACGTCCGAAATCTGTACGTTTTTCGATCATTTCGTCTTTTTTTTTAAACTCCGTTTTTTGTGTCACCGTTTCGGTAAAGAGACGATACGCCGAATTGGTCTGTAGCCGTTTTCTCGCGAGAATCGTGCTCTTTCCGACCACGTGACCGCACTTTCACTTCCGCCATCATTCAAGTCAAACTTAATTGCGAGCTCAAGTGCCATGAAGTGAAGCCATCAAAAGAAATGATTGAAAGTGCCAAAAGTGCTACATATAGTTATAATAAAGATCACTGTTAAATTTTCTTAATCATGCAGCTGAAGATATTACTCTTTTATTTGATTGCACCAGGTTATATGTTACAACATTACCAATAAATTCATATTATATTAAAAATAGAGTTTAATTTTTGTTTCATATTGCATGCGATAATAAGACGCGTAAGATTAGTTGCTATTTTGTAAGGGCATAAGTAGCCATTTGTAAGATCGCCAACGGCCTAGGGTTGACAGGTATGTATATATATATATATATATACACAAAACAAAAGGACAGGACAAACGCTTTCTATTGAAACTCCATTTATCACTACAGATCTGTTTCGAGGGGTGGTGAAACCATCATATAGTGCTTATTACCATCGAGGTGGAAAATAATAACAAGACAATAAAAGAGTTTTACTGGTATTTGTGTTATTCATTTTGTGGTATCAACCAAATTACTTACATAATAGCTGAAAATAAACAGAAAACAGCATAAATAAATAAAAAAAGACTTTTCCTTCCCTTACTTTTCCCTCCAGGTGCTGTTCCTTTAAACATTTCCTTTTAACATTTCCCTTAAACATTTTCCCCAAAAGTAAAATAAGCCAATCAAGAATGTCAACTTTAGCACATAGCAAGTTGAACCAATCAACACAAACATAAATAAGAGCACATAAAGTAGCACATAAACTCTTATATCATAAAGTGATAGGTCCATATCTGGCTCAGCTCCATTCATTCAGAGCATCCTATAGTTTTTGCTGTAGCAGTTTCTAATGGTTCATCTTGTTGGACATTTACCAAGAGAACACAGCAAAATATTTTCCTGTTTTTTAAAGCAGGCAAAACAATCAAAAGTGTTATTACTGATGAACATTTTAGACATTCTCCTGTGGCAGGGGGAAATACCATGTAAACTCACTTTTACAGACAGTGAACGCCTCATTTTACCATTACAGAGACTGATCGAATAAAATTGGTAAGTTTGATTTACCATTTTGGTCCCCGTACACACGGGCGGTTATTAGACATAAGATAAAAACATTGGGGGGGGGGTTATTGGAGCAGTGCACTTATTATGTCAAATATGGTATATATATATATGTATATTTGTGTGTATTTGTGTGTGTGTGTGTAATTTTTTGTAGTTCTGTCCATTTCTCCACTGTTTAATACGGTTGTTTTCAACCCCAGATTGATCCAGGGAAAGATTGTTAGTTCACATTCACTGATGTTCTAAGGTTCATCCGAATGGATACAGTCTGTGCTATGTGTAAAATCTATCCATTCTCAATTCTGTAAGTGGGATGTATGAGCCGGAAGTAAACAATCAATTCTTAGATTTTGTCTGTTGGAAGCACAAAAAATAACTAGGGTGGTAAACACCATTCTGAAAAATAACAATCTGAGAGGGGTGGGTAATGGTGGCTCGGTGGTGGATTACTAATCCCAAGGTTGGGGGTTCAAGTCCCACTGTCAATGGTTGCCACTACTGTCTCTCCAGTGCAGCTAACGGTTTATCAAAGGCTGGCCATGTCTCTCACTGTTTATGGTGAGAGGCTGTAAAAGAAAAATTACCGTCTTTCATAAAGAGTAGACTCTATAGCCGTCAGCATGTTACTGCCTTGTGATGGCCTGGCGAACAGTCTAGGGTGTACTCTGCCCTCGCCCAAAGTCGGCTGAGAAGGGTGCCAGCCTGCCCGTGACCCTAATTAGGATTTAGTGGTTCAGAAACTGAATGGATATGAATGAATAAGTGAATCTGAGTGACTTTGACAAATGCCACAGTGTGAAAGGTCGATTCGTCTCTAAAACTGAAGATCTTTTGGAGTATTCCTGGTATGGAACAGTAATACATTCCAGAGGTGGCACAAAGCTGATGAAAAGCTACTGGAGTATAAATTGCTGAAAGTTCACAATGGCTATGCTAGAATGGTTTCAGAAAACACAGAGCACTGTGTACTGATTACTGGGCATGGAGCTATGAACAGTCACGTGTCCATGCTCACCCATTCTTCGAGCAAAAATGTCGAGAATTTGAACATCACCCCTGGACCATGGAGCAATTTAAGAATGTATCCTTTTCTATAATTCATGCCTTCTCTTTTATTATACAGATGGTCAGGTATATGTACATCCTTTACATGAAGATGGTGGTAGGAGAATGTACTTTGTGAAGACGGCAAAGACTTCTTGACTTGGCCTTACAGTTCTCATAGCACAGCACACCTTTTGAAGTCCATACCTTAGGCTTGTGGAATCAAAGTTGTTGGGTGACACACGTCAGATGCACACAGTTATATGCAAGTGGTTTTAAGAGGAAGAGGGTGTGCACCATGTCAAGGCTTGAGACAGATGAGCCAGGACAGTAGATGACCACACTTAAGTTCTACAATTGACCCTCTACTTACGAAATTAATCCATTCCAAAGCCGTTGTCGTAACCTGGAGTTTTCATAAGTAGTGGCGCATTTTACATGTAAAACGTGTGATCCGTTCCAAGGCTCCTAATATTACCCCATAAACCCTTTAAAAATTATAAAAGTACACCAATTTTGTATGAAATATGTATGAAACGTGTTAAAAGTATAATAAAATCATTTACCTATTTTTAAATCTCTCGAACCACCATTTATTAACATATTAAATTATTTTATTAACATATTTATTAATTAAATCATTTTAAAAAAAATTTTGTTAGCCAATTTTTTTATTAACCAATTTTTTTATTAGCCAAACCAAACAATATTAAACATTATGAAACATTTGTGACGCGCTCCGCCAAGTGCAGGAGGCGTCGTGGCCGACACCAGAACTTTTGGGGCGGAACGCAGCTTGTCCGGACTTCCAATCTGTTAAGCAGGCAAGTGCGCTTTGAACACTTGTTTAGTACTCAACATTCACCTGTTGTGGGCAGTGGTGGTCTAGTGGTATAGGGCGCTGGATCGCTGATCCAAAAGGTTGGGGGTTCAAGTCCCACTCTGCACAAGGTTGTCACTGTCCCCCCAGTGGAGCTAACTGGGTTATCAAAGACCAGCCATGTCTCTCACTGTCTATGGTGTGAGGCATGTAAAAGAACCATTGCTGATTTTCGACAAGAGTAGACTGCAAAGCCGTTAGCGTGTTTCCGCCCTGCGATGGCCTGGCGAGCTGTCCAGGGTGTACTCTGCCCTCACCTGAAGTTGGCTGGGATGGGCACCAGCCTCCCCGCGACCCAAATTAGGATTAAACGAGTACAGAAAATGAACTGATGAACATTCACCTGTTTGCTTGAGGGATCGGAGGTCCAGATGAGCCGCGTTTTGCCCACATTTGGCGGAGCATGCCACATTTATTAAACATTGAATTCAACAACTTAAAAAACGAAAAATAGGCTACAGTGAGCACTCTCGAAACTCACAAACCAACAGTACAGCTCTCCTTTACGCGTGTGACAAACAAGCTTTATGGGTGCAGTACTATGGTGATTCAGCTGCCTCCTGGCCAATGGGAGGTCAGCAGGGCGGGATGTTGGGAAACAGCCAATGAGAGAGAGCAACTTGTACATTGTTTGAATGTTTGAATGGCACGTTTTAATGTTTGAATGGCGTGTTTGAATTTTCGAATGGCGCATTTAGCGCTTTTCGTAAGAAGTTGTCTCGTATACAGAGGGCGAAAATTTAAGAAAAATATTTTTCGTAACCTGGATTTTTCGTATTCAGAGGTTTTCGTAAGTCGAGGGCCGACTGTACTTGTGTTAGCCAAGAACTGGAATCCCAAGCTGTAGTGGGTACAGACTTCGTAATACTGGCCAGATTAAAACAGATAGTAGTCTGGGCAATACAGCAAGATTTCAGGCTTTTTTATTCTGGCCAATTGTTCCTAACTACAAGACACAACTTAATAAATGCTCGTTTACTGAATAAACAATGCTTGAATGTGCATAGATATTAATTAAAAGCTAATGTTGTAAGGTATGACGGAGTCATTCTTTTTCTTCTTTCTAAATCATGTCCATTCAATAGTTTTACCTTTAGCCTAATTTACCCTTCATGTGGCCTCTATATAGCGTCAACCTTTAGGAATCATCCACCATGCAAAGCTTCAACAATGTCTTTTTCTTCTTTCCTCTCTTCTTTGGTCCCTGAACTAACAGACCCGTGGCTCTTTAACAGCCGTTACTTCCATAGCCAGTGGCTCGGCTGTTCACAGTATGGTGTACTGTGGTGAACTTCCACAGAGGCCTTGTTTGCTTATACAGGTCAAATGTGCAGGTGAACTGTGCTGATGGATTGATGAAAGGGCTGCAAGCTCCTTCTACTGCCATTAAAACAAATTAAGCTTTATGCTTTTATGTGTGCACCGGTACAAAATCTTCACCACAGGACCGAGGTCCGAAATGCCACAGAATGAGCAACCTACTTGCTTCCATTTATACTCTATTATAAAAGGGGAAGGCATCAGTTTGCTGTGTGAATTGTCAGGTTAAAAAGTGCCGTGCCTCAGTGGGGGTCAGTGCTAAATGACCCATTGCAATGCTCCATTCAAATGCCTTTGAAACATGAGGACAGAGCTTCTGACCTCTGACCTCATTGCTGCACCTCCCAAGGACAAGCTCTGTACTCCCCCGTCAGACAGGATGCTCGATCTCCGTTGGCATGTCTGTAGTCAAAGATGCAGTCCAGACCTCGTGTCAGCTTTAGGCCAATGGGACGCTATTGAAAGGAACAGGGGTGGTAGAGGAAAGACTGGAAAGTATGTTTACATTTAAAGGGGCAGTTGTTCTGGCCTCTCATTTGGAAGAAACACTACACAGGGTAAAAGTAACATTTTCACACCACGCCTTCAGGGACATTTTGTGAGTTGTAGATGTGCACTATCTAGTCAAGAGTTAAGCTACCAGCTGTGCAAAGTGAGGTTTATACAGTAATTCAAAATCTCGTGCATAGTGAGCTCTTACTTATCTTCTGAGAATCTTCTTTATTTTCCTTTCGGCTTTTCCCTTCTTTTTTTCTCAGGGACTGCCACGGTGAATTATCTGATTCGCACGTTTGATTTGGCATAGGTTTTCATGTCGGAGGCGCTTCCTGACACAACCCTTTAGCAAGGGGCAGAAACACGCTGACGGCTTTGCAGCTACTCTTTACGAAAGTCAGCAATGGTTCTTTTACATGAACCTCTCACCATAGACAGTGAGAGACATGGCCCGCCTTTGATAACCCAGTTAGCTGCACTGGGGGGACAGTGACAACCTGAGGATCAGTGATCCAGCGCCCTTTACCACCAGGCCACCACTGCCCACTTATCTTCTTTGAATCCTTACTTCTATTATTGAAAATGTAATATATTTAATTTTTTTTTCCCCCTGAAATTAATACCTGCTTAAAGTGCAGGCATCCCTTGTTACTTCGCGCTTCAATTCATGCGGCTTCAGTGCATCGCAGTTTTTTTTTTTTAAATATTCATCAGATTAAAAAAATAAGGAAATTAATTAAGAATAGGGGAAAATGTTAAGGAAAATGCCACATAAATGAGGCCAATTATGCAAAAAAAAAAAACCCTAAACAAACACAAAACAAAAAAAACCCAAAACCTCCCATCAAAACTAGTTACATTGTTGTGAAGTGCGCATCTGCGTGTGTCGTCTGTATGTGTATTTATATTTTATTTACATCATATTCATTATTTTTGAATGTTTAATTGTTATTATAAGCATTTATAGCATTGAATATGTATTTATTGATATTATACACATATATACATGTAAGTATACGTCAGTTGGGGGGGGGGGGGTGAGATCCTAGTTCGCGGAATTCGGTGGTCGCGTGGTGATCTCAGTCCCAATTAACCACGGAAAGTGAGAGATCCCTGTACATTTCTCTTAAATGACCTTCATTGTATGAATGAATGAAATAAAGAAAACAGAAAGAAAAATAAGAAAAACTAAAAGAAATATGAAAGAATGAAAGGGAGAATAAAAAAATTGATTTTCATTTGTTTTTGTAACTGTTTAATAATAATAATAATAATAATACATTTTATTTATATGGCGCCTTTCTCAGCACTCAAGGTCGCCTCACATCATATATCATACATCATTACATCATACATCTTATAACTAGTTTCCATCTGTAGTCCCTAATTTAGAATGGCCAATTAACCTACAGTGCATGTCTTTGAATTGTGGGAGGAAACCGGAGCACCCGGAGGAAACCCACACAAGCACGGGGAGAACATGCAAACTCCACACAGAAACGCCCAGGCCGGGAATCGAACCCGGGCCTTCTTGCTGTGAGGCGGACGTGCTAACCACTACGCCACCGTGCATCTCCAAAACATTTTGTTATTGTTATTGTTAAATATTGTTTAAACAATATTTAATGAAATAGGTGTCATGTCAGTGCTGTTGATAGTGCAGAACCGTGCACACTTGGTGAATTCTCAGTAACTATAGATTGTTTTGCTGTATTCAAGAGTCTTGTGTGATTCTGTTGGTTGTGCTGTTCCGTTAAACCCCCCACCCACTCACCCCCGGTGCATTTGTCCTAAACTCCCCTTCACCATAATCCTCCTACGTTTTATTTTTTAAATGCTCTGAATGATGTAAATGCTCTGCTTGTCAGATCCAGAGAAGTACTGGGAAAATAATTGTCTTGTCCCCTTGGACATTTACCCTGGCTTTACCATACCTACAGAATCAAACCATACAAAGCAGCGACTGTTGGTACAGCTGCATTGTGTCCCATATTACAGATGCTATTCATTCCAATTTTGCATTCACGTTCATAGGTTTTTCATATTCCACTGTCAGTCTGAATTTATTGTGCACTTTTTTATTCTTGAATGAATTAGGTCAGTCCTTGAATCACTTCCTAGCTTCCTGAAGGACATGAGAAAAGGCCCACAGAGAGGCCCTTAAGCGTATTTTCTTTTTCTTTTGTGTTATAGTCATTCTCTATGCAACTAAACTAAAGCTGTGGGCTGAGCTCCTTTGTTAGATTATCCCCATCTCTCCTTTTCTTGAAAACAATGATTAGTGTGGGTCACGTAGGTCAGGCGCAACCACACAGAGGGATAAGAAGTGCAGAGTGAGAGAGTGAGATGGGGAGAGGTTTCAATAGGCCATACAATCATTTACAATAGAAGAACATTGAACTTTCCCTTTGCGGTCTTTCACTCAGGTTTAAATTTAGAAAGCAGGAAAGACCTTTAGGTGACTGTGAAGATTATTGGTAGATGAGAGTTCAATATTCTGTTGCTAGGTGATATGTCTCTCCGTCTCTCTCTCTCTCTCTCTCTCTCTCTCTCTCACTGTGTCTTGCTCTCTTTTCAATTTCCGTGAACTACTAACAGTATTGAATTTTTCATTATTTAATTTATCTATTTATTAGCATAAAATCAGAAAATATACAAACCATGGATTACTGTTACCCATGGCAACATTAATAGCGTTAAAACTATTCACTGGGGAAAAAAACCAAAAAACTTCACTTTCAGTCTATTTTGATTACATGGTGATTAATTTGGCCAGACTGAAACATTCCACTGTTTTGAAGTGATTTGTTTACTAGTGGTATGTTTTCTTGTTGTTGTTGTTGTTGTTGTTGTTGTTGTTGTTGTTGTTATTGTCCAACTGTATAATGAAGCCCTTTACAGTTAGACTGGACTCCATAAAGTTTTTCATTAATTTCACTTTCCTAACCTCTTCATCATTTTCAATCACTGGGAGACTGGTGCCGTGCCCATCCTACCCAACTCTGGATGACGTCAGTTCACCCAGAACAGCTCTCCAGACCATCTCAGAGTCTCTCTATATATTGACAAAAAATGTTTCTGTATTTTTTTTTTAATTCTTTATGCTGTCACTATTGCAGGTTACATCATCAATAAAGCTTAGTGAGCCCAGTGCAGATGCAAGCCCAGGCCATGACCCTTCTTCTATCATGCTTGACTGAACAGCTTGTTTTAGATCTGGTTTGGATTATAAGCAGCGTCGTTCGTTCTCCACACTTTGACATTTCCATCACTTTGGTTGAAATGTGATTCTTGGTTCCAGGACTTTTGTAGCTCATCTTGTACATTTCTTTATAAATTCCAATATGGCCTTTTGATCCTTATAGCTTATGAGTGGTCAGTGTATTTCGGTATGGCGTTTATATTTTTGCTTTTAGGATCTTCTTCGAATGGCAGATCATGAGCCCTTCACTGCTGCACTGTGCAGCTTACTGGTGATGTCATAAACTGTTTTTTCTGTATTTTGGATTTTTCTTCACAGCTTTCACAATGTTTTGCCATGTCATTAACTGCTGTTGCTTCTCTTGGCTGACCTGTTCAATGTCTGGTTTTAGTACACTAATGTTTTTTATTATTATTACTATGCAAGATATTCCAAATTGTTTTATCAGCCATACTCAATGATTATGCAATGGCTCTGACTGATTTTCCTTTCTTTCAGCCAAGAACAAGATTATGAAACCTAACGTGGTCTTTTGTTGTTGTAGCTGTTAGATCAATGTTTGCTTAGTTTGACATGCTTTTCTCATAAACTCAAACCAGCCCATGTTGTATCTAGGGTTGTGTTGAAGCTGGAGCCTATCTCAACCAACTCAGGGCAAAGGCAGACACTGAATAGCTTGCGAGACTACCGCTGTTCCAGTACACACAACCATTCAAACTCACACTTATGGGAAATATCTATCTATCTATCTATGTAGTGCCTGAGTTGTAGGACGACCATTGGCGACCCGCCATGAAGGATAATGCCCTGGTTATCATCTTCATGGAGGTTTTCTTGGCAGGATTAGTGCAGTGGTTTGTCATTGCCTTCTGCACGATGTGAACCTACTGGCAATTTAGAACAGCCAATTAACCTACTGTGCATGTCTTTGGATTGTGGGAGGAAACCGGAGAACCCGGAGGAAACCCACGCAAGCACGGGGAGAACATGCAAACTCCACACGGAAACGGCCAGGCCGGGAATCGAACCCAGGCCTTCTTGCTGTGAGGCGGACGTGCTAACCACTACGCCACCGTGGGCAATATAAAACAGCCAAATTAGCCTAATGTGCATGCCTTTGGAGATGTGGGAAGTAATTGGAGTAGCTGAAGGAAAGCCATAGTTCCGTTGGGAGACCATGCAAACTCTGTACAGAGACGCCCTTGTCGAGCCAGGAGCCAAAATCCACTACTGTGCTGCCCTTGTGGTGTTTAGTAAAATTCTAAAAACTGGCCATTTATTTTAATAAATATATATAATGTATAGTTGTAGTAAGCTGGGACAGGTTCTCTCTCAAATGCTGTTATTTTCTGGAACATACATATCACTATGATTGACACCTTATATGTTTAAAATGTCTTTGAGCTTCATAGATATATTTGCAAATGAAATATCAATAGGACACGACACCCTCATCCTGTAATCATCCACAACAGCTCAATGCCAAGCCCACTTATCAATGAGGAAGTAGAGACTTAATCATGCATTAACTATTTATTTCCTATCTATTCATTTGCAAAGTCATGTCTGTTCCTGTCGGATATTTACTAAGGATTTGGAAGTCTTTTTAACCAACATATTACTTACTAAGTACTAAACACTGTGGTGTAGTGATTAGCACGTCTGCCTCACAGTAAGAAATCCCTATGTTCGATTCCTAGGCTCGGGTGTTTCTGTGTGGACTTTGCATGCTCTTCCCATGCTCATTTCTCTGGGAATTCCAGTCTCCTCCCACAGTCCAAAGACTGAACAATACTCAACAATACCTCCCACCCATATCACAACCTGCTGATCAATCACAGGAGCACATTCAGTGACATACTACGTAACTGCAGCACTGAACGACACAGGATATCATTCGTACCTTTGGCCATTAAACTGTACATCTCCTCTATATATCAACAATGTCTACTGTTATACACTCGCATTTCGCACTACATTTACATTCTGTATCTGTTTGTATACATATTAGTAACTTTTGGTTTTAGACAATACAGGGATCTCTCGCTACTTCGCGCTTCAGTTCATGCGGCTTCAGTGCATCGCGGTTTCTTTTTAAATATTCATCAAATTAAAAAAATATGGAAATTAAGGAAGAATTTGGGAAAAAGTTAAGGAAAATGCCACCAAAACAAGGCCAATTATCAAAAAAAAAAAAAAAACCTAAACAAACACAAAACAGAAAACAACCCAAAACCTCCCATCAAAACGAGTTGCATTTTTGTGAGGTGCGCGTCTGAGTGCGTGCACACACGTGTCTGTATGTGGATCCCTGTATATATGTATGTATGTATAAATATGTGCAAGATTTATTGAAATTTCCATTATTGAGACTTTCTCTTTATCTCATTTTCACTTTGTATGGAGCAACTGTGAATAAAGTATGGTATGGTATTCTGACTCTGACAGATACAACAGGTTAATAGACTGTTCAAAATTGCCCCTTAGTGTGAGTGTGGGTGGCTGTGTGTGATGCTCTGTGATCGTCTGGCAAACTGTTCAGGGTGTACCCTGTTTTCGCCCACTTCTCTACGAACCTCATAGAATTAAGCGGTTTGGCGAATGAGTGAGTGTGATGAATGATATCTGAATTTTCTGTACCTTCTTAAAAGAAAGTGGACAGGGTTTTACAGACACACACACACTCAACCAGACAGACAGACATACAGACAGACAGACAGACAGACAGACAGATAGATAGATAGATAGATAGATAGATAGGTAGATAGATAGATAGATAGATGATGATGATGTTCGTCGACTCGAGATCGAGTATGACCATAGCAACACAAACAACACAGTGTCTAAGAGGCGGGGTGATGTGTCCGCAGGTGGCTTGTAAGGCCAATACGGGCGTGAAAACCCCTCCCACAAGTTGGACACCAGTGAGAGGGGGGTCGTGTTGGTAGATTGGTCAGCTCGAGCCTTGCGTGTATGACGTTTATCTTTGGCTGCGTTCGAACGTTTATTCTCTGAGTGGATGGCACCTTTGTGAATCAGGTTGCACCAAGCCGGTCTGTCAAATGCTGCGGTTTCCCACGTTGCAACGTCGATGTTGAAGTCCTTCAGGTATGCTTTGATGGAGTCTTTATAGCGTTTGCGCTGGCCTCCTACTTTCCTGCTACCACGACTGAGTTCACCGTACAGTAACTGCTTGGGTATCCTGGAGTCTGACATACGGCAGACATGTCCTGCCCATCGTGTCTGAGCTTTGCGCATGATGGTAATAACGCTGGGGAGGTCTGCTCTCTCCAGAACCTCTGTGTTTGTGATCCTATCTTGCCAGCGGATATTAAAGATGTTTCGGAGACAACGGAGATGGAACTGCTGGAGAAGTTTCTCGTGTCTTCTGTAGATGGTCCAAGATTCACAGCCATAAAGAAGTATAGTTAAGACGACTGCTCTGTACACTTTGATCTTGGTGTATTGTGAGATACCTCTTCGTTCCCAGACTAACTTCTTCAATCTCCCAAAAGCGCTGCTTGATAGATAGATAGATATCACACAGTGATGGGAAATGAAAGTTGGGTGAGGTAAGTGGGCGAGCCAAGTGTTTTTATAACATAAAGCTGAAGATCAATTAATGGTGTTTAGGCATGTGTAAAGGTAGTGACTCTAATGTTAGAAATGATGATTTACCTCTTGCACAAGCGCACACTGTACTGGACGAAGTGTGTAGATCTGTTCATATCTGTTCATTCCTGTATGATGTATGAGTAAGTAGATTAGAAATATGGATAATCATTAACTGTTCGTCAGAAAGAAGGAAACAGAAAAGCCCAAAGAATTAATGGAGATGAGTATTCTGGTTAAACAAGCAAATCAGGACAGCATACTTTCCCTTTCACCCTGTCTCATGATTAGCCTCATTAGTGAGGAACTTCCTCATATGAGAAGGTCTTGTGACCTTGGCCTTTCACATATGGTCTGTTGCTGTGTAATGAGACTCCGTGGCAAACAAATGAGCCTTCCGTGACATAATGTGCACTGTGTGTGTGTCCGATCACCCTTTGACGTCAAGCATGTAATTACTCTGGATCCAGTTCAATAAGCCATTGAACTACTGTATATTGTTGAATGTACAATAATGAAGCTTTGGAGCCTTGTTCCTCATCCAACATCAGAGGATCTGACACAAATTTCACTTCTTTTTTAGTATAACAGGTACGGATTCAGGTTTCAGCAGTTTGTCTTGCTTGTCTTTTATGTTGACGGCTCTGAGATCAGCTGTCTGTTGATGACCATTCGCCCTCCTTTACAAACCTGACTGGCGCAGGCTTGTCGAGTTTCAGCCATGATTTTATTTTTTTATTCACACCCTCTTCATCCTCTTTACTTCTCTTTATCTCTCCTGCTATCTCCCTTTCTTTCATATGTTACTTAAGTCAACATCTCTGATTGCCCCATCAGCTTTATTTCTATTTGTTTTATTGTTTTACAGTTATATGACTGGAATTTGAGTTTTAAAGAGCCCCATATCTGGAAAAAGAAGAAGCCTATTGGCTTAAGGTCCTTTTTATATGGCAATACCCCTGAGTTCTGAAAGTTTAACAGTTATAATACATAGTATTGAGCAATATATTCCATGAGTACTGTATATATTATGCAAGATTCAACAGTCAGGATTGTGTATTTGGGCAGCATGGTGGTGTCACAGTTAGCACAACCACTTCACAGCAAGCAGGTCCTGGGTTCGAATACTGGGCTCGGTGAGGGCATTCCTGTATGAAGTTTGCACATTCTCCCTATGCTTATATTGGGTTCCTCTAGATACAACATGTACATTAGACTAATTTCCTCTTCCAAAATTACCAGTAGGTCTAAGCGTCAATGTTTGTGTGTTGCCTTGCAACGATCAGGTGAGATGTTCAGGGTGTACTCTATCTTTACCCACAGTCAGCTGAGATAGGCTCCAGCCTTCCTGCAACCTAGAAGAAGTAAGCAGTTTGGTAAATGAATAAATGAAGCAGATTGCTTCTTTGTTATATACAAGTTATATATGGAGTGAAATTCACCTCTGAGTCACTCCTAAGTAAATAAGATAAGATAAGATAAGATACACAGAAACATAACAAAAGCAAACTAAATTAAGATTTGTTTAGTATATTTTTACATATTTTAAGCAGGGGTTAAAGTAAATCCTGCTCTTTTCTGACTTTGATTATTAAATCCTGTGCACATCTTTGGGTACATAATATAAGATGTCATACACATAATTTAATATATGGCAAAGCAATTATTTTCAGGTAAAGTACAGATGAAGTTCTTCTTTAGGGGAGATAACATCAGAACAATAATAACACAACAAACTCAACATAATGTAATTATTTTGCCTCGATCCACAGTAAATGTAGCCTACACAAAGTAATCATACAGCCTTCTATTGTGTTCTGGTCTAGTAACATTGTCAGCAATTCATGGCCCATCTCTGGTCTATTGCATAGCCTCCCTACTCCATGTGCTTCCTCTGCACTTTCTGCTATCTGTTTCTGAACGTAGTCATCATCCCTTTTTCTCTTAAACATAAAATCAAATTTAAAAAAAAAATTTTTTTTTGCCTTCATCTGTGTTATTCTGTGTTTAGATTCCGTTCCCTATCAAAAGGATGCACATGACCTTCAGCTAACCCCTCAGCACTGTCTGGGAAGAGGTTCCTGCCATTACCTATAAACCAGCCATACAATGAAAATAACGAACTGAGTATTCTATCTTCCATGTGTGTTTGTTTGCGGAAGGGAGTGGTGCTGCTCGCATTGATACAGAGACAGAGAGAATTTCACAATCCATAAAACTTGACAATTTATTACTTGTGAATTTTTGCTTTTGTTTATTTTGCAAAAATGCCTCCCCTGTTGCCTGCAAAAAAAAAAAAAAACAGCATAAGTGGACATTGTATTGACGTTATGCTACAGTGAGTGACTGTCTATTACAAGTTGGCACCCGTGACAGTAAGCAAGTTCTGTAGCTTACAAATTATAGTGTTTTTCCAGCCACTAAAAACTTACAGGTCACAGAAGGCATATTCTGGAGATGATTTTATATATTCATCAATGTAAACGCTCTCTATAATGGCGATTCGAACAACTCATTTGATGTTTTAGTATGTGCTACTTAAAAAAACACAAGGTAAAAGTACACTAAAATAGGATAGTCTGTTACCTCCCGGGGTAGTGGTGGTCTCGTGGTATAAGGCACCGGATCGCTGATCTAAAGGTTGGGGGTTCGAGTCCCACTCTCCACAAGGTTGTCACTGTCCCGCCCAGTGCAGCTAACTGGGTTATCAAAGGCCGGCTATGTCTCTCACTGTCTATGGTGAAAGGCATGTAAAAGAACCATTGCTGACTTTCGTAAAAAGAGTAGGCTGCAAAGCCGTCAGCGTGTTTCCGCCCTGCGATGGCCTGGCGAGCTGTCCAGGGTGTACTCTGCCCTCGCCCTGAGTTGGCTGGGATGGGCACCAGCCTCCCCGTGACCCTAATTAGGATGAAGCGGTTACAGAAAATGAACTGATGATGAACTGTTACCTCCCAGATAGTGAAAAAAAATCATATTGTGACATTGTAATGAATTAACAGTAGACTAATTTCAATTACCATATTAATTTCCCTCATATTGAGATCATAATGACTTTAGCAGAGGTAAATCGATAATATATCTCCTCTTGATAACATATGCTTCCTTTTTGTCATCCTTAAAGATATATTGTAAGTATCTTCCCAGCGACTCATGCATTCCAGCAGCGTATATATAGAGAGACAAGTGCCTTGTTTAGTTTGCTAATGCGGTCATATTAGTTTCCCAAATAGCTGATAGAATTTAGCATCGAAAAAGGGCCCATACGACAAACTAAATGGATTTGATGGAGTTTGTGTATCACATAATCCTCTCGTGTGTTATTACTTTCTGCACCCAATATCTTGACATAAGCTGAGGTTCATTATTGTGAAGTAGTTTAAATTTCAAGTTTTATTGTCATATATAAGTAAGAATGAAACATCAGTACTGGCAATGAAATTCTTGGATGCAGAGCCCCCTCCATATTGCACATAAAAAACATATTGCACACAAAGAAGAATTTATATAAAATATAAAGTTACAAACTAAAAGCAATATATTAATACAAGAAATAAAAATATTAACAGTACGATAAATACAACATACTTGAAAGAAATGCAGTGCACAGGTAAGGGTGTGTGCATGTACCGTGATTGTGCAAATTGTTGTGCGCAAAATGTCCGGTATATTGGTAAGTCACTGTGTTACTGATCCTGTTATAAGGGGTTTAGTTATATACAGCAGTGTATTTCCTTACACAGATTGTTTTGAATATTAGAAGGGCAGGGTGAGGTTCCAGCTTTTGGTCACGTGAGCCCTTCAAATTTATCCATGAGCTCATGTGCGCGAATTTGCATCTGGATGCAAACTTGAATGCAAACTCTAAAGTAATTGATGTGTCTTCAGGTTTGGTACTGTCCTTCAACTCCAAAGTAAACTTGAGGGAGTACTTCAGTGCTAGCCAAGCAAAAGCTACTAAGAGACAGTGGGAGGACACCAGTGATTAGGAACACAGTGTCCCTCTGTGAGTATCAATGGAGCCCATTGATGTCAGTGGAGCAAGAGGGTGCCAACAACAAAAGCCTCCTCATCTAACATGTCAGAGCAAAGGGAGCCACAGCCTCACCCTACACTCTTGCATAATCAGCTCCAATAGGCCGCATCAACACAAGCGTTCAGACCATAATTTATGTGCATGCATGCATCTAGACATTTACTCATACTCCCCACACCCACACAGACATGCAGTACTGTCCCATATGCTAGCGCCTATGGACACAAATATCCTACACACTACAGAACTGTAGTATCTGATTTCATTTTGGAAGTTATATATTTACAAGCTGGTTAAACATCTGACCCTGAGACCCAGGCAGAATGCCACATCACATGCTTACAGACACTTCTATAAGTAAGCATGACCTCATAATGTACCTCGGGTTTAGACATACAGACATTCATACAAATAAGCAAATTACCATTTTGCTACCGTTGGAGGTATTATGAAAAATAAGATATACGGCTAAAATTCATGTCTTACTTGTTTTGTTTCCCAGACTGAATCTACAGCATTCTGTGGATACTGTTTATACAAAGTAACCTTCATCATCTTGTTGACATTCACATCAGGAGCCTGTTTGCTCTTCATCCGAAGTAATGTTTGGGTGCAGCCTAAATAGGACTCTTGTTTTAAGTGCATGCCTTTTAGGAAGAGGTCATTTCCATAGATATGCTGTCAGTGTAAAGTATCTGCATTTGCTTGTGTGAACCTCACAGGAACACTATGTCATTTTGAGACCTTTCTGTTGCTGGCAAGTTTGAAAAGCTCTCCCAAATTCGATCCTGCCCCATTGTTGAAATTCTAATCGAATCCAATTCAATTCAGTTCAGTTTTATTTCTATTGATTTTTTTTTTTTTAGTTGACATTATTGCAAGGCTACTTGGCACATTAAAAACAAATTAAAGATTTTAAGCATCTCTATAAATCATATAAATCCCCAATGAGCAAGCCTGTGGTGATGCAAAGAAAGACTTTCACAGGACACAAGTAAAAACCTTCCGAGGAACCAGACTCACAAGGAAATCCCATCTTTATGCGGGTGAAAGAAACACAAATTAATTGTGTTGTTGATCTTTAACATTATCGAAATTAGTTACTTAATAATGGTAAGACCCCAGTGCAGCCAACTGGATTATCAAAGGCCGGCCATGTCTCTCACTGTCTATGGTGTGAGGCTGTAAAAGACTCATTGCTGACTTTCAACAAGGGGAGGCTGCAAAGCCGTTGGCGTGTTTCCACCCTGTGATGGCCTTGCGAGCTGTCCAGGGTGTACTCTTCCCTTACCTGGAGTCAGCTCGGATGGGCGCCAGCCTCCCCGTGACCCTAATTAGTATTAAGTGGTTACAGAAAATAAATGAATGAATGAATGAATAATAGTAGGTTATACTAGTTTTTTTTACAGCAAAGAATTACAAGAAAATATAGCATTACAAGCGTTTATGGATTATTTTAAAGCTTGACAATGATGATGTTCTCTGTTCCAAGTAACCGTGACAAACTGCGTCTGTCATTTTGATTCAAGCATTATAATGTTTTTTAATCCGGAGATAGCAGATCAATCTGATTGTGCAGTTCCTGAGAAACCTTGAATACAGTATAGGGATCCCTCGCAACTTCACACTTCAATTCATGTGGCTTCAGTGCATCGCGTTTTTTTTTTTTTTTTTTTTAATATTCATCAAGTTTAAAAAATCAGGAAATTAAGGAAGAACATAGGGGAAAAGTTAAGGAAAATTGCAAAACAAGGCCAATTATGCAAAAAATACCCCAAACAAACAAAAAAAAACCCCAACAACCCAAAACCCCCCAACAAAACTACTTACACTTTTATGTGAGGTGCGCATCTGTGTGCACGCGAGTGTCTGTATGTGTGTGGATATATATTTTAGTTACGTCTTATGCATTTGTTTTGAATGTTTAATTGTTATTATAAGCATTTATGTTATTGATATTATTGTGATGTATTTATTGATATTATATACGCAAATACATGTACGGAAACGTCAGTTGGGGGGGTCGATCCTACTTCGCGGAATTCAGCGTTTGCGGGGGGAGGTCTCGGTCCTCATCAACCATGGAAAGTGAGGGATCCCTGAACTGCACTTTTGCACCTGTACACATTGTGTTATCTAACCAAAGCAGTAGTCTTATATCATCTAGTTTTCTGTGAATATTACTAAAAATGTTAAATAAGTATTTTAACATTTTTAGTAATATTCACAGAAACTTTAAAATAAGAATTTTAAATTTACAGAATTTATTGGTCACCCACATGCATCATTAAATAATATTTTTAAAATGTATTCTGGCAAAGACTTGAACAAAATGTTCTACATCTTCCTCATATTTAGTCAATTTCCTTGTCAGTGCTTCTGGTGGTGCAGTTTACAATAACTTAGTTATGTTTTGTTTTTTTTTACAAAAAATCTCAGACCCCTTGAGTGCCTATAACAGGACCACAGTTTTGTCAGTGAATGAAACACAGAGAAAAGCAGATGTTCGTTTACCCCTCCTCGCTCAACTGCCGACTGTGGAGTGACATCATTCAATGATCCAGAGCCTGCTGACAGACACGTTCATTTTTCTGGGACACTTTCCCGAGATTGGGAACAGGCGGGGGATGTGAGGGGTGAGTTCACAAACGAGTGATTGTGGAAACAGATACAAGCTGTAAAAGCTCAATGAGTCAGGAGCTTGTGGCATATATGTCCCTCTCAGGAATTATTGATGGTCCCATGAAAGGGGTTTACATAATGGAAGCGCAGGCATTAGAGGTAAAAGAAAAGGTAAAGGACAGACACTAGAATTTTCCATACAACAGTAATGTACTAGAATGTGCACCAAATGAAAATGAATTTACCATTTGTTTAGAACAGATGGTCGGCACACTGGTGTGGTGATTAGCACTGATGCTTGTCAGGAAGAAGGTTTCGTTGGTTGAACCTTGCAGCTGACTGAAGCCTTTCTACACCCTGTATGTGGGTTCTCCTGATGCTTGCGTTGATTTCCTTCAGAAAGCTCCAGTTTTCCCAGTACAAAAACATACAGATTAAGTCTCTGCTATAAATTGACCATAAGTTATCTCCATCTTAGCCCTGTGATAGACTGATGACCTCCTCATGGATGTACCCCACCTTTTGTCAGAAGTCAGCTAATACTTGCACTAGTTGCCCTCACAACCTTAACAAATAAGTGATAAAGATAAAGAATATACAGTATAGAGTACAGAGTATTGATGAATTAAGTTGAATCGTGATTGTTTGGGAACCAGGTGACTGAAATTTTTTCGAATTTATGGGAAGCAATTTCCAATTCGACACAGTTTCGACAGAGTTTTGGTTTGCTATGATAAGAGGTAGCAATTCATTTTAAACAGCCCAACAGGCGCTTCTGTTTATGGATGTTCAGTTCATTTTCTGTAACCGCTTCATCCTAATTAGGGTCACGGGGAGGCTGGTGCCCATCCCAGCCAACTCAGGACGAGGGCAGAGTACACCCTGGACAGCTCGCCAAGCCATCGCAGGGCGGAAACACGCTGACGGCTTTGCAGCCTACTCTTGTCGAAAGTCAGCAATGGTTCTTTTACATGCCTCGCACCATAGACAGTGAGAGACATGGCTGGCCTTTGATAACCCAGTTAGCTGCACTGGGGGGGGGGACAGTGACAACCTTGCGGAGAGTGGGACTTGAACCCCCAACCTTTGGATCAGCGATCCGGCGCCTTATACCACTAGACCACCACTGCCCCTTTGTTTATGGATGGTAGAATCATAAAGACCCCCTTTGTATCCATTCATGCCTTGGTGTGTTGGAGATATTGAGAACTCACTTTCACATGTGCGAACACTGACATCAATGTTTCTGAATAATTCATGAGCATGGGCAGTTTCACTGATTTTATTGCGAATAAACTGCATCTCTTTATATTATGGCAGTGGAGATTTCATCATGCTAAAGGCAACACCCGAGGCTTCACCCAGTTTGATATGTCTAAATGTAGTACACTGCAAATGAGTGAAGGGTTGTCATATTGGTGGAAATCCAGAAAGATGACACTTAAAGGTTGTCATGTTCCAGCATAATATTAACGTATTAGTCTTGTTTGTTGCCAATACAATTAACAATACATAACAATACACTCCAAACTGTGACTTTGCTATTTATCACCCACCAACCTGACCTCCGTTGACTATTCGACCTACATCACCTTTTCATAAAATGCATAAACATTTGCGTCATCTATGATTGTCTTATTGACTGAACTAAATGGCTTTGAGGTTACCAGTGGAAGTGTTGATGCGGGAGAGAGCCAGCGGCATTCTCGGGTTACACCAGGCCCATCTGCTGCTGCTTTAGACACACCATTAGAGACTGACCGATAACCTGCTGTCTTCCCTAACAGCAAAGCTTACTACACCCCTGCTGACTACCGCTCCCTGCCAGTTCACACACACTTCTGACCCCAATGTGTTAGCAGAAAGTGAATTGTTCTGTTAATCTGAGCCCAGATTTGAAAATGTTGATGAATGGTTACGCAAAGGATTTGGGAAACAGAAAGCATCTGCAGCAGTAAGTACTGTACTATACAACAGTGCAAAAGCTTATTATACTATTTCCTTTCACTTGTTAATTTATGTATCTGGTTATAACGGCTGTGAGCAATCAATATTAATCATGTAAAGGATGAAACTGTTTGATTCACTAATTAAAATAACCTCCATAAAACACTTCAGTCAGAAAAAAAATATAATGTTGTACCATACAGTGTTCCGGTTTCCTTGTGATAGGCTGAGATCAGGACTGGGATCCAAGTATCTCTTAATCTGCTCAGCATTCCTGTGAATAGTCTCTTAAATAAAACAGTTACTGAAGATAAAAGAAGTCAGTTCACTTTCCACTACTCCCACATATGGCTGTCATTAAAATTTAGTGTGCAATGCCAATCCTATCAGATAGGAGGTGATAACACCAGCATTCGTGAGTTTGGGGTGTTACACTGAATTGCTATTAGAGTTGTGGGGATGCTGGAGCCTATCTCAGCCAACATGAGGTGAAAGCAGGGTACACATTGACAACCTTGTGGAGAGTGGGACTTGAACCCTGGACCTTAGGATCAGCGATCCAGCACCACCACCACCCCCCCCCTTATTATGAAGCCTAGCCTTAAATCAAAACAACAGGCAAAATAGCAACAATATTATATTTTTTACACTTTAAAATGAAAAATAAACCCCCAACATACAATGCAACACATTGTTTATACACAATAAGTATAAACACATTAGTTCAGTATTTTGGGATCATTATTCCGAGTGCATGATGCTTGAATTAAAATGACAAAGATATAGCCAGCGAAAAGCTAAACTGAATTGTTTTAGTAAATACGTAGTTTGTTTTCTTGTGTTTCCATTAGTTTGTATTGAAACGCCTCAAAATATCAGAGTTTACATTTATTTCATTACTTTTAATTTCTAATTTTATTTCAGGGGCAGTGGTGGTCTAGTGGTATAAGGCACCGGATCGCTGATCCAAAGGTTGGGGCTTCAAGTCCCACTCTCCACAAGGTTGTCACTGCCCTCCCCCCCCCAGTGCAGCTAACTGGGTTATCAAAGGCGGGCCATGTCTCTCACTGTCTATGGTGCGAGGCATGTAAAAGAACCATTGCTGACTTTCGACAAGAGTCGGCTGCAAAGCCATCAGCGTGTTTCCGCCCTGCGATGGCCTGGCGAGCTGTCCAGGGTGTACTCTGCCCTCACCCTGAGTTGGCTGGGATGGGCACCAGCCTCCCTGCGACCCTAATTAGGATGAAGCGGTTACAGAAAATGAACTGAACTTTTATTTCAGAATAGATGCCAATAGTAAATCAGATATTAGCCTCGCCACTCAGGACGTACCCATATTTGCTAGGAGTCAGCTGGGATTGGCTCCACCTTCCCCGTGATGCTAAACAGGAAAAACCAAGTCTCATGAGAAGACATGTAATTTTCAGACAATCCAAAGCACGGCGTTCACCTCATCTACCTCCAACATATGATTAAAATATGTAAATATAAACATTCTGTTCTTGTTTTGTATTTTCTATCAGCACGTTTACAGCATGCCGTTCACTTTTGTGTTTAAATGAATACTCTGGACAGACCAGATCAGAGGCCATCAGCACTGCTGTCCCCCCCAATGAAGCTAATTGGCTTATCAATGGCCGGTCATGTCTCTCAAAGTCTGGTGAGGCATGCAAAAGAACCATTGCTGACTTTCGTCAAGAGTCGGCTGCATAGCTGTCAGTGTATTTCTGCCCTACAATGATCTGGCGAGCTGTCCACGGTGTACTCTGTCCTTACACCGAGTCGGCTGGGATGGGCCCCAGCATCCCTGTGACCCTAATTAAGATTAACCGGTCCAGAAAATGAATGAATGAAAAGGTATTCGTATATTCTAATAAAATTATGCACCTCAGGTTCAGGGTATATTGCAAAAGTAAATATCGCTTATTTTTTTCTCGGCAAAATTGTTCTTTGTCCTCCGTAGAAACTTGGAATAATACTTGAATAAATGTAATAAGTCAAAATAAATCATACATATCTAATTTTAATTTGCTAATTTAATTGTTAATTAGTAGAACATTTGTATAAAATTTCAGTAAAACACACTAATTACACTAATCATACTGAGAGCATATAAATGCAGCCGTGAGGGGGGGGGGGGGGGGGGGGGGCACAAACCAGTGTCTCTCCCTCACGCCGGTCCCAAGCCCGGATAAATGCAGAGGGTTGCGTCAGGAAGGGCATCCGGCGTAAAACAAATGCCAAATAAACTATGCGAATCACAAGAAAGAATGACATACCGGATCGGTCGAGGCCCGGGTTAACAACGACTGCCATCAGTGCCGTCAACCAACAGGGTGCTGATGGAAATTGGACTACTGTTGGTCGAAGACATCGAAGAGAAGAAGATGCAAAGGATAGGGTGAGATGGAGGCAGATGATTCGCTGTGGCGACCCCTGAAGGGAAAAGCCGAAAGGAAAAGAAGAATACTGAGAGCCTATGTGGCACCACTTGATGCTTGAGGTCTTTTTTATTCATATTAATGAAAAAATTGAGAAGGTTGAGAAGGTTGTTCTCTGCAGGTATTCTGTTTCTGATATCTCCTGAACAAAGCTCATTTTACCACATAATTAAATGCAGGGAGTTGAATCATACCTTGCAGCTGCAGGCTAATTAAATCTTTTGTGGGTTGTTTGAAATGTTTAAGTGGTTCAAACTGTGATTGACTTTTTATATAGACTAGGCATTGTTTAATTAAGTTTCCCCGAACACAAACATATTGTACATGTACACACATTCATCTGCCTTTATGATCGGTATGCACTCAAGTCTCTCGCTCACACACACACACACACACACACACACACACACACACACACACACACACACACACAGTCAGGAATGCAGTCTACGTGAGCGTTGTTCCTGTGAACGTGGCATTGAGCAGGTAAACGGGGCTGGGTTCGTCTGTCTTCATCCATCTCCCTTGAGGGATTTCCTTCCTTGCCCACACATGGCTTCTATTGTTCCAAGGATGCAAATATTTCCATGTCATTCTTTTTCCTATCCTTTTCCTGCATCCTGTCATCAGCTTCCCTTACAACTCGACATCTCAATGTGGCCTCAAATATCTGTCAATACCAAGACCTACACTGAAACACCTACAGTGAAAGCCTCATCTTGTCCATAGCCCATTTTGATTTGAGTTGGCCGATTAAAGCTTTGTTATGCTTTGTGAATGGAAGCAGTTGCTGTTTCTTCTTCTTCTTTTCCTTTCAGCGTTTTCCCTTTCTTGGGAGTCACCACAGCGAATCAGCTGATTCGCACATGTGATTTGGCAGAGTTTTTTTTTTTTTTTACGTCGGATGCCCTTCCTGTCACAACCCTTTAGCAAGGGACAGAAACACACTGACGGCTTTGCAGCTACTCTTTACGAAAGTCAGCAATGGTTCTTTTACATGAACCTCTCACCATAGACAGTGAGAGACATGGCCCACCTTTGATAACCCAGTTAGCTGCACTGGGGGAATCAGTTGCTGTTTCTTTGCTATAAATTGAAACAATGAGTCTGGCTCTAAATGCCAAATTAAGGAGGGGGGAGAGAGGTCTCAGCTGTAGCGGAAGAACTGTGCGATATGGGTTAACAAACTGGCGCTGTGGGACACGCTTTATGAGGATATTAACTGTACTGTGGGACAGCTGTAAGAGTAACTTGTGAGGGCTGATAAAACTTATATTTACAGAGGGATGTCTCACATTTGGACATCTTAGACTCGCATGTACAGCTACTTCACTTTTCATTCATGTAATGATACTGTAACTAAACTAAATCCAAGCTATCTGTACCCCGTGTCTGCTTCTCATCATATGGTACTTACAAGCTGTGGAATAAGTTCTCTTTAAGTTTTTGTGTGGTCCCAGTGTTAACAGTTGCACCAGTAAAGTTTCTTTGGGGGTCGGCTTTCTCTTATTTGAAGCATTTAGTTTATTGTAAAGCATTTATATTTGATGGGAACGGAATATGACACGATTGCTCGAAACATCTGTGCTGCACAGAAAAGAAAAACATAGGTTATATCTCCAAATAGATGTTACTGTATAAAGCATCTCATTCTGGCATACTATTTAATAAGCACGAATGGCTGAGATGGGCTCCAGCCTCCTAACGACCCTAATTAGGATCAGTGGTTCAGAAAATGAAATCTGTTTTTGTGCAGTTTTTTGCTTTGGTGGTGGCAGGGTGGCATAGCAGTTCGCTCACTTGCCGCACAGCAAGAAGGTCCTGGGTTCAAGCTCTGTGGTTGGCACAGATTTTGAATGGAGTTTGTATTTACTCTCCATACTTGTATGGGTTTCCTCTGGGTGCTCGGGTTTCATTTATTAGGCTAACTGGCTATTCTAAATTGCCCCCCAGGTGAAAATTGCCCAGCTATGCACATGTATATCAGTCCCAAGCCTGGATTAAGGGGAGGGTTGTTGCATGGTGGTAAATAAAATTGGACACTTCAGGATATAACAGTTGATATGCCATATACACTTTATATACTGTACAGTATATATATATATATATATATATATATATATATATATATATATATATATATATATATATCAGTTCCTATATATATATATTTTATATATATATATATATATATATATATATATATATATATATATATATAAACCTTTCCTAAGAAGACTGTTCCAAATCATCTGCTTCAGCACCTCATTATTGTCCAATATATGCTGGACTCAGTTCATCAACTATTACAGTCTGTCACTAAACTATTACAGCCCAACCCACAAAACCAGATGTCCCTATTTAGGAACTGATGGCTCTACCTATAGTACTTCATGAGATCAATTACAGAGTAAGAGCAGACAGAGCCTATATATATATATTTAAAAAAAAATATATATATATATATACTCAAAATATCCTTGCCACAGCAGTATTCAGTTTACCATCCGATTGAGAAGCCCTCTGTCCCCAGATTGTAGCAACTCCCCTGAGGTGTCCCTGCGTAACCCAGTCCGGGTGGTCCTGCTTAACTTTACCATTTTGGAGGTTAAATGTCAGAGGTCAGAACGTATGCATGGGAAACGTGCAGCAGTGGTTCTGAGAGAGAGAGAGAGAGAGAGAGAGAGAGAGAGGCCAACCATTGGCTTCTCTCCCTGAACCCTATAGTTTATTTTATTGGATGGTCGTTTGTCTCAGGAAGCAGCCTTTGTGGTATATATTTAGGAAATATAGGTGTGTTTAAAAAACTAATACATTTAGAGAGAACTGTCCTCCAAGGGGTAGGCTTTATAGAATACAAAAAAAATAGTTCCATATACACCTTGTGTATTTTAATGATGCATACACATGCCTCTGCAGTCCTCGTCATAGTTTGTTCAGTCTTGTCAGTATTATAGTATTGCTATACCTTTTTTAGTTCTGAGTATTTTTTTAAATAGAAGTAATAATTATATTATTAATATTAAAAAATATCATAACAAATTATTTGCAAAGATGTTGTTCAACAAATAACTAACTCACCACAGAAACCTACGACTGTATTATAGTCGTGAGGAGCCTGGACTCTCAGCCAAATCTGCCTGAAGGCAGTATAACCCCTGAACAGCTCACCAGACTATTGCAGGGCAATACACACACACACACACACACACACACACACACCTATTCACACTCAACATCTACACCTAGGGGTAATTTGGAAAAGCCAATTAATCTAATGTGCATGTCTTTGGACTGTTCAAGAAAAATTGAGTACATGGAGGAATCCACATGAGGACAGGGACAGCATGCAAACTTCACACAGAAATGCTCGAGCCCGCTTCTAGAACCTAAAACCTTCTTACTGAGAGGTGGCCTTGGAATGGATGGATGGATGGAATTTATTTCACTTTATATTTTAATATAAATTTAAAAAATACCACTGAAATAAAGATTTTTGATATAATATATATTGTTAGTATCTCAGGAAGACTGGAGCCCATCCTAGCTAACCACGTGTAAAGGAGGGGTACATCCTGAACAGCTCACCAGAGCACCACACACAACCATTCACAATCACAAGGGCAGTGGTGGCCTAGTGCTATAGGGCACTGGATCGCTGAGCCAAAGGTTGGGGGTTCGAGTCCCACTCTCCACAAGGTTGTCACTGTCCCCCCTAGTTACTGGGTTATCAAAGGCCGGCCATGTCTCTCACTGTCTATGGTGTGAGGATCATGTAAAAGAACCATTGCTGACTTTCGACAATAGCAGCTGCATAGCCGTCAGCATGTTTCTGCCCTGCGATGACCTGATAAGCTGTCCAGGGTGTACTCTGC
This sequence comes from Plotosus lineatus, assembly GCA_024760905.1. Lineage (NCBI taxonomy): Eukaryota > Metazoa > Chordata > Actinopteri > Siluriformes > Plotosidae > Plotosus > Plotosus lineatus. The sequence continues at coordinate 15,802,710 of CM045747.1, read as the reverse complement.
CCTCGCCCAGATTCGGCTGAGATGAGCACCAGCCTCGCTGCGGCCCTAATTAGGAAGAAATTGAATGAATGATTTACTCTAGGCATGATACTTTGACAGTGCCCTGTATCATAAACACTTTCCACCAGGAAAACAGTTTAAAAACTGAGTTGGGATGATAGCTCTGTGCTATAACTTAAGAAATGACAGGGATGTATAACACCATCAAATGACAGTATCTCCCCTAGAATTTCACAGAAGCCCATGATTAGTTTGTGTTGCTGTGATGAATGGGGCAAAAATACTAATGCTATCACTCTTTTTCTGATGAATGGTTGTGGCACAAAAACTAGGTTTAACTGTTACTTTTCATTTTGTGGGCTTTTCATTTGTTTTGCTCGTGTGTAAATGTGCAAACATGAATCCGTGGTTCGAGAATCAGATCTTGTTGTTGTTGATGTTGCTAGGATAAAGAGCAGGCATTAGCTTATTTTCAGTGATAGCTCACTGCAGATTGTTGTGGAAGTCTCCTGCTTCTGCTGGCCTACTATGCTAATGCGGACACCCTATAGCATACCTGTCAACCCTCGGCCGTTGGCGATCTTACAAATGGCTACTTATGCCCTTACAAAATAGCAACTAATCTTACGCGTCTTATTATCGCGTGCAATATGAAACAAAAATTAAACTCTATTTTTAATATAATATGAATTTATTGGTAATGTTGTAACACATAACCTGGTGCAATCAAATAAAAGAGTAATATCTTCAGCTGCATGATTAAGAAAATTTAACAGTGATCTTTATTATAACTATATGTAGCACTTTTGGCACTTTCAATCATTTCTTTTGATGGCTTCACTTCATGGCACTTGAGCTCGCAATTAAGTTTGCCTTGAATGATGGCGGAAGTGAAAGTGCGGTCACGTGGTCGGAAAGAGCAGACGATAGCAGACGATAAACGCAACGCGCGATTCTCGCGAGAAAACGGCTACAGACCAATTCGGCGTATCGTACAAAAAACGTACAAACGTATCGTACAAAAAACGGAGTTAAAAAAAAAAGACGAAATGATCGAAAAACGTACAGATTTCGGACGTACGGCGTACACATTTAAAAATCAGTGCTCACTTGTACAAATTACGCCAAAACCGTACAACTTGACAGGTATGCTATAGTGACCAGTCTGTCCACAAATGCATTAATCCCCAACCTTGCCGAGGCTTGTAACTCCAAATCATCAGAGGCACCTGCCTCAAACTTGGTGGATATGTGAAGGATGGTAAAAGCAGCATGTTGTGTACAAACATTAAGCCATTTATGATCACCACATTTCCTATACGCTTACCCTCACAGTTACCAAACTAGGTGTACTTATACATCTTGGGAAAGAGGAGTGTTACGTACCAACATTAGATCACTGTAATCTTGACCTTTGACCAGGCCATATTTCCTTTACACTTACCCTCACATAAAACCAGGTATACTTATACATCATGGGAAGGGAGAGTGTTGCACACCAATATGGAGTCACTGTGACCTTGACCTTTGACCTAACTCAAAATAAAAAAAAGCTTGTCCAGGCCATTTTTACATGGTTGGCATGTACAACATAAGCTAGGATGGGTCACTTGCTTCAATGTCGACATCAAGGTCATGGCTCAAAATCAAGTAACGAATTACCTTTAGTGAGTTGAAAAATGCAGCTCAACGACAGTAAATTTAATGTTTCACCTTTGTTCCCCAACTTTACTTTCACCATTAATCTTCAAGTGACCGAGTGGGGTCATATATGACCCCGGGTATATATATTCAGGCGCCATTTTTCTAATTTTAATCGGACAAAGTTTCCTACCAAGAATTTGTCAATCTATTTGTCCTGCATTTGTTGATAGAATTTTGTAAGGATCGGCCTGTCCGTGTGGCGAGTATAATCCAAACTTGTGCGTGGTCACTTATGAGCCCAGGAAGATCTATGAGATTTTTGGCATTATAGCTTCAAATGGTATTGATGGTGCTTCATTTTGTCAGTTACATGTTTCAGATAGTTCAGCCATATAATTATTATTTCTATTACCATATCTAAATTTGAGGTTGAAACTACCAGGCAGAAGGCCTAGAGGAAGACCAAAGAAGAGATTTATGGATGTCGTGAAGGAGGATATGAAGATAGGTGGAGTAAGAGTAGAAAATGCAGAGGATAGGGTGAGATGGAGGCAGATAATTCGCTGTGGCGACCCCTGAAGGGAAGAGCCAAAAAGAAAAGAAGAAGGAGACCATATCTAAATTATCATACCACATTGTAATACATATTTTTATACAAAGTAACTTTACTTTTTATGATTTGTTTTCATTTTTGATGCAAAAGGGGAAATGCAAAGAAACAAAAGGTAACATGCATATTACAAGATGTAACAGACAAGGGTTGTCTGAATAAATGTAATATTGTTCTATGTTGTATGTTTTTGGCTGATTTTTTGTAAAAATATACGAAATACTGTATATAAAATTCCATACCTTATTACATAAGGTGATGGACAAATATATTAGAGAGTGAAATAAATATGAAGAACCTTATCTATCTATCTATCTCGTGCCTGAGTCGTAGGACGACCATTGGCGACCCGCCAATGCCCTGGTTATCATCTTCATGGAGGTTTTCTTGGCAGGATTAGTGCAGTGGTTTGCCATTGCCTTCTGCACGATGCGAACCTACGGGCAATTTAGAACAGCCAATTAACCTACTCTGCATGTCTTTGGATTGTGGGAGGAAACCAGAGCACCCGGAGGAAACCCACGCAAGCACGGGGAGAACATGCAAACTCCACACAGAAACACCCAGGCCAGGAATCAAACCCAGGCCTTCTTGCTGTGAGGCGGACGTGCTCACCACTACGCCACAATGCTGCCGAAGAACCCTAAAACAATCATTTATATAGAAATATTCCTCTATAAAGTCAATGGGGTCACAAATGACCCTACTCGGTCATATTAGTCATCGAAATAGCTTGGTCGCTTGAGGGTTAAATGACGAGACAGATAGAAAGACAATTGTCTAGTTCATGCATTGTCTTTGAAATCCTGGTTTACATATTTTCAGTGTCTGTGTACCTCATCCAGAATGGGGCCCTCAGTGATGGTTGCCATCACAATGATATCTAATTTAATCTAATTTGCCTCACTCCAAGTCTTCCTCAGCACGATTCATTGGAGCAATGCTGATTACATTAGCAGAGTCTGATGCAATGTGCAGAGATTTCCATACAATTTCAGTGGAAAAGAAGACACCACAGATCTTTTCTTCAGTCACTGGCAGCTTTCCATGGCTTCTTATACGCAGAGATACAAAAGGTGTATAAGTCCCTTTTTTTTTTTTTACTGACAGACTGTTTAAATTTCAGCAAGGTATATAGAGTACAGTATTTGCCTTGAGCTAAAACATAATGAACTGAGAATATCTGTGCTACAGATGTTCATAGACTCGACCGACCCTGTAATTTCACATGCACTTTGTTTCCATCACAGTAAGCCATGAAAATTAATATTTTAATCCTGGACGTAAGAACACCAATTATTTTAGATGCGTCATGTATACTTTATGCAAAATGTTAAATCACAATGAAATATGTTACAAAAGGAATGCCGAAGTGTTTTTTCGGGCAGATCTCAGTATCAGATGGGTTATATAATCCAGTATATAAAGTGGTTGGTGTCCAGCATGAGAAATATAATAGATAATAACATAAAGATAAACTTCCTGTGATTAACATCGTAATGAATTTCCTTGTTTTTATTGTTTGCAAAATCCAAATCCTTTTCAATCCCAGTCACAAAGGCACTTGCATGTGGTGTATGAGTCATCTGAAAGGCGTTATCTTCAGGAATCAGAGTGGATATATAAACAGAAATGACTTCACAAATCCCTGCTTGAGGATTTCTGAGTTTGTCTGGAAGGCTTTACATGAGATTGTCTCAAAAAATTATTGTATTAGTGATGTGCATGGAGACAACGGGTGCCTGGCAACTGTGGAAAGGGAGTGACTCATTGTTATACAGGCAGCAACAAGAATATTGTGATCTGTTTGATTCTATAGTTATACACAATATGGTTCAAAAAAGAGCTGTAGATGATACCAGAGGAAGGAGGATTTTTTTTTTTTTTTTTTTATAATCAGCCTATCTCAAACAAAACACAACACGTTCACAGACTGTTTCTGACAGTTTTGTTGGGGCAGGTGGGGCTTTTTATTGACACAGACCAGTCCCACTAGTTTCCTGACTGCATTGTATTGCAAAGATCAGTGACAGTAATATTTTGCTCCGACAGTTACATGATAGATGCACAGAAACTAGTTTAGAGAGATACACAATGAAATCAGTCTAAGAAGTTCATTTCATTTTACTGTACTGCTTGATCCTACTAGGGTCAGGGGAGGCTGGAGCCTGTCTCAGCCAACAGTGCATAAAGACTATTGGATGGGCCAACACATTCACACTCACACCTAGGGGAAATTTGAAACCCTCGTTTATTCTAATGTGCATGTCTTCTGTACTGTGTGAGAAACTGTAGTACCTGGTGGAAACCTACACGAGTACAGGAAGCACTATTTTTCAGTAGGTCCGGATTCTCTCAAAATTCAGCTTGACTCGGTTCAAATGATTCTGTGTGGAGTTTGCAGGTTCTCCCTTGGCTTGTGTGTTTTTTTTTTCCTGCAGGTAGTCTGGTTTCCTTCTCCAGGCTACAGAAGTGCATGTTAGGTGAACTGGTTGTTTCAAATTGACTTACCTGTGAGTGTGTGTATGATTATATGTGTGTTACCCAATAATAAACTGGCAATCTTTCCAGCATGTAGTGGGGCTGGGATAGGCTCCAGTCTCTTGTGAACTGAGATAAAATTATATTATATATATTAGTCAAGAGGGGCAGTAGTGGTCTCGTGGTATAAGGCACCGGATCGCTGATCCAAAGGTTGGGGGTTCGAGTCCCACTCTCCACAAGGTTGTCACTGTTCCCCCCAGTGCAGCTAACTGGGTTATCAAAGGCCGGCTATGTCTCTCACTGTCTATGGTGAGAGGCATGTAAAAGAACCATTGCTGACTTTCGTAAAAAGAGTAGCTGCAAAGCCGTCAGTGTGTTTCCACCCTGCGATGGCCTGGCGAGCTGTCCAGGGTGTACTCTGCCCTCACCCTGAGTTGGCTGGGATGGGCACCAGCCTCCCCGTGACCCTAATTGGATGAAGCGGTTACAGAAAATGAACTGAACAGTCAAGAGAGTGAATAGGGGCAGTGGTGGTCTAGTGGTATAGGGCGCTGGATCGCTGATCCAAAGGTTGGGGGTTCGAGTCCCATTCTCCACAAGGTTGTCACTGTCCCCCCCAGTGCGGCTAACTGGGTCATCAAAGGCAGGCCATGTCTCTCACTGTCTATGGTGAGAGGTTCATGTAAAAGAACCATTGCTGACTTTCGTAAAGAGTAGCTGCAAAGTCGTCAGCGTGTTTCTGTCCCTTGCTAAAAAAAAGGGTTGTGACGGGAAGGGCATCCGACGTAAAAACCTCTGCCAAATCAAACGTGCGAATCAGATGATTCGCTGTGGCGACTCCCGAGTGAAAGGGAAAAAGCCGAAAGGAAGACAGACAGACAGTCATCAAGAGAGTGAATGAAGGAATGAATGAAAAAAATTCAGAGGGTGGATGAAACCCTGAAAGTTGTCTCCCTTTTAAGAGAAAACAAAGTACTGTACTTATAGTTGCTTTTCTCAAAGTAGCAACAGAAGAGTAAATGTGCTGTGATGTAATGACTTTCAATATTTTGGTTGTTGTTGTTGTTGTTGTTTATGTTGTGTTTTATTTTGAGTGTGGTTCATTACCAAAAATAGTGGGGGCCGGTGGTGTAGTGGTTAGAGTGCTGGGCTCATGATTGGGAGGTTGTGAGTTCAAATCCCACTGAGACCTCCACTGTGCTAAGACTCCTGGGCAAGGTCTCAACCACAAGTGTGCCTCTGTTCACCCAGCAGTATAAATGGGTACCAGTAAAAATATACTGGGAAGGTAACCTGCGATGGACTAGCGTCCCATCCAGGAGGAGTTGAGCTCCTGGTCGCTTCACGCTATGGAAACCGTGGATAAGCACCGGCCTGATGAGCCACTAGGCTCGGGTGTAAAAACCCAAAAATAAAAAACTTACCTCATTACCAAAAGCTCCTTTAATGTAGTGTAGATTCAATCAGAAAAAGTCAAGCGGAAACTGGGAATGTAATTGTGATTTGAGTGTTTACCTGATTATTCATTACAGGGATCCGTCATCTTCTGTGGTTAATGGGGACCGAGACGACCGCCGATTTCTGCGAAGTAGGATCGACATTCCCCCCCCCCCCGCGGCCGCCGATTTCCGCGAAGTAGGATCGACACCCCCCCCCCCCCGACTGACATATACGTACATGTATATGTATATATCATATCACTAAATACATATTCAACACTATGAATGCTTATAATAACAATTAAACGTTCAAAAATAATGCATAAGATATAAATAAAATACAAATACACACACATACAGACTCACGCACGCAGATGCGCACCTCACATAAAAATGTAAGTAGTTTTGTTGGTTTTTTTTGTTTGTTTGCTTGTTTGGGGTTTCACTGTTTCACTGCAACGGATCACTGTATTGAGGAAATTAATGTGTAAGGCGCTGATCACAGGATCAGCTCATATGAGGTGAAAGAAACAGACTTGGGAGGGAATACAGATGAGTAGTACTGATTAATTGACTAGATTCTCCTGGTTGATCATCAGACTCTGAATATTTTATCAAGTGGCAGAAGCTGAATAAAAAGGCCTGAAGGCATAAGCCACATAAAATAAGCCCTGTCACCATAGCACAAAGAATACAAAGCAGCCTGCTAAGCACTTAGTCCAGCCACACCTCTCTGAAATGCTGATAAATTAATATCCTAGAGGCTCATACACTTTTTCCAGTCCATTTTTTCTTTTTTGTTCGATCCTTTGTTCTCCACCTACCTACCACACATGCCTTAACGTTTCGTAATGCTCTCTGTTCAGCAAATATAAAGGAGAAGTATTTGAGAATATAAACAGTATAAACTATACACTTGCACATTCAGTACCAGAATCAAAGCAGCGATCTAATGGATGGCCTATGAATGGTTGGTGTTCAATGTAAATTGTTAATTATAAAATGAGCTGCTTTCTTTTAGACATTCCACATATTTTCTTTAGTGTCTCTCTACTGATAAACTGTGCTTGTAAAAATACCCATTGTCTTTGCAAATGTTTAATTTAAAGAGATATATCCTCATGTTTTAATACTTAAAGGGATGTTCCAGCGTATGTCATGTTTTTCTGTACCAGGAACAAAATGGGAGCACACTTATGTCAGACATACTCTGTATGATGTTGGTCTGATTTTAGGTGAACAATCACCATTCTGGGTCCAGGAGGATTGGGCTGAACTATGAGTGATTCCAAGGAAAAATTCCCAACAAATGCAACAGTTGACTTTAATGCACTTGTGCAGGCACACAACAGAAGAACAGAGTCTATGTACACCAGACAGACTGAGCTCCATTAAAAAAAAAAAAAAAAAATTTTCATTCTACATCCTTGCAAGCTACGCTATATGGACAAAAGTTTATTGAGCGGTACCATCAGACCCACACGGATCGTCTTTCTAAAGTTGAAAGCACACAATTGCACAGATTGCACAGATTCAAATCTGACTTTGGGTTATAATTTCCCTTCAACAAAAAGAAAAGGCTTAAACCTTTTCTAGCATGACAGTCCCCCTGCACCCACAGTGAGATCCATGAGTACATGCTGCAGGTATCCCCACCTGACATCAGTGCCTGACCTTAATAATGCTCCTGGGGATATATAGTCACAGATCTTACAGCTGAACTCCAAAATCTGGTGGACAGCCTTTCCAGAAGAGGGTAGTTTATAACGACAAAGAGGAATGGAACTTGGAGTACAACCAATAGGAAACACATCTGAGTGTAACATAATTTTGGAGAATGAGTGTTTATAACTTTAAAATGAGTACAGATGGGCATACTGTTTCTATGGAACACTCAAAGGAAACCATATGTGGACTTTCAAACGACACAATTTACCATTGACCTTGAAAGGTCAAATGCCAACCATCTCATAAAACCTTTAAGTAAAAAGACTTAATATTTGCTAATTTGTTCCCATCCACATATTATTTACATCTACATTTCATGGTATTTGGCAGATACCTTTATCCAGAGGCTTCTTTTCCTTTAGGCTTTTTCCCTTTTTCAGGGGTTGCCATAGCGAATCATCTGATTCGCATATATTTGATTTGGCATAGGTTTTTACGTGGGATGCCCTTCCTGACCTTTCTGACCTTTAGCAAAGGACAGAAACACACTGACGGCTATGCAACCTACTCTTTACAAAAGTCAGCAATGGTTATTTTACATGAACCTCACACCATAGACAGTGACAGACATGGCCGACCTTTGATTACCCAGTTAGCTGCACTGGGGGGACAGTGGCAACCTTGTGGAGAGTGGGACCCGAACCCCCAACCTTAGGATCAGTGATCCAGTGCCCTTTACCACCAGGCCACCACTGCCCATACCCTCACCCTTATCTAGAGTGACTTACATTTATCATTTTTTATACAACTGAGAGTAATTGTGGGTTCAAGAGCCCAACAGTGCCACCTTGGCAGTACTGTTGCATGAACCCCTTACCTTCGGATTAGTAATCCAGGGCCTTAATCACTGAGCCACTGTTACAGCTGCATAATGTATTATAGAACATATCATAAGAAGAGCACATGGGGTATTAAAGGTACATTAGTACCGAAATAGAATCTATTTTGTACTGCGTGGTGGAGGTACCCTTAACTCTGTGTGTCACTCGCAGTTTCTTTTTTTGGTTTCCTCACAGTGTAAAACGGGTGAAAGTAATATTGCTCTTCTTTTAACTGTCATCTTCGTGCTACCATCTCTTTAAACATAAATTGTGTTAATTGTCAATGAATACATGAATGTATTACAGTACTTACCTGGTCCGTGCATACACGTACAGTACATTGCGCCCCTTCTACCATACATACAGCATGACCACAGCAATCAGAAGATTTTGTCTTTCCGAAAAGCAAATTGAAACGAATAGAGCAGATTAAATTTTTTATGCGATTAAATGCAATTAAATTTAACACCACATATGAAATATAAATGTCTGTCTTCCTTTTGGCTTTTTCCCTTTTTTGTTTTTACTTGGGAGTCGCCACAGCGAAAATCATCTGATTCGCACGTTTTTTGATTTGGCAGAGGTTTTTCACGTCGGATGCCCTTCCTGTCACAAGCCTTTAGCAAGGGACAGAAACACACTGATGACTTTGCAGCTACTCTTTACAAAAGTCAGCAATGGTTCTTTTACATGAACCTCTCACCATAGACAGTGAGAGACATGGCCCGCCTTTGATAACCCAGTTAGCTGCACTGGGGTGGGGGGGGGGGGGGGTGACAACCTTGTGGAGGGTGGGACTCGAACTCCCAACCTTTGGATCAGCGATCCAGCACCCTATACCACTAGACCACCACTGCCATATGATATATGAAATATAAATATATAGGCATAAATATAAAATATAAAGGCATCAATACTATTTTATTACACCCTATGTGCAACCTAAACGGAGAGACCTGACCATTTTTAAAATATTCCTTTCTGTCCCACTGTTTGTCCTGCAAATCCTTCCATTGTGCTCTCTCCTTCATGCTCGGTATGGGCTAGTTACAACCAAGGTGTCAAGACGACTATTACTCACATAATACTGATGATGAGGAGATGAGTCTGTGAACTTATTTAAGACAGAACAGGAATATATGAGCAGGAAGAAAAACCTTTACCATAATAAATAGTCTTCTCCACTCCAATTCACTCCCTAACTCATTGTCAGCTATAATTATTGGACACTCAACAGATGAATAGGGAACTGATCCGAGTCCTTTCATCTAAACAGCCTCTAACAGTGCACGTGTTGAGCTACCTTTGGAGGGTGTGGAAGAGCCACACCTAAAATGACCATGAAGAGAAGAGCTCAAAATTATAACCTTTTGCAAAGGTCAGAAAGGGCATGTAAACCCTTGCTATGTCATAATGACAGTTTTCACCAATGTCTCTTCAGCATTTCTCTATACACCAGCAAAACCCCTCAGGGTGATGAGGGACTGTGTTATTCTAACCCCGAGTTTTTGGTTCATAAGGCTTTTACGACTTAATTAAAAGCATGATTTGATACAGTGAACCCAAGAAGAATATCAATGGGGTGTGTTTAAATTTAGATGATGCTACAACTATGCATCAGAAGAGATGGATCTGAAATACACTGCCTGAAAACAAGGAAACATACAATGATGTAATGCATTAGTCCTTTACAGTCAGTGCAGAAAAAAGTAGTTTTGTGTGTGATAAAATTATATCCGTGTAAAGACTGAATAGCAAATGGAAACTTGCAAAGCTATGTTGATCGTTTATTTCAAAGAAATACTGCATGTTTTGTTTGAATATGTAAGATTTTCCAGGACGATACCTGAAAACCAAGAAATATTATTTTAGCATTTTTTTTTCAAATTGTATTTCTTAAGCGCAATAATACAAAAGTTTTTTCTAATTTGTACTTAAACAAGTTTTTTTATTCACTTAATACAGTAGTCCTAAACCCTAATCTAAACCCTAGGGAGTTTAGGGAAATGAATGACTTTGACCCCTTAATGCTGTGAAAACAGATTTACTTTCCAAATATTTAAATTTGTATTTTTTTATTTAGATTTTGATATGCTGTAATCCCACATGGAAAACTTTGGCTCTGCATTTAATCCATCCAAAGTGAACACAGTCACATGTAAACAGTAAGCACACACACTCTGAGCAGTCAGCACCCGGAGAGCAGTTGGGGGTTAAGTGCCTTGCTCAAGTGCACACCAACCATTAAGAGGAAGGAGAAAGTGCTGCTCACGTCCCCTGCCACCACATTTTATTGTGCCAGCTTGGTATTCGAACCAGTGACTTTTCAATTACAAACTCTTTCCTCTAACCATTAGGCCTCAGGCTTGAAATTCTCAAACATTCCACTTACCGAACCCCAATAAGGTGTAATCTTACAAAGATAAATTAAGATTAAGAGGCTTAAGACGCTCTAGACGTGCGTTACTATGAACCCAGAGATCGTAAGTTCGAATCCGAATTAATGCCACAGCCATCTGTGACAAGGAGTCCATGGAGCTAATTGGCCGAGCTCTCGCCGGAGGGAGGGATGACACTCTCACTTTTCTGTCACTCATAGCGATCCCCAACCAATATCAATGTCACTCATAGCGATCCCCAACTGGCAGCATGGTGGCGTAGTGGTTAGCACGTCCGCCTCACAGCAAGAAGGCCTGGGTTCGAATCCAAGCCTGGGCATTTCTGTGTGGAGTTTGCATGTTCTTCCCGTGCTTGCGTGGGTTTCCTCCGGGTACTCCGGTTTCCTCCCACAGTCCAAAAACATGCACAGAAGGTTAATTGGCTAAATAATCTGTGGAGAGGGCTTCAATAAGTTGGATAACTTGTGCCCAATCCCTTTCTTCGATGAATAAAATGTGTTTCAATCAAACCCAACCAATCATGGGTGTCTGAGAACTCATGCGTACGAGGGGGTGGATAGCGCTTTCCCTCTGAGTGTTTTAGACCGCCCCCAAATACGCATGTGCCTCAGTTTGTAAAAAGGTGGTTGGCTAGCATTGCATGTCATGGAGAGGGTTTTGTGCATGTTTTCACCCCTCCCTGGTTGGTGATGATCTTGTGAAGGCAATACTTGATGGGTGGGAATTGGACAGGACTGAATTACGTTTAAAATGAGCGGATGCACTGTGTTAAAAGTCCCGTGACATATAGAATAAACTTTATAACTACAAAAATATACGCATTAGCGAAATTTCAACCTTGATTCTTGTCTCCCTGGGCATGCCATACGCCTGGAGCTCTTCAGAAACCACTTTGAGAACTGTTCTCCTAAACAGCTGTACCAGTGCAGAAGACAAAACGCACATGGTTATGCTCATCATCAGTTCATGTTCTGTAACCGCTTAATCCTAATTAGGGTCGCGGGGAGGCTGGCGCCCATCCCAGCCAACTTCAAGCGAGGGCAGAGTACACCCTGGACAGCTCGCCAGGCCATCGCAGGGTGGAAACATGACGACAGCTTTGCAGCCTACTCTTATCGAAAGTCAGCAATGGTTCTTTTACATGCCTCACACCATAGACAGTGAGAGACATGGCTGGCCTTTGATAACCCAGTTAGCTGCACTGGGGTGGTTATGCTCAATGTATTTTATTTTATGAGACACTCTACATTTGATAGGTTGATATCAGACCCAATTTGTGTTCTCTGATCTGTTCTTCATCTCTGTGTCATCCCTGTTATAGATTGATTAATGTTTTTAGGGTGTGCTCTGCCCCTAGCCAAAAGTCAGTAGAGATTGGCTGAAGCTTCTCAACAACCCGAACAGATAAGTTATAGATTATATATACAGTGGAGCCTCGATATTCGAACGAATTGGAATTTGAACAAAAAATCCAGGCTTTTTTTGTCCTGGAAATCGAACAAAATCCGGAAGTCGAACTCGAAATATACGCGCGAGAAAAAACAAGACCTGTCTGGTGTAAACAAGTCTGGTGTAAAGCCAGTTTGCCTTTTAGGTTAAAGGGGATGACGGATGTAATTTTCTTAATGCCATACAACACATGCAGTTCTGTCTGAGAATTCTTGCAAGAATATAGAAACCACATATAAACTGTTGAAAGAAAGCCTATAGAATGCTAACCATGTTACCATACAAGATGATTACGATTGTTAAACTTGTAATTGTACTCGGTAAATGATTAAATGATGATTAATGTGAAACAAGATGATATTAGACATTAGGAACAGGTAAAGGGTTGCTTAAATGGCCCCAGTGCGGCTGACTGGGTTATCAAAGGCGGGCCATGTCTCTCACTGTCTATGGTGAGAGGCATGTAAAAGAACCATTGTTGGTTTAGCTTTAAGATGTAAATTATGAACTTTGTCTTATTTTGTTCATATTATGAAACTATATATAGTTTACGTCTTGGTCTGTCGTGCTTTGCTGGTTTCACAGGGCAATTTCAATCCTCTGAATTTTCCTATCCGTAACAAGTGGGGGCTCGTCTGATAGAATCCATTAGGCATACGTAACAGTGGCCTGGTGGTAAAAGGTGCTGGATCGCTGATCCCAAGGTTGGGGGTTCAAGTCCCACTCTCCACAAGGTTGTCACTGTCCCCCCTAGTGCAGCTAACTGAGTTATCAAAGGCCGGCCATGTCTCTCACTGTCTATGGTGTGAGGTTCATATAAAAGAACCATTGCTGACTTTCGACAAGAGCAGGCTGCAAAGCCGTCAGCGTGTTTCTGCCCCTTGCCAAGGGTTGTGCCAGGAAGGGCATCCGACACTTCCATGAAGATGGAGGCAGATGATTTGCAGTGGCAACCCTTGAGAAAAAAGGGAACAGCAGAAAAGAAAAGAAGAGTTCATCACTGTCATCGCATCATCACATCATCATCATCGTCTTCCTCTGCTTAATCAGAGGTTGGGTCAGTAGCCTAAGCAGTGAGGTCCAGATGTCTGTCTCACCAGCTACTTGCACTGAACTGCTAAATGCATTTGCTGATTTTTTTACTCCGACTGAATAAAATTGTTAATGGTTTTGAACCTACATTTATTGTTGCACTGAACTGTATCTGCCACAACACAACTGAACACAAATTCTATAGAGAAAAATCTCAGGCTTTAAAGACTCACTCTTTAATACAAGCTGAAGATGAGGTCAATGCAAAAAGTCCATTTAAAATGGCGGCTTTTCAAATTACATTCAGGCGCTCTTACTTACCCACTTCTGGCCAAGATGTTTTCATCCATGTCTGTAAGTACTTTGGTAGATTTCTGGGTTTTTTTTCCATTCCTGTGATCAGTGAGAACTTTCCAACATGCAGAGAGTACTTTTCAGGAGTTCATGAATTCTTTGTCCCTGAGGTTATTTCCTTAAATAAACTGATAACTTATTATTTTGTGACAAAAAACCTTAAAAAATAGAAATTAGACTGGGTTTATATTAAATAAAAATAAGTCATTGGAATTGTTTGTATACTTCATATGTACATCCAAACCTAGGAAGAAATACAAGGTAATAAAGAATAGTTGGAAACACAGTCATAAAAGTGGGACATAAAAATAGACAGGTACATGAAGAGTGAAGAGCACGCCCACCGCACACACTCCAGACACACCACCTTGCTTTCTTTGCTCTAAATGATAGGTCTGAGTGATGACACTTCCGTGATCACTATTATTAATAATAATAGCAACAATGTTCATGCTGTAAATACTGTAGTCATCTCCTGACACAGAAAAGAAGAGGAAAAGGAAAGACTATAGGGAATGGAGGAGGGGGCATTAACAGCTCTTTGAAGGTAAGAGTGGAGTGAGTGGACAATTTATGGGGGGATTCTGCTCCATGTCCAAACATGCAGGCTGAGCAAGCAGTCCAGGTGGGCCACACCTGGGGCACAATGACATCATTAGTGTGGAGAGAAGACATCAGCACTTGAGTAAGCCTCATGTCACCCCACCACCACCCCCCACTACACACACACACACACACACACACACACACACACACACACACACACACACAAACTATCATGATCTGTCCTGAGGGTTAATCCTCCAGGAACCATTACATTCAATTTAGAAAGGAAGACATGTGTGTGTGTGTGTGTGTGTGTGTGTGTGTGTGTGTGTGTGTGTGTGTGTGTGTGTGTGTGTGTGTGTGTGTGTGTGTGTGTGTGTGTGAAATGTCACAAAGTATTTGACAAGGAGACACGTAATGTTGAGATAATCTCAAGTGGTCTGTTTCGTGCAGCAAAATCCTGATTACGCAACAGCACAGTTAAGATAAATCAAGAGCTTACACTGCAAAACACTTCATTCGCATCCATTTCTTTAAGAAATATATTATTTAATTTCAGTTTAATTTTTTAACAATTAAATAACATTGCATAAAAAATACGTCATGTGATTTTTTTTTTTTTTTTTTGTACATCACCACACAAATGATTAATTCCTTATTTTCTAAGCCACGTAATCATGATTAGGGTTGCTGGAAGGCTGACTCCCATCTCAGCCAACATTAGGTGAGGGTGAGGTTCACCATAAACAGTTCACCAGACCATTGCAGGGCCAACACTCACACAAGTATTCACGTACACACTCACACCGAGGGGTCAGTTGGACCAAATGGGAGGAAACCGGAGTACATTGAGGGAACCCACACAAGCACAGGGAGGACATGCAAACTCCACATTGAAACACCCCAAGCCTGGGAATCAAACCCAGGAACCTCTTGTGGTGAGGTGGACATGATGACCACCGTGTCACCACACTAATGATATTGAGTGTTAATTTATGATAATGTATTTGAGTATAAAATTAATCCAGTTCCTGCACTTTCCCTCTTACATCTTTCTGGAAATACTATAAATGTCTTACATTAGAAAATTAATCTACCAACAGAATAATAACTGGCTGAGGAACTCGGAAATACGTCAGTGTTGAATTTGTGAACAGAAGCATCAGACCTCGCACCCTTTGATAGCGTCTGAGATAACAAGTCCCTTTGCAAGTAAAAGCACGCTCAAGACTTTTAGCGTCACATGTCATGCTTGTCTCAGATACTATATGTCAAGTCCTAAATACATTCCAAATCAGTGTGTCTGCAGCAAATTAAGTGTTCGTTGTATTTTTTATTTGTTTGTTTGGGGTTTTTTTTTTTTTTTTTTTTTACACATATTTTCCACCCTACTACTGCTGTTCATTTCTGGCAGTGTACAAGCATAACGCCATGGGGAGAATACTGCAGGTTCTTGTTCTTCATGGTTGAAATGATAAAGAAGTCACAGGTCAACATAACCTTTCATTAGATATATGTCTCTGTAATCCTGCTCTCCTTGTAATATGATATTTTGCCTACAATTTATACAGAAGAAACAATTTAAATATTTAGCCTAAAAAGCAAAGCTCCAAAATCTTTTTATTTTCAATAAAGAAACCGCGGTAATATTGGTTTTCGAAAACTTATTTCCCATCAAGATAGAAAACCACTGACTGAACAAGAGATTTTTCTGCAAAATACAAGTGAAGACAACACCAACAACTGCACATGTGCAGCTTGTGAGTAGTGACGTCATAACAAAATGGAGATCATGACTATGTAATTTGTATAAGCATGGAGCTTAACTCATTCATTCATTTTCTGTCTGTCTTCCTTTTGGCTTTTTCCCTTTTACTCGAGAGTCGCCACAGCGAATCATCTGATTCTCACGTTTGATTTGGCAGAGGTTTTTACGTCTGATGCCCTTCCTGTCACAACCCTATTTAGCAAGGGACAGAAACACGCTGACGGCTTTGCAGCTACTCTTTACGAAAGTCAGCAATGGTTCTTTTACATGAACCTCTCACCATAGACAGTGAGAGACATGGCCTGCCTTTGATAACCCAGTTAGCTGCACTGGGGGGGGGGGAGACGACGACAGTGACAACCTTGTGGAGAGTGGGACTCGAACCCCCAACCTTTGGATCAGCGATCCAGCACCACTAGACCACCACCGCCCCTCATTCATTCATTTTCTATAACCGCTTAATCCTAATTAGGGTCTCAGGGAGGCTCGCGCCCATCCCAGCCAACTTCGAGCAAGGGCAGAGTACAATCCTGGACAGCTCGTCAGGCCATCGCAGGGCGGAAACATGCTGACGGCTTTGCAGCCTACTCTTTACGAAAATCAACAATGGTCCTTTGACATGAACCTCTCACCATATACAGTGAGAGACATAGCCGGCCTTTGATAACCCAGTTAGCTGCACTAGGGGGGACAGTGACAACCTTGTGGAGAGTGGTACTCGAACCCCCAACCTTTGGATCAGTGATCCAGAACCCTATATCACTAGACTACCACTGCCCCCTAGAGCTTAATTGCGCTCTGCTAAAAGGAAACTGAAGTTTACACGATAACGGTAATTTGCCTTGGACAGGTGAATTCACATCATTTTTGGTGAATATGTAAGGTTTGTTATGGGGGTGGAGTTCTCTCAATTCAAGTCATTGTCATTTCCCATTCATCAAGCATGCTTCCCTGTTGTACAATCTTCTCCAAACAGGGAGGACTTTCCATGGCACATGATACCAGCCAACCGCTTGTTTTTTTGGGTTTTTGTTTGTTTGTTTGTTTTGTTTTTTTTTACTATTGCTGTGCATATTTAAAAGGGTCACAACACACTAGAAGAGAAAATTTCTATCCTCCTTCTATGCATGAACTCAGAACAGCTCATGATCACTTTATGGAACAGGGAAGCCAATGCATTCCTCATGAGGACTCAGCTGTGTGCTCTCATGGGCTCCTGGTTGTGAGCATCAACTCAGGTTCAAACTCACATCATTCTTCTGCACCACCTAGAAGTCTTCAGCATCACTTGAAACCTGATCATAAAGGCTCAGTGGGCAGTGGTGGCCCAGTGGTAAGGTGTCAGATTACCGATTCCAAGGTTGGGTGTTCAAGCCTCACAATCAACCGTTGTCGCTGCATCACTGTCAGTGTGTTTCTGCCCTACAATATCCTGGCGAGCTGTCCAGGGTGTCTTCTCTTGCCAACTGAGATGAGTACCAGCCTCCCCATGACCCTACTTAGGATTAAATGGTTCGGAAAACGAATGAATAAATAAAAGCTTGATTGCTGAACTTCTATACTAGGGTGGTAGCTGTTTATATTATTTTATTTGGAGAGTATTGAATTTTATGTTGAATGCTCTATGATATTCATTTTCTGGCCAGGATTTTTTAAAACAGGTTTTAAAGTGCATCATGGTTTTAGGCACATGTTTAACCCACGTTCCACTTTGATTAAAATGTCATTGTCAGAGTAGGGTATGTCATTAAAACCTTTGCTTTAAAAAAAAATTATGTACCAAAACTAAGTCGAAGTCAAGTTATGCTTATTTCTGAAGTCATTCAATAAGTCATTAACACTGTTATCTCAAAATAATATAACCTTGAGGTCAACTGTTTCCACACGTGCTGCCGAAAGCAAGAACTCGAGTACACACACACTACCTGATTGAGCAAACTCAATTCTTCACAATAACACACCTGCCCAAACAGACTGAAACCACAGTGATCACACAGGCAACAGGAACACACTGTTCTGTTTTGAATGTACACCTGAGTGATCTCGAGCAGAGGAAATTGGGGTTTTTTTTGTTTGTTTTTTTTTTGTTTTGTTTTTTTGTAGTGGAAGCTGGGGTAAGAGAACCGAGCCAACAGTGCCTTTGAAGTAATTGGCGAATAAAAGGCTTTCTCAAAGACCCAAACTTGGTGGGAACTCACAACCTTCCAGTCAATGCCCCTTCCAGTCAATGCCCCTGAGCCCTTAGTGTGTAATTGTTATGTTGAAAAAGAGGTGATGGTGGTAAAGAGTGATCACAATAGAGGAGCGATAGAAATTTCAATGGCACGAATGACAATTCACTGCTGTCACTTTTCATTCTCAAAATGAAGTCACATGTAACAAAACGAGACTGTGATGCAGATTAGTCTGAAACACTTCTATAACAGACCCCACATGTCATGAAAAGATTGCAAGGTTGTTGTTTTGCTTGCAAATTATTAATTTTTTGTTTGCAAGGAAAAGCAACACTTTGGAGACTTCCACATGGAAAGAAAGTATACTTGCTGGCAGCCACCATATTCTGTGTAGTTTGTCATCAGTTGTATTTAATTTGCATTTTGTTCACACTTATAACATGAAAGTAGAAAATGAATGGTTTGAGAACAAAAAGAAAACAAAATGTGAGTGATTTAAGACAGGGATTCACTTTTTTTCAGCAAACATTCACAAACCCATCACAACCAAATCTGAGTTACTCACAAATCAGTAGTGAATCAGTCACAAAGTGTCGAATCCAGGTTAATGCCGCAGCCATCTGTGATCATGTGTCCATGGGAGCTACTTGGCCGAGGTCTCATGGGAGGGAAGGATAGCATACACTCACTTTTGTGTCACTCACAGCTCATTTGTATGAAGGGGCGGATTGTGCTTTCCCTCCGAGTGTGTTAGACTGCAACCAAAATGTATATTTTGGTGTAACATAGTTGGAGGGATAGCACTATCCACCCCCTCATACAAATGAGCTCACAGATCGCTGCAGTTCGAAAAGAGGCTGGTGGCTAGCATTGAATATCATGGAGGGAGTATATGCATGCTTTTGCCCATACCTGGATGGTGGTGGTTGTGTGACAGGAAAGGCAATGCTGAATTGGAAAGGACTAAATTAGAGAGAGAAAAAAAAAGGGGGGGGGGGTTGTTGAAAAACTTTCTCATGACTTTCGCACAATATGCATAGATAAGCCACAAAATATTCACTTGCATGAGGCGCAAAACATTCACCCATTCACTCATTTTCTGAACTGCTTAATCCTAATTAGGTCTCGGGAAGGCTCATGCCCATCTCAGCTGACTCTGGGTGAGAGCAGAGTACACCCTTGACAGCTCGCCAGGCCATCACAGGGAAGAAACATGCTGAAGGCTATGCAGCTACTGTTGACGGAAATCAGCAATAGTTCTTTTACACTCTCTCACCATAGACAGTGAGAGACATGGCCGGCCTTTGATAGCCCAGTTAGCTGCACTGGGGGACAGCAGTGACAACTGTTGACAGTGGGGCTTGAACCCCCAACCTTGGGATCAGTAATCCAGCACCTTACCACCAGGCCACCACTGCCCGTCACAAAACATTTTGATGTAAATTTAATTTTTTTTAAAAATAAATTAAAAAAAAAACCAATTTGAATCAGTTGCTCGTCGATGGTGCCTGCTGTGTGATCCCTCCAGAAACATTTTAGATTGGTTTCCTTCCAAACAATGCATTTTAGTGTCCTGGAAACAAAAAAGTCTCTCTTGAGAAAAAATGTATTTAAAAATGAATGTTAAAGTCTTAAACCTTAATGAAAATGTGCACAGCATTTCTACCTGCATTATTCAACATTGAGTGCTTCCTTAATCAGTGACACAGTGGTGCACCAGATAGCAAAACCCCTCACTGCTCCACATTCCTCAGTTCAGTCCTAAACTGTGAGGTTTCACAGGCTTCCTCAATGTCTGGGTTCTCCGGTTTCTCCATACCTCTTTAGGACATGGCAGTGGTCCAATTAATTGCAAACAAGTGTTGAAGGTATGTATAATGTCCTGGAAGAGATTTGCATCCAATCAGGTGTAGTCTTACCTCACACCTAGTGTTTCCAGAAAAGGCGCTGAATCTCCTGAGACCCCAATAAGGACAAACTGCTTACTATGAATTAACGATACTTGTCTAATATCATAAATAGAGTGTAATTCCCTGGAAGCGGTGACAAATTCACATTCTTATTGACAGACAGGTGTGAAACACAGGTGGAAAGAAAAAAGATGTGTTAACACTTATGCTTGCATTCATTTTCTGAACTGCTAAATCTTAATTAGGATTGTGGGGAGGCTGGTGTCCATCCCATCTGACTCTGGGTGAGGGCAGGGTACACCCTGGACAGCTTTCCAGGCCATCGCAGGGCCAACACTCACACAACCACTCGTACCTACAGGCAATTTGGAATGCCACACAAACACAGGGAGAACTTGCAAACTCCACACAGAAACACCCGAGCTGGGAATCAAACCCAGGACCTTCTTGCTTTGAGGCAGAAGTGCTAACCACTATGCCACTGTGCCGTCCTTGTGTCAACTTCTATAGAGGAAAAAACATTGGAAAGAAAAACTCGCAGGGTGCAATGTGAGTTGGGTGGCAACTGGAGAGTGATTATCGGTTGGCCTCAAAATGGTTCTGGACCACCATCTGACGCCTCAGGAGGGGGAAGCAGTTCTCCACAAACACTGTTTACAGTGGAGGTGGGGAGTTGCTCACCTCGACTGGGGATGTCGTCAGGAGGTGGAAGTAATACTTTAAGGACCTCCTCAATCCCACCAACACACCCTCCGTGGAGGAGGAAGACCCTGGAGGTTTTGGTGGGGGTCTGCCTATCACTGGAGTGGAGGCCACTGAGGTAGTTAAAAAGCTCCTCGGTGGTCAGGATCCAGGGGTGGATGAGATCCGCCCTGAATATCTCAGGGCTCTGGATGTTGTAGGACTGTCTTGGTTGACATGCCTCTGCAACATCATGTGGTCATCAGGGACTATACCTCTGGATTGGCAAACCGGAGTGGTAGTCCCCTTTTTAAAAAGGGGGACCAGAGGGTGTGTTCCAATTATCGGGGAATCACACGCCTCAGCCTACCCAGGAAAGTCTATGCAGGGGTACTGGAGAGGAGGATCCAACGATAGTCGAAACTCGGATTCAGGAGGAACAATGTGGTTTTTGTCCTGGCCGTAGCATTCTTGACCAATTCTATACGCTCCACAGGATCCTGGAGGGGGCATGGGAGTTTATCCAATCGGTCCACTTGTGTTTTGTGGCTTTGGAGAAGGCTTTCGACCGTGTCCCTCGGACTATCTTGTGGGACGTGCTCTGGGAGTGTGGCATTCCGGATCCGTTGTTACGGGCCATTCAATCGCTGTATCACCGAAGCTAGAGTGTGGTCTTTATTGGTAACAATAGGTTGAATTCGTTTCCGGTGAGAGTTGGAGGTCACCAAGGTTGTCCTTTGCTACCAATTCTTTTCATAATTTTTATGGACAGAATTTCTATACATAGCCGAGGCGTTCTGGTTTAGTGGTCGTCGGATCTCATCTCTGCTTTTTACGGATGATGTTGTCCTTTTGGCTTCATCAAGTCGGGACCTCCAGCTCTCATCGGAGCGATTTGCAGTTGAGTGCGAAGCGATCGGGATGAGAATCAGCACCTCCAAATCCGAGGCAATGGTTCTCAGTCAGACAAGGGTGGAATACACCCTCCGGGTCGGGAATGAGGTCCTATCCCAAGTATCTTGGGGTCTTGTTCATGAGTGAGGGAAGAATGGAGTGGACAATTGACAGACAGATTGCTGCAGCCTTTGCTGTAAAATGGAGCCTGTACCGGTCCGTCGTGGTGAAGAGAGAGTTGAGCCACAAGGCAAAGCTCTCAATTTACCAGTCGATCTACGTTCTAACCCTCACCTATGGTCACGAGCTTTGGGTAGTGACCGAAAGAACAAGATCGCGGATACAAGCGGCTGAAATGAGCTTCCTTCGCCGGGTGGCGGGGCTCTCTCCCTTAGAGATAAGGAAGCTTGGAGTAGAACCACTGCTCTCCCGCATTGAGAGGGGCCAGTTGAGGTGGCTCGGGCATCTGCCCAGAATGCCTTCCAAACGCCTCCCTGGTGTGGTGTTTTGGGCATGTCTAACCAGGAGGAGACCCCGCTGTCGACCTAGAACAAGCTGGAGGGACTATGTCTCTCGACTTGTCGAGGAACACCTCGGTGTCCCCTTAGAAGAGCTGGAGGAAGTGGCTGGAGAGAGGGACGTCTGGATGTCATTGCTTAGATTGCTGCCCCCGCGACCCGACCCCGGAAGAAGAGGAAAAAGATGATGATGATGATGATGATGATGATGATGATGATGATGGAAAACTAGCATATGCGTTTCTAATTGTGGATTTTTCATTCATAATTTATTATCCAGGAATTGTACATTGAGAGATTGCAAATTATTTTATTCTCATGCTATATAATGTCATGCTTGATTCTTTTAAGTGAATAAATATGCCTGTTGATACAAAGTGAGACGTTTCTATGATAACTGATCATGTATATCACAAATCTCTCTGATATGCAGAAGTATATCACAGCCAGATCTGATTAAGATTGTGTTGAGCGATCAATGATTGAACTCCTAAAATTTTATGGAACTAGCAGTATGCAATGTTCTGACTTGAATACAGTGACAGCTTGAACCTGCATGCCGAGGCTGGAGAACATGTACTGTACTTTTCCTACGTTACTACACACACTTGCAATATGATCGCTGCCTCGTACAAACTCCTGACATTCTATGCATCATGTCTTTCCTGAATTCCTCAACAAGTCACATCCAGTCACTCAGTCAATACCAACTTGCCAGGAGGATATGAGAGCATGATGGATGGTTTTAATAGAGATTTTTATAGTTCCACTTTTTTATAAACATACTTTTCATACCAGCATTTAGTGAGCATGATCGCTGATCCAAAGGTTGGGGGTTTGAGTCCCACTCTCCACAAGGTTGTCACTGGCTTATCCTGAGTGAAAAGTGGGGAACACCTGAAACAGCAATTGCATGCCCAACACAGATAACCATCTATTTACACCTAGGGGCAATTTTAACTATCCAATTACCCTAATGTGGATGTCTTTGGACTGTGGGAGGAAACAAATACAAGCACGGGGATAACATGCAAACTCCATTGAGAAATGCCCCGAACCCACCACTCTTCTTGTAAAAGTAATATGCACTACAGCCCCATGCCTCCTACTCAAAATATCTACTGTACAAAAGGAATGTTGCAGACAAGGCGACTTCAATAATTCTGAAAGCAAATATGTCTACGTTAAATAATAATAATGATGATGATGATGATGATGATGTGAACTGCAGTAAAGAGGAATAAATAAAACAATATGTGTTTCAATTTGTGAAATATCATGAAAGTCACTACAGATGTGATGGCCTTTTGATTCAATACAATGTTTTATGCAGAATTTGTGCCATTTTATAAGGAAATTAATTGATAAGTCTAACTCAGCATCTTACACAACCAAGTGCAGTTCATCTGGAGATTGTCTTGCTTACTTTATAAACCAGCATATGTAAAGATATATAAATTGGGGTTTTTAGCAAAACTCAGCAGCTTGAAACTGTGAAAAGTGATTGTTTATATTCACACACACACACACACACACACATACAGCAATTTGGAATAGGTGATAAACCTAATGTGCATGTCTTTGGAATGTTGGAGGAAACCCATGCAAATATGGATAAAACATGTGAATTCCATACAGAAATGAAGGGGTCCTAGGATTGAACCCAGGACCTTCTTGCTGTGAGGTGGCCATGTTAACCACTACGTCATCATGCTATGACCTACAAATATTTTTCTGTAACATGAAATTTATTTCTGAAAAATGTGTCTGGAAATCTGAAATTATATTATACTGACCTGATAATGCAGAAGTCATAAAATAAAATCTATAATAAACAACTGTAATAAAACATATAGTGTGCCTCAGACTTTTACAGTGTTATTGGTTTTATATAATTGGAGTGGGGGAAGTGTTGGCCTGGTGGTAGGCTGCTGGATTACTGATCCAAAGGTCAGGGCTTCAAGCTCCACTATCAGTGAGTTGTCACTGCTGTCTCCCCAGTGCAGCTAACTGGGTTATCAAAAGCCAGCCATGTCTCTCACTGTCTGTGGTGAGGGAAGTAAAAGAACCATTGCTGACTTTCTAAAGAGTAGACCATTGGGTTGTTTATAGCATATGTCCTATGAAGGCCTACGAATTGTCCGGGCTGTACTCTTACCCTCACCCAGAGTTGGCTGAGATAGGCACAAGCCTTCCTATGACCCTAATTAGGATAAAGTGATTCAGAAAATGAATGAATGAATTGGTATGAACTGTAGGTCTCAATTAAGGAATTTCTCTGAAGATGACAAGTAAAGGGATTTAATCGAACTTCCCTTTTGTAACACTGTGTACTGTTAAAAGTGCTATACAAATAAAAATAAATGTAATCAAACTTTTGGCTTTGTAAACTTTGCATAAACAGTGTTTAAGGGATATAGAGTGTCATCAGGGATGTGTTCCTGTATCAGATCCTCCTCTTCCTCTTCTTTCACAATCTTTCATGCATGGCTAAGATGTAAAAGCATTTTTGGCACGATGTCTGATTGAAGTAAACACTGATCTGTGACTGAAGTGTATCACTGTTGTTTCCTGCTCTCTTCAACATAAAACACTCAGCATAATTTATGGCATGACTCTTTCTGTTCCTGCTCTCAGTGATATGCTTGTTCTTCACTTTGCAGTTCTATTCAATTGACCCATGTAAGCAAACAAGTGTGACTCAGAGCTGTGTTGCCAAAGCAGCGAGAACATCTCTCCAGAACCTCTGCTTTGTGTTGGCCCTCTGACCTGATCAACCCTTCTCCCTGAGGGTAGTGGAGCGCAGTGTGAGGAACGGAAAGCAGATTTGTGAGTGCGTTTGTGTTTGTGTATCTTTAGTGGGGGCCTAAGGGGAGGTTGCAGGAGTCAGGCTGTTTCCAGCCAATAAGTCATCACTGGGACAAAAAGCCTGCGGAAGATCAGATAGCAAAGAGTGAACGTAAAGAGGTGAAAGCATTCTTTCCAGCAGTTGACATGGCTTGGCCTGTCCCATACCTCCTGACCACTCGGTTCAATATTTTTAAGATCTAGTCTCTCTCTCTCTCTCTCTCTCTCATTCTCTCTCGCTCTCTCTCTCTCTCTCTCTCTCTCTCTCTCTCTCTCTCTCTCTCTCTCTCTCTCTCTCGGCTCTCTTGGCTCTCTCAGCTCTCTCAGCTCTCTTCCCTTGTAGTTTCACACAAAAAGAAGAGACTTTTCACTAAAAAAATAACTTCAAGCCATTCACACTTATAGGGGCAATTTGGAACAATCAGCCTAAGATGCATGCCATTGGACTCTGCAAGGACACCCAAGAAAGCAGAGAAAATCTACACGGTCGCAGGAAGAACATGCAAAATCTACATAGAAATGCCCATGCCGAGTCCAGGACTCAAACCCCAGACCCTCCTGCTGTGACACTGATGTGTTAACTACAACACCACACTGCTGCCCGAAGAGTAATTTACAGAATGCTAAATCATTTTTGCACCAAATGTTTCCTGCTTTTTCTCAGTTTATTATTTTTTTTTATGTTTACAACCACATCCTATCAATAAAATAAGAAATTTTAATGGGTTTAAAATACGTACTATGATGCTTATTGAGTATCATAAAATTTTTTAACATCTCATCAACCTCATTTAAATCACAACAAAATAAATGATGTTCAAAAAGGTGTCCACTGAGCTGTATTTCGTTATAAGGTCAGCTTGCCATAATATCTGAACTGCTTTACCTATGTAGATGGTTCATTATTAATAATGATGCTTTATTTAATATAATTATGCACTTGAATAATTATATCTGAAATACTAGTCATTTTAATGAACTAACCATAGCTAATTGTCTGATTGTCCCATTCAGGGAGTTTTTAGAGGTCACCATTCATTTTCATTATCTAAAAATTTGCATTATTGGAAAAACAGTTGAGGCTTTATAAACAGCACAATATTTCATTGATATTTTTATTATACATTTGTCTCAAATAACTAATCTCACTAGTCTATTGAATCTGCCTTTGGACCTGTTTCAGCCATTGCCAGGATAAATGATTCCAGTAGTTTATGATTATTGAAGATGAATTAGTATCAATTAATGAATTAATCATTCAATCAAACAAACAATCAATGATTCTTCTTTTCCTTTCGGCTGCTCCCTTCAGGGGTCGCCACAGTGAATCATCTGCCTCCATCTCACCCTATCCTCTGCATCTTCTTCTCTTACTCCAACTACCTTCATGTCCTCCTTCACCACATCCACAAATCTTCCCTTTGGTCTTCCTCTGGGCCTTCTGTTCCAACCACAGCATCCTACTACCAATATATTCACTATCCCTTCTCTGTACATGTCCAAACCATCTCAATCTTGCCTCTCTGACTTTGTCTCCAAAACCTCTTTCATGTGCTGTTCCTCTGATGTACTCATTCCTGATCCTATCCATCCTCGTTACTCCC
Organism: Plotosus lineatus; assembly: GCA_024760905.1. Classification (NCBI taxonomy): domain Eukaryota; kingdom Metazoa; phylum Chordata; class Actinopteri; order Siluriformes; family Plotosidae; genus Plotosus; species Plotosus lineatus. Next base: position 15,775,808 of record CM045747.1, on the reverse strand, counting down.
AAAGAGAACCTCAACATTTTCATCTCTTTTACCTCCAGCTCTGCCTCCTGTCTTTTCCCCAGAGCCACTGTTTCTAAACCATACAACATCGCTGGCCTCAACACCGTCTCATACACTTTTCCTTTCATTCTTGCCGATACCTTTCTATCACACATCACACCGGACACTTTTCTCCAACCATTCCAATCTGCCTGCACACGCTTCTTGACCTCTTTTCCACACTCTCC
>CM045747.1:15750581-15770581 GCA_024760905.1 Plotosus lineatus | reverse complement strand
GAATGAATGTAATCATGTTTGCATGTTAGTCCAACAAAAGTACCAGTTGAGACATTGTCCTTGTGGTTTTCTTCATATCATAAAAGCCTTACATTCGTTGGAAATTCATATTATACTGCATTTACACTGCAGGAACAGCAAGTCAGTACAGCAAACATCTTGTGCAGGCTACTAAATAGTATTTCTTTTTCATTACTTCCATCCCATCCATCAATTTTCTGAACCACTTAATCCTAATTATGGTCTCAGGGAGGCTGGCGCCCATCTCAGCCGACTATGGGCGAAGGCAGAGTACATACACCCTGGACAGCTTGCCAGGCCATCATGGGGCTTAATTACATGCTAATAAGTAAATATATAGGCATCCTAGGTCAGTTGAAAGCTATTTATTTTCCCCACAGTGTAAAAACATGTTCATTTGGCTAGTTGGTTATTCCAAATTATCCCTAGAGTGTAAGTGGGATAGTGAATGGTTCTCTGTGTGTGTGTGTGTGTGTGTGTGTGTGTGTGTGTGTGTGTGTGTGTGTGTATGTGTGTGTGTGTGTGTGTGTGTGTGTTGGCCCTGTGATGGTCTGGCAAGCTGTTCAGGGTGTATTGTACCTCGCCTTTCACTCAGAGAGGGCTTGAGATAGACTCCAGCCCCTTGGCCCTAATGGGATGAAGTGGTTTGGTAAATTGGTGCATGGATGGTTTGTAGTGTTATTGTTTTCATGTGTAGCTCCTGGAAGATCCTGTAACCTTTATTATTAGTGTGAGATAATTTGACATGCATGAAATTTTTCATTCTCCTTGCATTGTTTTATTGCTAATAATGTCAACATTTATTGATATGGACATGATTATAACCTAATATGCCACTAAAAAATTCCAGTACAGTAATTGCTGTGCATTGAATTAAAGAGTCGGATCACTTCAAATCGTTTTGCTTATAGTGATTTTAGACTGTACAGACAAAAATTTAATTTATTAAACTATGCGACTATTGAGAGGACAAGAAAAGATCTCAGCCGGGGTCTCACAGTAAAAAGAGTTACAAAGTTTATACAAGTTTCCTCAGAAAATGTGTGAATTAACTTGAATCGATTCCGAGTCGAATTGATGGGTTGATGGATGAGTGAACGGGTGGTCATCTGATCTTGGCCAGAGCGTGCGTAATGACGTCGTCAGCGTTTGGACACAACGTATGCACGCCCCCGCTTGCTGTAACACAGGAAGCGGTGTGCTGACAGGGGAAAGTAGCTAACCTGGTGGCTAACGTCATAGGAGACCGAGTGCTGTGAAACCAAGTGACAATAGAGTAGTTTGCCAGAAAAATTATCACCACGACATCAAGTCCAGCTCGACGTGTGGTCACCATGTCAGAGACATACGGTAACGTTACACGCTTAAAGCTGTTAGCGGACGCGTAGGCTAATGAGCAGTTGTGTACAGTTATACAGCTAGCTTGTTGATGCATCAACAGGAACCTCTTGGGGTGTTGACAGCTAGATAAACCAGATAAGACAACATCCTGCCTTCAGTTGCAGCCAGCTCAGTCTGTTTTTCTTCTATATTATAAACTACTTATTCGTGTTTAGACTCATAATGTTGCTTAACATCCCTTTAATGCTGCCTTCGAAACCTGAAAACGAGCATTTTAACAAGTAGAGCTTTAGTTCTAAGGTAAACACTATGGATTATTGGAGAGGATGTTATTTCGTTCTTGTTTGTAGTTGTCCACTGTTGTCTAATATAAGTGATGTTAGCTTATTAGCTTGATCTATTTCAAGCTAGCAGGTGTAACAGCTGTTAAAGAACGTCGAGCTGTACCGTTTACATCTCCATTTCATGAGCTACCGTACCATGAAGATCGCAGCCAGGTTAATATTCAGAAGAAAACTGGATATGTGACTATTCTCCGCGGGATTCACTTCCTTCAGCATCTCGAGCTTTTTTTCTTTCGTTTTTAAACTTTCTGTTGTCTCTGGAAAGTTTGTGTGTAGCTGTGTGTGAGCATATATATATATATATATATATATATATATATATATATATATATATATGTGTGTGTGTGTGTGTGTATATGTGTGTGTGTGTGTGGTGTATGTATATATACTCCCCCATATCACACACACACACTGTGTGTATATGTGTGTGTTTGCATGTGGGTGTGTGTGTGTGTGTGTGTGTGTATATATATATATATATATATATATATATATATATATATACATATGTACTGTATATATCACACACACACATACATACATACACACGTGTGTGATATATACAGTATATGTGTGTGTGTGTGTGTGTATATATATATATATACCCATACCCCCATATCACACGCACTGTGTGAGTGTATATGTGTGTATGTATGTGTATATGTGTGTGTGTGTATATGTGTGTGTACATATATGTATACACCCATATCACACGCACTGTGTGAGTGTGTGAGATCTATACAGTATGTGTGTGTGTGCGTGTAGATTTTATATATATATATATATATATATATATATATATATATATATATATATATCAGAGCGAAGAACTGTACAGTGTAACCCATTTCTTTTTTCTCAGGCATTGAGCTTGAGCTTGCAGTTATTTATCACCTAAATATCTGAGCAATTCCAGGCCTTGATATTTACTTTCTTTTAGATCCAACCTTCATCTAACGCTCTTTACTCCACTTCAAACATTCAGTCTCCTTCCTTATCTGGATCAGATCAATAAGATTATGACTTGAACTAAATTCTGCAGGAATGAAATTTAATATGAATAAGATTGGGATTCACATGTCCTGAACAGTTAGCATTTATGTCCAGAGGTCAGGTTGGTCTTATCTTCTTGCGGGGCTGGTGGTGTAATTGGTGGTTAAGGTCCTGGGCTCATGATCAAGAGGTCATGGGTTTGATTTCCTGAAGTGCCCCTCTGTGTAAGGACTCAGGCAAATTTCCCAACCACAAGTGTGCACCGAGCTGTTCACCCAGCAGGTTACCTTCCTGGGTATATTGCTGGGTGGAAAACAGATGATGATGATGATGATTATTATTTCCTTTCGGCTTTTTCCCTTTATCAGGGGTCGCCACAGTGAATGAATCCCACGTTTGATTTGGAGGTTCTGTTTAAATGAATTACAGGGATCCCTCATTTTCCACAGTTAATAGGGACCGAGGGACACCCCCCCCCCCACCCGCTGCGCCCCCCACCCCCACCCCCACCCGCTGCCCCACCCCTAGACCACCGATTTCCACAAAGTAGGATGCAGCCGTGAGGGGGGGGGGCAGCCGTGAATGCAGCCGTGAGGGGGGGGGGCACAAACCAGTGTCTCTCCCTCACGCCGGTCCCAAGCCCGGATAAATGCAGAGGGTTGCGTCAGGAAGGGCATCCGGCGTAAAACAAATGCCAAATAAACTATGCGAATCACAAGAAAGAATGACATACCGGATCGGTCGAGGCCCGGGTTAACAACGACCGCCATCAGTGCCGTCAACCAACAGGGTGCTGATGGAAATTGGACTACTGTTGGTCGAAGAAGGAGAGGCGGGAGGCGTGTCCGTTGCCAGAGAGAGAAGAGGAAAGGCATGAGTCTAGGACTGAAAGTAGGGACTTTGAATATTGGAACTATGACAGGAAAAGGTAGAGAGCTGGCTGACATGATGCAGAGGAGGAAGGTGGACATACTGTGTGTTCAGGAGACCAGGTGGAAAGGTCGCAAGGCTAGAAGCATAGGAGCAGGGTTTAAGCTGTTTTATCACGGTGTGGATGGGAAGAGAAATGGAGTCGGAGTCATCTTGAAGGAGGAGTTTGCCAGGAATGTTCTAGAAGTGAAAAGAGTGTCAGACAGAGTGATGAGTCTCAAGTTAGAAATTAAAGGTGTGATGGTCAATGTTGTTAGTGCTTATGCCCCACAGACAGGATGTGAGCGAGAAGAGAAGGGGAGATTCTGGAGGGAGTTAGATGAAGTGATGCAGAGTACCCCCAGAGGTGAAAGAGTGGTCATTGGGGCAGACTTCAATGGACATGTTGGTGCAGGAAACAGAGGGGACGAGGAAGTGATGGGTAGGTTTGGTATCCAGGACAGGAATGCAGGACAGATGTTGGTAGATTTTGCAAAAAGGATGGAAATGGCTGTGGTGAATACTTTCTTCCAGAAGAGAGAGGAGCATAGGGTGACTTATAAAAGTGGAGGTAGGAGCACACAGGTAGACTACATCTTGTGCAGGCGATGTAATTTAAAGGAAGTCAGTGACTGCAAAGTAGTAGCGGGTGAGAGTGTTGCCAAACAGCATAGGATGGTGGTGTGCAGGATGATGCTGATGGTGAGGAAGGTGAAGAAGGCAAAGGCAGAGCAGAAGATAAAGTGGTGGAAGTTGAAAAAGGAAGAGTGTCGGGTTGTCTTCAAGGAGGAGTTGAAACAGGCTTTGGGTGGTCAGGAAGTGCTTCCAGATGACTGGACAACTACAGCGAATGTGATCAGGGAGACAGGTAGGAGAATACTTGGTGTGTCATCTGGAAGGAAAGTAGATAAGGAGACTTGGTGGTGGAATGAGGAAGTGCAGGAGTGTGTACAAAGGAAGAGATTAGCTAAGAAGAAGTGGGACATTGACAAAACCGAAGAGAGTAAACAGGAGTACAGGGAGACACAGCGTAAGGCAAAGGTAGCAGTGTCAAAGGCCAAACAGAGCGTTTGATGACTTGTATGCTCGGCTGGAAAGTAAGGAGGGAGAAAATGAATTATACAGGTTGGCACAGCAGAGAAATAGAGATGGGAAGGACGTGCAGCAAGTTAGATTGATAAAGGACAGAGAGGGAAATGTATTGACTGATGACAGAAGTGTGCTGGGAAGATGGAAAGAGTACTTTGAAGAGCTGATGAATGAGGAAAATGAGAGAGAGAAAAGAGTAGAAGAGGTGACTGTTGAGGACCAGGAAGTAGCAAAGATTAGTAAGGGTGAAGTGAGGAGGGCATTGAAGAGGATGAAGAATGGAAGGCAGTTGGTCCTGATGACATACCGGTGGAGGTATGGAAGTGTCTAGGAGAGGTAGCAGTAGATTTTCTGACAAGAACATTTAACAAGGTCTTAGAGAGTGAGAGGATGCCAGAGGAATGGAGGAGAAGTGTGCTGGTGCCCATTTTTAAGAACAAGGGAGACGTGCAGAGTTGTGGCAACTACAGAGGGATAAAGTTGATGAGCCATACGATGAAGTTATGGGAAAGAATAGTGGAAGCTAGACTAAGGGCAGAAGTCAGCATTTGTGAACAACAGTTTGGTTTCATGCCCAGAAAGAGCACCACAGATGCAGTGTTTGCCTTGAGGATGTTAATGGAGAAGTACAGAGAAGGTCAGACGGAGCTGCATTGTGCCTTTGTGGATCTGGAGAAAGCATATGACAGGGTGCCGAGAGAAGAACTGTGGTATTGCATGAGGAAGTCTGGAGTGGCAGAGAAGTATGTTAGAGTGGTGCAGGACATGTATGAGAGATGTAAGACAGTGGTGAGGTGTGCTGTCGGTGTGACAGAAGAGTTCAAGGTGGAGGTGGGACTGCATCAAGGGTCAGCTCTCAGCCCCTTCTTGTTCGCTATGGTGATGGACAGGCTGACAGGCGAGGTTAGACAAGATTCCCCATGGACTATGATGTTTGCAGATGACATTGTAATCTGTAGTGAGAGCAGAGAACAAGTGCAGGAAAATCTAGAGAGGTGGAGGTATGCCCTGGAAAGGAGGGGAATGAAGATTAGCCTCAGTAAGACAGAATACATGTGCATGAATGCCAAGGACCAAAGAGGAACGGTGAGATTACAGGGAGCAGAGATAAGAAAGGTGGAGGATTTTAAGTACTTAGGCTCAACAATCCAGAGCAATGGAGAGTGTGGAAAAGAGGTCAAGAAGCGTGTGCAGGCAGGTTGGAATGGTTGGAGAAAAGTGTCGGGTGTGATGTGTGATAGGAGGGTATCGGCAAAAATGAAAGGAAAAGTGTACAAAACGGTGTTGAGGCCAACGATGCTGTATGGGTTAGAAACAGTGGCCCTGGGGAAAAGACAGGAGGCAGAGTTGGAGGTAGCAGAGATGAAAATGTTGAGGTTCTCTTTGGGAGTAACGAGGATGGATAGGATTAGGAATGAGCACGTCAGAGGGACAGCACATGTAAGACGTTTTGGAGACAAAGTCAGAGAGGCTAGATTGAGATGGTTTGGACATGTACAGAGGAGGGATAGTGAGTATATTGGTAATAGGATGCTGAGGCTGGAACTACCAGGCAAAAGGCCTAGAGGAAGACCAACGAGACGAATCATGGATGTGGTAAAGGAGGACATGAAGGTCGTTGGTGTAAGAGAAGAAGATGCAAAGGATAGGGTGAGATGGAGGCAGATGATTCGCTGTGGCGACCCCTGAAGGGAAAAGCCGAAAGGAAAAGAAGAAGAAGAAGAGGATCAATCCCCTGACTGACATATACGTACATGTCTATGCGTATATAACAGGGGTCACCGACCTTTTTGAAACCGAGAGCTACTTCTTGGGTACCAATTAATGCGAAGGGCTACCAGGTCAAAACACACCTCTGAAATTACAAATTTGCTCAATTTACCTTTAATTATATGTTATCATTAATAATTAATGATATTTATCTATGTGAAGATATTGATTTGATTTAAAATATATTCAAAAAAATTAGATGCAGCTCAATGGAGAGTGGCGCTATGGAGCTGTGGGCCTGTCCTAAAACTAGCAGTGAACAGGTCCGCGGGCAACTTATAGTGTCCTTGCGGGCTACCTGGTGCCCACGGGCACCACGTTGGTGATCCCTGGTATATAATATCAATAAATACATAATAAATGCTTAAAATAACAAACATTCAAAAATAATGCATAAGATGTAAATAAAATATAAATACACACAAATGCATGTGCACGCATACACACAGATGCCCACCCACCTCATATAAATAATGTAAGTAGTTTTATTGGGCTGGTTTTTGTTTTTGTTTCTTTGGGTTTTTTTGCATAATTGGCCTTGTTTTGTGGCATTTTCATTAACTTTTTCCCTAATTTCCTTATTTTTAATTTTTCAATGAATATTTTTGAAAAACCCATGATGCATTGAAGCCGCAGAAACTGAAGCACGAAGTAGTGAGGGATCACTGTATATAAATTAGTACTGGGACGATGACCTAGAACACCATATTACATTATTTTTGGACATTTTCATAATAGTGTTTATCCCAATGTATATTTATTCTGTTCATCACAATTTTTATTATGCTATAAAAATAATAGTAATTCATGGTTGCACATACAAATTGTCTGCACACAGTTTAGCTGTTTGTACACAGACACTGGGGATGTCGGGAGATGTTCAGATACTGATTAGCACACCTGTGGGGAGTTCAGGCTGATTAAGTTTGGTGTATTACAACATTTTATTTATATGGGGTAATGTGGTCTGGAGGGCAGTGGTGGCCTAGTGGTATAGGGCGCTGGATCACTGATCTTAGGGTTGGGGGTTTGAGTCCCACTCTCCACAAGGTTGTCACTGTCCCCCCAGTGCAGCTAACTGGGTTATCAAAGGCCGGCCATGTCTCTCACTGTCAATGGTGAGAGGTTCATGTAAAAGAACCATTGCTGACTTTCGTAAAGAGTATCTGCAAAGCCGTTAGCGTGTTTCTGTCCCTTGCTAAAAGGGTTATGTCAGGAAGGGCATCCGACATAAAAAACCTATGCCAAATCGAATGCGAATCAGATGATTCGCTGTGGTGACCCCTGAAAAAGAGGAAAAGTTGAAAGAAGAAGAAGAGGGGTAATGTGGTCTGGCCCATTTTACCCCAAATCTAGTGGCTTATATTACCCTTTCCATAATACAGTATTTCAGATTTTTCACAATTTTGTAAAAGCTACTTTGCTCATCTCACTTTTTGCCATTTCACTCTAATTCTTACCCATACAGTTGCTAATAGGCACAAAGTGTACAATTTTTAAATAAACTGATAAAGTACCAAAATTTTGTGTAAACTTTGATCATGTAGAAAGAAAAGAGGACATATTGTCTAGACTTAATAACCTTACTAAAAAACACTGGTTGCAGTAAGTTGTGGTTGAATTTGATTGAATGTTGTGGTTAGTATGCCCGGCCTGGTGTTGTAGAAGTTAGCACGTCTGCCTCACTGTAATAAGTCAGGGTATTTCTTTGTGGCACCTGCAAGTTCTCTCCCTGCTTGCGAGGGCTTCGTCCTGGTACTTGTTAATTGGCTGCTCCACATTGCCCCTAGGAGTGTGTGTGTGTGTGTGTGTGTGTGTGTGTGTGTGTGTGTGTGTGTGTGTGTGTGTGTGTGTGTGTGTTGCTCTGCGATGGTCTGCTGAGCTATGCATGATATACCCTGCTTTTGCCCAGTGTTGGCTGACATAGGCTCCGGCCTCTTTGAGACATGAATAGTAGGGATTAAGTAGTTTTGCTTATGAGTGAGTGGTTAGTGTTACTTACCGAGAATATAGCATCTTATTAACTGCATGAAAGCTTAAACCCAGTCTCACATGTGATTGCTTTTCCATTCACACAACTCTTGTGTTTTCTTGCTTCCTGCATTCTCCCTGTGCTATAATGAAATATTCATGTAGGTATCAATTTCAGCTTACATAAAACTCCATTCCCTTATTCTCCTGCTGAAACTGAGCACCTACAGGGAATGATGTGCACCTTATCCAGGCACTGTAATTGTCCCATTGATCTTTTTTGCTTGGTTCCCTCTGCAGATGAAGCTGGCATCACTTTCATTATTTGAGAGGGTTTTTTTTTCCCTTCGGGTATTTGACTCTCCTGAACAAGTGAAAGCTGCCAGATGTATGTGATTGGGATTTCATTCTCCCATGAGTTGTTCTGAACTGTTCTCGATTAACTGGGATTAATTTCACAGCTGCAAGTGCACATGCTTGGAGATAATTCATGACTACACAATGCACACTAAGTACTTTGCCTGAATAGTTCTGACACCGGTGGTGCACAGCATTATGGTTTTGGATGCAACCCAAATGCTTAAAAGTGTTGGGCTTTTTCTGGCTCATCACAGCTGGAACTTGTGTGCAGTGACTAAGAGTTCAACTGGATGGGATGCTATTCCATCGCAGGTTATCTTCTCAGTACTTTTTACTGGTGCCCATTTATATATATATATATATATATATCGTGCTGGGGAGACAGAGGACACACTTGTTGTTCAGACCTCATCAAGGAGTCTTAGCACAGTGGGGGTCTAACGGGGATTTGACCTCTCGACCATGACCTCTCGATTATGACCCCAGCACCCTAACAAGTACACCACCAGCCACTCAGGACTGGAGGGTTTTTATGGTAAGCTGCAATTTCCTCATGTTTATAGAACACACAATTTCACATCTGATTATGTTTATAACAAATAAACACTTTATATATGGATCATGTTATCTAATCTGGTTTTGTTCTCCAGTTTGTACAAACGTATTCAGCATGAGGGTAGTGCCAACATCCAAGTGCAGTCATAGAGTGGTAAATGTGTTTTCCCATCGCTGGTAATCGGACACCTCAGATAGCTCACTCGCCAAAAACAAATGAGTTTGTTATACAAATTACACAGATGTCTCCTTTTAGTCTTTTCCTGGTGATCAAGAGTTCTCGAGCTAAAAACTATACAACTGGCTTTACACAAATTCCTCTAAGGATAAATTGGCAGTTCAGTGAAGACACTACCTCGATGTCAGTCCATATTCTTTTTTGATTTTTATATAACAATTATTGACAAAAAGCAGGAGGGATATTGCTGTGTTGCCTACGAGACAGAACATTAGAGCATACTGTCTACTACACAAGAACATAGGAAAAGTAAACTAAGATTAGATTTCTATCTTTTTTTTTTTTTTTCAATTTGATTTTAGCACCCTTCCAAATATACAGGGTGGATAATTAACAGTTGGGTACCAAAGGTGAAGTGTATGTTGATTTTTTTTTTTGTTTGTTTTGTTTTGTTTTGCTTGTACTAAACCAGAACATAAGCAGAAAAGAAACAAACAAGCAACAAAAAAATACAGTAAAACAAGATTTTCTGGTTCATTCATTGCATTAAAAAAATCATGATCAGTGCAGGTGAGCTCCAAGTGCATATTCAAGCAGATGCTGAGTTGTGTAGATATTATGTATTATATTATAGTCTATGTTTATATAAGTGGGGCCAGTGGTGTAGTGGTTAGGGTGCTGCACTTGTGATCAGGAGGCTGTGTGTTCAAATCCCAGTTAGACCCCCACTGTGCTAAGACCCCTGGGCAAGGTCTTAACCACAAGTGGGCCTATGTTCACCCAGCAGTATAAATGGGTACCAGTAAAAATATACTGGGAAGGTAACCTGCGATGGACTAGCATCCCATCCAGGAGGAGTTGAACTCCTGGTCGCTTCACGTGATGAAAACCGGTCCGATGAGCCATTAGGCTCCGGTGTAAAAAGCCCAACGGACTTTACCTTACGTGTATGTATATAAGATTATACAGACGCTCCCTGACTTACGTTTTTAATTGGGTCCGGATGGCCGAACGCAAGTTGAAAGTGAACGTAAGTTGTTACAGTGACGTATGAAGTGTGACGTATGACACTCGTACTGCACTATACATCCATAAATACCATTAACGTATCTCATAAAACACCCATCAGTCAATTATTATAAACATAACATTGTAAAATAATATCAAATATATCAAATAATATCAACATTAATTTCAAATAAATTAAATTCAAGCAGATTAATTTCAAATAGATAAATTTTAATCAAATTCACTCATCAAATATCAAATACAGTATCAAATATAACCATTAACATTCTCTGTGATGCAATCTTTCTGCTTGTAAATGGTTCCGATGGTCGACGGATGGTCACTTTTCATGAAGCTGAGCCGAGTCACATTAATGTGTGAAGCGCTCAAAATTGAAAGAAGACTTGCTTGTCTTGAGACAAAGCGCGGGTTATACGGACTTCCGGTCTTTCAAGTGATCAAGGGCGCCGTTGAACTCGTTTAGTACTCAGCCTGCACTGATGTGAATCACCAGCAGAGCGGAGAGTCCGCTTTCTTTTCTGGATTCGAGTTTTCATTTTACAACTCTCTTTGCTTAACTGAGTATGCATGGTAGATTGCGCCGATCCGAGCAGATAGTTAATTCATCTCTGTGTATGAGACTTGCACCCATGCTAGTAGGCTTACGCTTCTGACCCACCATATTTGCTTACGGTTACAAAAGTCCTCAAAACAGTGTAAACACAAAGATCACGGAGACGACGTCTTAACACAAGAGTAACATGCTATATAACTGAGATATATATATATATATATATATATAAACGCTATATATATATATATATATATATATATATATATATATATATATATATATATATATATATAAAACTGAACTGGGAAGAAGGAGGGGCACGTTCAGTCTGTCGTTTGTAAACAATGGACGCAGCGTCATTGTGTCATTACGTTAGCGTACTACGTAGGTACAGCTCAACTCAAAATTTTAGGTTTTTTTGGAAAAAAAAACCACAAAACGGATGAACGTAAGTCGGGGAGCATCTGTATATGAATACTGTATATGAGTACGGAATTATGGAAATAATTTCCTTGTCCACCTTTTTTGACCCATAAATGTTGTCAGAGCTGTAGATGATGCCAGTGTCAAAAAACGAAATTATTGCATGGTTGTTTTAATTTTGAGCTGTTTTGAACTTGAGGAAAATAAAAGTTTTTTACTGAATTTATTAATTTAATTTAATTTTTTTGCTTCGGGGTGGAGGAGGCAATGTTGATTTGCTGTTTAGGGGGAGGTGGGAAACAGCTTTCTGAAGAGCTGAAGTTTTGGGTTAGGAATTGTACTGTTGGCTGAAAAGAAAAATAAAGGTCTGAAAAAATTTTTCTAGTTAATATTTTACATATTTTAACTATCACACAGGCAGGTCTGGTGAGCTCTTCACGCTCTTAGCTGAGCTGAGTGTGGTGCAGCTAATGGCATCCATATGTCATTTATCCTACATCTTCTTTTCCTTTCAGCTTTGTCCCTTTTTCAGGGGTCGTCACAGCGAATCATCTGATTCGCATGCTTGATTTGGCATAGGTTTTTACGTCGGATGCCCTTCCTGACACAACCCTTTAGCAAGGGATAGAAACACGCTGATGGCTATGCAGCTACTCTTTGCAAAAGTCAGCAATGATTCTTTGACATGCCTCACACCATAGACAGTGAGAGACATGGCTGGCCTTTGATAACCCAGTTAGCTGCACTGGGGGGGGGGGGGCAGTGACAACCTTGTGGAGAGTGGGTTCTTCTTCTTTTCCTTTCGGCTTTTCCCTTCAGGGGTCGCCACAGCGAATCATCTGCCTCCATCTCACCGTATCCTTTGCATCTTCTCTTATACTAGCTACTTTCATGTCCTGCTTCACTACATCCATGAATCGTCTCTTTGGTCTTCCTCTAGGCCTTCTGCCTGGTAGTTCCAACCTCAGCATCCTACTACCAATATACTCACTATCCCTCCTCTGTACATGTCCAAACCATCTCAATCTAGCCTCTCTGACTTTGTCTCCAAAACGTCTTACATGTGCTGTCCCTCTGATGTGCTGATTCCTGATCCTATCCATCCTCATTACTCCCAAAGAGAACCTCAACATTTTCATCTCTGCTACCTCCAACTCTGCCTCCTGTCTTTTCCCCAGGGCCACTGTTTCCAAACCATACAGCATCGCTGGCCTTACCACAGTCTTGTACACTTTCCTTTCATTCTTGCCGATACCCTACTATCACACATCACACCAGACACTTTTCTCCATCCATTCCAACCTGCCTGCACACGCTTCTTCACCTTTTTTCCACAATCTCCACTTCTCTGGATTGTTGAGCCTAAGTACTTAAAATCCTCCACCTTCCTTATCTCTTCTCCCTGTAACCTCATTGTTCCTCTTGGGTCCTTGTCATTCACACACATGTATTCTGTTTTACTGAGGCTAACCTTCATTCCCCTCCTTTCCAGGGCATACCTCCACCTCTCTAGATTTTCTTGCACTTGTTCTCTGCTCTCACTACAGATCACAATGTCATCTGCAAACATCATAGTCCATGGAGATTCTTGTCTAACCTCGTCTGTCAGCCTGTCCATCACCACAGCAAACAAGAAGGGGCTCAGAGTATCAGAGGATCCTTGATGCAGTCCCACCTCCACCTTGATCTCTTCTGTCACACTGACAGCACACCTCACCACTGTCTTACATCTCTCATACATGTCCTGCACTACTCTAACATACTTCTCTGCCACCCCAGACTTCCTCATGCAATACCACAGTTCCTCTCTCGGCACCCTGTCATATGCTTTCTCCAGATCCACAAAGGCACAATGCAGCTCCCTCTGACCTTCTCTGTACTTCTCTATTAACATCCTCAAGGCAAACACTGCATCTGTGGTGCTCTTTCTTGGCATGAAACCAAACCGTTGTTCACGAATGCTAACCTCTGCCCTTAGTCGAGCTTCCACTATTCTTTCCCATGAATTCATCGTATGGCTCGTCAACTTTATCCCTCTGTAGTTGCCACAACTCTGCACGTCTCCCTTGTTCTTAAAAATGGGCACCATCACACTTCTCCATTCCTCTGGCATCCTCTCACTCTCTAAGACCTTGTTGAATGTTCTTGTCAGGAAATCTTCTGCTACCTCTCCTAGACACTTCCATACCTCCACCGGTATGTCATCAGGGCCAACTGCCTTTCCATTCTTCATCCTCTTCAATGCCCTCCTCACTTCACCCTTACTAATCTTTGCTACTTCCTGGTCCTCAACGGTCACCTTTTCTGCTCTTTTTTCTCTCTCATTTTCCTCATTCATCAGCTCTTCAAAGTACTCTTTCCATCTTCCCAGCACACTTCTGTCATCAGTCAATACATTTCCCTCTCTGTCCTTAATCACTCTAACTTGCTGCACGTCCTTTCCATCTCTATTTCTCTGCTGTGCCAACCTGTATAAATCATTTTCTCCCTCTTTACTTTCCAATCGAGCATACAAGTCATCATACGCCCTCTGTTTGGCCTTTGACACCGCTACCTTCGCCTTACGCTGTGTCTCCCTGTACTCCTGTTTACTCTCTTTGGTCCTCTCAGTGTCCCACTTCTTCTTAGCTAACCTCTTCCTTTGTGCACACTCCTGCACTTCCTCATTCCACCACCAAGTCTCCTTATCTACTCTCCTTCCAGATGACACACCAAGTACTCTCTTACCTGTCTCCCTGATCACATTTGCTGTAGTTGTCCAGTCATCTGGAAGCATTTCCTGGCCACCCAAAGCCTCTTTCAGCTCCTCCTTGAAGACAACACGACACTCTTCCTTTTTCAGCTTCCACCACTTTGTCTTCTGCTCTGCCTTTGCCTTCTTCACCTTCCTCACCATCAGCGTCATCCTGCACACCACCATCCAATGCTGTTTGGCAACACTCTCACCCGCTACTGCTTTGCAGTCACTGACTTCCTTCAAATTACATCGCCTGCACAAGATGTAGTCTACTTGTGTACTCCTACCTCCACTTTTATAAGTCACCCTATGCTCCTGTCTCTTCTGGAAGAAAGTATTCACCACAGCCATTTCCATCCTTTTTGCAAAATCTACCAACATCTGTCCTTCTGTGTTCCTGTCCTGGATACCAAACCTGCCCATCACTTCCTCGTCCCCTCTGTTGCCTGCACCAACATGTCCATTGAAGTCTCCTCCAATGACCACTCTTTCACCTCTGGGGGTACTCTGGATCACTTCATCTAACTCACTCCAGAATCTCTCCTTCTCTTTTAGCTCACATCCTGCCTGTGGGGCATAAGCACTAACAACATTGAACATCACGCCTTCAATTTCTAACTTGAGACTCATCACTCTGTCTGACACTCTTTTCACTTCTGAGAGTGGGATATATATATATATATATATATATATATATATATATATATATATATATATATATATATATATATATATATATATATATATATATTCATTCGAGTCCATATTTAGTGCATATTATACATTCTTTGTAGAATTGTTTATGAAAATGACTCTGACAAAATGTGACTTTATTTTTTTTGAGTCAAGATTTAGAATCTTGCTTTTTAAACCCTGGAATAACAGGCCAATCAAATTGCGCCATCCCTGTGAAGTCTACACTGATACTCTACTGGATATCTTGTGGGTTCTTCTTGCCATGACTGACTGCCAGCTTCTGTTTCAGCATGTCGTTTTGTTGTTGGTTTTGTGTGTGTGTGTGTGAGAGAGAGAGATCTTTGAGATGTACAGTACACTGTAATGACGTTTGACCGGTCTGAGCTGATGTGTCACAGTACTGTTGAGATCCTATCACATCACGTTTGCCCCTTCCTAACATAAGACTGACATGTGAATTACTTTTACAGGATCTGTCAGGCATTTCGAACCATCATTTTATATTTGTTTTCCTCTACAAATGTATAATTTATTTAGTGGCAGATATTATGCTTTTGTATATTTGCCTACTAAAGTAGCTCCATTTAGGGATAGGAAATAAAATTGATTCATGAACAGATTAAAGAAGTGTCGTTTGTGGTGAAAAGTTGGAGGCTAGTTACGCCGGCCTGATGGACTCACTGTCACCTTGAAGCTTTTATCGAGTTAAATCCTGAAAATCATTTGTTGCACAGCAGCTGTGTAAATACTCTTCTTCTTCTTGCATGAGTTGCCATCAAAATCTTTTAAAGGGTACCTGTAGTGAAAGCGCTCATATACCTAATTTGATGTATTGTGTATAGCTAGTGACAATACACCTATAAGGCATTTATTATATTCTCTCACAAACCAGCTTTAAGTGATTTAAGGGCTTCATTAACGTCAAGCTTCAGAGCACAGGAGTTTTAAAATAGCGCATTTACCGTTACGTCATATCGTTGTCAAAGCCTCAACCAGAACTGCGAGATTGCAATGTAAACGTTAGGCTACATACCTGACATATACAACACAAGCTCACGGAAACTTGGAAAAAACAGACATTATAGTAGTTTTTTTTAACCATGGACGAAGACAATTTCGTAGGATTAGAAGGTTATTTATATGAAGCACTGGAGAAAGACTATCCAAATTTAGTGAAATCGGACAGGAAAGTGACAACTCAGGATGATATTGGAGAGTTGGCAGAAGCTCTTACACGAGAAAATCGTAGCAAACAACCAGCAAATATTTGGTGCTCTTGTGGAAAATGCGTGCGTCAAAAAACCGATCAGGAGTGCTATTGTTGTAAAGAACATGAATTGCTTGAGGAAAATATACTGACATTCTGCAATTGGCTATACGACTGTCAATGATGTTACGTCACAATGACCTTTAACCCCGGTGAAAAGAAGCCAATATGTCGGTGTGCTCAACCTTCGTGAACCTTTCTTCATATAGAAGAAAAGAAAATGTGGACTTATAAATAAACTACCGACATCACGCGATGTTTAAAAGTTAATAATAAAGTATAGTGGATATTTTTTGAATGCTGTAAATTTTTGGGTACAGGTACCCTTTAAGCAGTCACAGCTCAGATTAAGAAATAGCACAGGATGAAGAGGCATTAGTTTTGTCAATATAAAGTGTAGCATGTATGTTTGTAGCACACGGTTCTTCAGGTGATTGTTTGAACTGCATTGTTGGCTGTACCACATTATATATGACAACTAAAGATATATTTATTTAAAGTAAGTAGTAAGTCAAGGAAAGTAGCACCCTCAGAGATAATTTTCCTTTTTGCTGAGTTGGAAGGTTTTAGATTTTAGTTTCCACGATCCATATGCAGATTTGCACACACAAATGAATTTCGTTTGTGTTAAAGTGCGTAAAGGGAATGCTTGTCGAATGAAAGACGTTGATTCACACCAAGTCATTTTCCCTGAACAGTGAAGGTTCTGGGTATTATGGAGACACAGTCATAGAAATAAAGGTTAATGTGCAAATATATACGAAAAAAAAGAAATAATTTTTGATTGTTTTTGGAAAATACAGACCAGTTACAGTTGAGACAAAATTGGGTTTTCCATCTATACTTTATTATTTTTCTAAATTAAATCATTTCTGAAGCAGGATAATAGTCATAAAAATCTAGTGGGAATTAAAATATATTAAAATATAAAATTAATGTTATTATATATAAATATACTAGTATTAGAACCCTCTAGGGGTTTTTACTATAGTCTACGTTATTATCGGCTAAAATCTGTTTGATAGGCTGCTGTTTTAGTTTAATGAGAGTGTGAAACAGAAGAAGACATGAATCCCGCAGTTGATATAAGTCAAGTTAATGTTAATAATAACAATAGTATATAGATCTTAAACTAACACACATTGGATTTGAACTAATGGACTACTGAATAAAATAAAACAATGCAGAACTACAAATCATACTTGCTTCTGTTCACGCATCTCAAAAAAAAAGAGACTATTCATACATATGAAAGATTACTGTGCCATGTATTCATATTCAAATTAATTTCATATGACAGAAGATGGAAAGAGGTGATCACATGTCGTTTTGTGCTTCAATGGTGCCTTCTGCTCACAGAATTATTTCTGGATTTTTAACTTCTACATGAAAAATGTTTATGAAACAGCTGATTGGTACATTGTAGACTTACAGCACAGATCAATGCCTACTCTAGGAAAGTTATACAGTACTTAATTCAAAAAAATTCCATTCATCAGTTGCTCAGCTCAGCAAGCTTGGAAAAGTATGGAAGATGATACAGTTTGTTAATCATTATTACTGTTTTGGCCTTCCAACTCTGGACATTGCAAAAGCCTGTAATGTGCTCTAATGTTTCACCAACTGTCTGCTGAGTTTTTTCAGCAGAGGTTTCAGTTGTTTTTTTTTAAAGATTGTCCCCATCCTCACAGATGAGCGGACTTCCTTTATTTTACTGATGTCTAATGGTTTCAGCAAGATAACAAAAAGTAAGGCACCACAAAAATTTCAGAATGTCTCAATATACTCGAAAGACAAATCAGGTTTATTTAAAGTGTCATATATAAAGTATAAAGAGGTCAGTGTTATTTTATTCTAAATTTTCAGACTTTGTAGTGACCTCCGTGATTCAGCCTTACAATTTATTTATTTATTTTAACCTTTATTTAACCAAGTAAGTCAAACAGAAACCTGGAAGGACAGTTGGCCAAAGGAAGTTCAAGCTTTGCGGATTAGGAGATTGTTGAGTCTGCTTGAGTGGAGATTGTGAACAGTGTTTTGTATATCCAGCAATGATTGTAACTATGCGGCCATTTTGCCAGTAAGTTTTGTAAATAAAGATAAGCCAGTGAGTCTGACTGCTGGCATAGCGTGAAGGCCAATTCCCCAATGAATATAGATGGCAGTGATGAATGTTAAAAGGATTTTCAGTCACAAAATATATGGCTGAATGATGGACAATATCAAGTTTATGAAGGAGTAATTTTGAGGCAGACCTTTAAATTGTATCACCAAAATAAAAAACTGAGAGTATTGTCATTTTGACCAGGATTTGTTTTGTGGAGTATTTGTTCCGAAAAAGAAAACCTATTTGTCTTTTTGTGAGCATGGTATTTACGGGTGTTTGCAAATGAAAGTGTGCTCTCCAGCCAGATACCAAGATATTTATAGCATGTCACATAATCTCTGAACCATCCAAAGAAGAGATTTTAAAGGGACATGGATTCTTTGGGATGTTTCTATTAAAAGAAAGTGCATTTAGTTTTGTTTGCATTTAAAAGCACGTGGAGATGGCAAAAGAACATTGGATGGTATTGAAACTAATCAGTAATGAAGATAATGGAACGGTCAGGGAGGAATTGGATGTATAAATAATAGTGTCCTCTGCGTAGAGGTGAATATGACAAGTACCTGCCATCTGTGCAACATTATTGACCAATGTTAAATAATGTTGGACCCAATATGGACCCTTGTGGACACCTTTAAGTCGAGGAAAGGGATCAGAAAGAAGACTCTCGATTAGAGCCATGCGCGAGGCGGGTTCCAGCCCGCGGGCCCTCGCGGGCACAAATTTAAAGTCAGACTTTTTAGTTTGCAGGGCGGGGCGGGTCAATTTGAAACTTATGTGGGGCAGGGCGGGTTCAGAATTTTCCAAGTTTTGCGGGGCGGGCTATGTCACGGATTCATGCGGGCTGTCCAGAAAAGAAAGAGAACTCTCCACTCTGCTGGTGATTCACATCAGTGCAGGCTGAGTTCTAAACAAGTTCAACGGTGCCCTTGCTCACTTGAAAGACCGAAAGTCTGTATAACCCACGGCAAGTACACTACTTTCGGTTTTGAGGTTTTGCACGTTACGTCACAGGGTCACGTGACTTTTGTTTATCTGCCATATTGGATGGCGTGATCCGGACGGCGCTCGCTCATTCAACATTGCTAAAAATTTTTAAATAAGTAATAGTGGTTCAACATTACCCAACTGGATGTTGTTTTCCGGTTACTAACTTCCCCGGAGTGATACAAAATAACCAGTGAGTATGGTTATATCTTGTTGCGCTGTTGGCTGTGCAAATAGACAGAGGAGTAAGCCTGCATTGTCATTTTATCGTTTTTCCATCTGACCTGGAGAGAAAAGACAAGTGGATCACAGCGGTAAATAGGAAAGACTAGAATCCTACAGAATACAGTAGAATATACAGCGAACACTTTGTATCAGGTAAATATACATTGCTGTTGCAAAAAATTGTTGATTTTAATGTAACTTTTTATGGTTTGAGTGGATTAAAGGTTGAATGTTAACATGTAGTTGTGTTGTGCGAGATGCGGGGTGGGTGCGGGCTCAGAATTAGAAACTCACTGCGGGTCGGGGCGGGCTCGACCCTCACTGATTGTAAACGACTAGAGGAGTAACTTTTGAATTAAGCCGGACAGTTCTGTGAAAGGTCATTATCCCTCAGCCTTTTCAGTAAGACACAGTGGTCCACTGAGGCAAAAGCCTTTGCTTAGTA
>CM045747.1:15708081-15748081 GCA_024760905.1 Plotosus lineatus | reverse complement strand
TCGTCAGGAAAATACAGTACAGTAGGCCCTCGATATTTGCGAGGGTTTAGTTCTGGACCCTCCTGCAAATGAAGATAATCCGCGAGTTCTGTACCCGGAAGTAAAACCCAATGTATCATATTACATGCGCGAATGATCAACCAGAAGTAAAATACTATGTGTCTATTACATGCGCTAAAATATGCTTCTTAAACACATTCTATTAATTTTGTACTGTGATATTTATTAATAAAATATATAAACATTATACAGCATACTTTATCTCTCTCTCTCTCTCTCTCTCTCGCTATATATATATATATATATATATATATATATATATATATATATATATATATATATATAGTATACACAGTATGTATATGTTTTCATTTTGTATGTACAGACGCTCCCCGACTTATGTTCATCTGTTTTACGTTTTTTCGATTTTACGTTTGTTTGTTTTTTTCCCCCCAAAAAAATTGTCAAATTTTGAGTATGAGACGTAGTATGTTGACGCAATGACGTAATGACGCTGCATCCATTGTTTACAAACGACAGACTGAGTGTGCCCTGCTGCTTCCCAGTTCACTGTGTGTTACCCTTGTGTTAAGACTTCATCTCTGTGCTCTTTGTGTTTACACTGTTTTGTGGACTTTTGTAACCCTAAGCAAATATGGTTGGTCAGAAGTGTAAGCCTACTAGCATGGGTGCAAGTTTTCCAGCATATGCCAAAATTTCCGGTTTTCCCAAGACTGAATTAACTATCTGCTCGGATCAGCACAATCTACCATGCATACTCAGTTAAGCAAAGAGAGTTGTAAAATGAATGAAAACCCGAATCCAGAAAAGAAAGAGAACTCGCCGCTCTGCTGGTGATTCACATCAGTAAAGGCTGAGTACTAAACAAGTATTCAACGGCGCCCTTGCTCACTTGAAAGCCCATATAACCCACGCTTTGTCTCAAGCACAAGCAAGTGAACTACACCTTACATATTGTAAGCAGTAATTGGCTGTTTTAAGCTTCATGTAAAGTGACTCGGTTCGGCTTCATGTAAAGGGACCATCCGTCGACCATCGGAACCATTTACAAGCAGAAAGATCGCATCACAGAGAATGTTAAGGTTATATTTGATACTGTATTTGATATCTGATGAGTGAATTTGATTAAAATTTATCTATTTGAAATTATTTTGCTTGAATTTAATTTATTTTAAATTAATGTTGCTATTATTTGATATGTTTGAGTGGTGGTCTAGTGGTATAGGGCGCTGGATTGCTGATCCAAAGATCCAAAGATCCCCCCCCCCCCCCAACCCCCCCCCCCCTTGCAGTTAACTGGGTTATCAAAGGCGGGCCATGTCTCTCACTGTCTATAGTGAGAGGCATGTAAAAGAACCATTGCTGACTTTCATAAAGAGTAGGCTGCAAAGTCATCAGCTTGTTTCTGTCCCTTGCTAAAAAGGGTTGTGACAGGAAGGGCATCCAACGTAAAAACCTCTGCCAAATCAAATGTGTGAATCAGATGATTCGCTGTGGAAACTCCCGAGTAAAAGGGAAAAATCCGAAAGGAAGTCAGACAGACAGACATTATTTGATATGTTTAATATTATTTTACAATGTTATGTTTATAATAATTGATTGAGGGGTGTTTTATGAGATACGGTAATGGTATTTATGGATGTATAGTACAGTATGAACATCATACGTCACCAGAACATACAGTAACAACTTACTTTTTTTTCAACTTGCGTTCGGCCGTCCGGAACCAAACAAAATTGCAAGTTGGGGAGCGTCTGTATAATATATATCCTGTTAAGCTCTATGATGCCACTGAAATGCTGGGTTAGCACCGTCTCTTCTGAAAAAATAAAACTTTCTCCTGAAGAAACGACCGTTTCCTCTGAAGAGCCTGAAGAGGAATAATCATCTGAGCTGTTGTAGAGCTGTAGTATTAAAGTATTTTTCAATTATTCCAGTACAGTGCCTAAGTTCATGTTTAGAATGTGTGTCTGCTTTTTCCGCTCCCGCTGAGGGGCGTGGCTGAGCTGCTCGGACTGAAATTGAATGATGTGTCCGTATGCAAATATGCAAACCGTGCAAATATGAATATTGCAAACCGTGAGTGCAAAACCACGAATAGTCAAGGGTCTACTGTAATGTAGTAAAATGTAGTAATGATTAAGAAAAACTTAATTTTTTACTGTGACGATGCACATATACATATATATACACGCACATACTGTATATATCTCACACACACACATACGTGTGTGATATATTTATTGATAATAAAATTAACATTATACAGTACGCATATATATACTAGTACACACATACATACACACACACACATATATATATATATATATATATATATATATATATATATATATATATATATATATATATATATATATATATATATATATATATATATATCTTCTTTTCCTTTAGGCTGTTCCCTTCAGGGGTCGCCACAGCAAAGGATCTGCCTCCATCTCTCCCTATCCTCTGCATCTTCTACTCTTACTCCAATGACCTTCATGTCTGCCTTCACCACATCCATAAATCTTCTCTTTGGTCTTCCTCTGGGCCTTTTGCCTGGTAGTTCCAACCTCAGCATCCTACTACCAATATACTCACTATCCCTCCTCTGTACATGTCCAAACCATCTCAATCTAGCCTCTCTGACTTTGTCTCCAAAACATCTAACATGTACTGTCCCTCTGATGTACTTATTTCTGATCCTATCCATCCTCGTTGCTCCCAAAGAGAACCTCAACATTTTCATCTCTGCTACCTCCAACTCTGACTCCTGTCTTTTCCCCAGGGCCATAAACCATAAAACATTGCTGGCCTCATCACCGTCTTGTACACTTTTCCCTTCGTTCTTGCCGATACTCTCCTATCACACATCACACCAGACACTTTTCTCCATCCATTCCAACCTGCCTGCACTCGCTTCTTCACCTCTTTTCCACACTCTCCATTGCTCTGGATTGTTGAGCCTGAGTACTTAAAATCCTCCACCTTTCTTATCTCTGCTCCCTGTAATCTCACTGTTCCTCTTGGGTCCTTGTCGTTCGCACACATGTATTCCGTCTTACTGAGACTAACCTTCAATCCCCTCCTTTCCAGGGCATACCTCCCCCTCTCTAGATTTTCCTCCACTTGTTCTCTGCTCTCACTACAGATCACTATGTCATCTGCAAACATCATAGTCCATGGAGATTCTTGTCTAACCTCGTCTGTTAGCCTGTCCATCACCATAGCAAACAAGAAGGGGCTGAGAGCTGACCCTTGATGCAGTCCCACCTCCACCTTGAACTCTTCTGTCACACCGACAGCACACCTCACCACTGTCTTACATCTCTCATACATGTCCTGCACCACTCTAACATACTTCTCTGTCACTCCAGACTTCCTCATACAATACCACAGTTCTTCTCTCGGCACCCTGTCATATGCTTTCTCCAGATCCACAAAGGCACAATGCAGCTCCTTCTGACCTTCTCTGTACTTCTCTATTAACATCCTCAAAGCAAACACTGCATCTGTGGTGCTCTTTCTTGGCATGAAACCAAACTGTTGTTCACAAATGCTGACCTCTGCCCTTAGTCTTGCTTCCACTATTCTTTCCCATAGCTTCATTGTATGGCTCATCAACTTTATCCCTCTGTAGTTGCCACAACTCTGTACATCTCCCTTGTTCTTAAAAATGGGCACAAGCACACTTCTCCTCCATTCCTCTGGCATCTGCTCAATTTCTAAGACTTTGTTGAATATTCTTGTCAGAAAATCTACTGCTATCTCCCCTAGACACTTCCATACCTCAACTGGTATGTCATCAGGGCCAACTGCCTTTCCACTCTTCATCCTCTTCAATGCCCTCTTCACTTCTCCCTTACTAATCTTTGCTACTTCCTGCTCCTCAACGGTCACCCCTTCTACTCTTTTTTTTTTTCTTTCTCATTTTCTTCATTCATCAGCTCTTCAAAGTACTCTTTCCATCTTCCCAGCACACTTCTGTCATCAGTCAATACATTTTATATATACTCACTATCCCTCCTCTGTACATGTCCAAACCATCTCAATCTAGCCTCTCTGACTTTGTCTCCAAAACATCTAACATGTACTGTCCCTCTGATGTACTTATTTATTATATATATATATACCGTATTCGACATGATCCAAAAAATGGAGTGGGTGGCGCTTCTTAAAATGATTACCAGCGGAGTGGAACTGTAAGTGCTTATTACCATAGAGGTGAAAAACATGAATAATAACAGAACAATAAAAGTTTTACTGGTAATTTTGTTATTCATTTTGTGGTATCAACCAAATTACTTACATGCAAGCTGAAAATAAACAGAAAACAGCATAATTTTTTAAAAAAAGACCCCTTTAATTTTCCCTCTCAGTGATGTTCCTTTAAGTATTTTCCCCCAATGTAAAATCCAGCCAATCAACATGAATGTCAACTTTAGCACATGTCACATTGAAAAGCATATGGCCAGAAAAGTCTTTAAATGTATGAAGTTAATGAGCAGGAGAACGGGGTGAAAAATACTCATCACTTTCTGATAAGTCCATATCTGGCTCATCACGCCATTCGTTCAGAGCCTCATTTTACCCTTACAGAGACTGCTCGAATAAAATTGGTAAGTTTGATCTACCATTTTGCTCTCAGTACACATGGGTGGTTATTAGACATAAGATCAAAAACACTGGGGGGGTGTCTGTATGTGTGTAATGTGTGTGTGTGTGTGTGTGTGTGTGTGTGTGTGTGTGTGTGTGTATATATGTATAAGACTTTATATATAAAAGATTACTTCTTTTAAACATACAGCACTGTAGTGTTCAAAAATGCCCACTAGATAGTGATATTGCATTATATTTATTTTGCATTGTATTATATTTAAATGAAGTGGATAACAATGAAATGACATGGCGTGGATACTTCGTGCTTGAATTAACATGCTACAGAGCATAAAATCTCACACACAAACATTCTAAACATTAACTTAAGTACAGGACTGTACTGGAATAACAACTGACGATAGAACCTGCTGTACTGGAATAACTGAGAATGGAACCTGCCACAGTATTCTGGATACTTCTAGTTAATAGAAGTATCCAGAATACGAAGACAGGTTCCATTTTGATGATGACCTTGTTGCATACAACATTTACCTTCTGAGCACTTCCACAAAAACTCCATGCTACAGGACTGGACTTTCATTCACTTTATAATGGCACCCTACTGCAGCAAAATGTTTTCCTTCCTGAATCATATCAAGCACTTCTACTTTTTCATGCAGCGTCTTTACCTTTTTCTGGCGCTTTGGCATCGTACCAGAAGCCTGAGAAGGTGCGCAGCGTTTGGGTGGCATGACGGAGCTTAACTGTAATTAAAAACACACACTAAAAACGCACATGCACAAAGTGTGCGCGAATGAGGAAAAAAGAGGCATTACATCATCTCAGCCAGTCAGCAGAAGGGAGAACAGCCATTGGCTGAATTTGAATCACTTTACAGTTGCTCGGCAATCCGCGAATATGTGGGGGTGCAAGTGCAAAACCGCGAATAGTCAAGGGTCTACTGTATGTAAAAAATCTTCCCAGTCGTTCCCAAACATTTGTAATTTTCTTCAGTCAGAGCCCTTTTTGAATTTTTGTTTTTTAAGAAAGGATTTTTAAATTAAATGTAAAAATGTAATGATATGATTTTTATTTCACTTTCCAGCTTTTGAAAAAAAACTCCAACTGATTAATAATAAATGAAGAGTGAGTTTCAGCCTTTATTATGAATATGGAAATGAACATGTCACACACAAGCTGTGACATGCAAACTTTTTTTCTCCTTCCAATGCAAGAAATGTATTCAGACAGGGGCCTAAATGATCAGAGCATTGCTGTTTATTAAAAGGCTCGCCCCTTTCCACAAGGGAATGGTGAGTTCCCAGAAATCCCAAGTTGATTTACAGGTAAGTCTGTTGGGTTTTTACACCTGAGCCTAGTGGCTTAGCCTCGTGGCTCATCAGGCCGGTGCTTATCCCCGGTTTCCGTAGCGAGAAGCGTCCAGGAGTTCAATTTCCCCTGGATGGGACGCTAGTCCATCGCAGGTTACCTTCCCAGTATATTTTACTAGTACCCATTTATACTGCTGGGTGAACAGAGGCACACTTGTAGTTGAGACCTTGCCCAGGGGCAACTCACAACCTCCTGATCATGAGCGCAGCACCCTAACCACTACGCCACCGGCCCCACAAGTTGATTTACAGAGTAGGTAATATTACCTGAGCTCGATTCAACCAAATTAATTTTGTCCAAATAGATCTAAGAGCGGGACAATGCTGGATGTCTGATCCCAGGCTCAGGGGTTTAAACCCCACTATCAACGGGTTCTCACTGCTATCCCCAGTACAGCTGCCTGGGTTATCAAAAGCCAGCCATGTCTCTCAATTTCTGTGGTGAGAGGCATGTAAAGAACCATTGCTGACTTTTGTCAAGAGTGGCTGCATAGCCATAAGTGTATTTCCGCTGTGCGATGACCTTGCGAGCTGTCCAGGTCTCACCCATGGTGGTTGGTTGAAATGGGTGCCAGTTTCCGTGTAAGCCAAATTAGGAGTAAGTGGTTCAGAAAATGAATGAGGTCTCGGAGCAGGCTTTCAAGAATCACTTAATGTTTCCTCATGACAAAAAGTCATGTCGCTTTATGGAATCATACTTTCGTCTAACTAAACCTGCTGTGGTGATATCTGCTGCCAGACTGTTTTCTCCCCCAGACTCCACAAAGAGCTTTTGGGACATTCTGTGTTCCTTCAGGTTGGCTGTGACTGTTCATTTGAGTCGGAAGGGTCAAGCTCTAATTCCGTTCCACTGCACATCTGCAAACCTCTGGATCAAATGACATAATCTCTCTCTCTCTCTCTCTCTCTCTCTCTCTCTCTCTCTCTCTCTCTGTGGTGTTTTCTGCTGTTGGAAGACAGGTTTTTTTTGTTTGTTTGTTTTTTTTTTTTGTTTTTTTTTATAGGAATGTGGGGTTGAAATGTGCACAATGAAGCCTGTATGGCCAGAAAACTGCCAGCATATTACTTTTCTCTGCTTTTTTTCATTAGTCATCTCTTATTTTTTCTTTCTTTAACTTTTACAGAAATGTTCTTGTTTGGAACAGTGCAGAGATTGCATTTTTTTAAATAGAAACCTAGTATCATGGGGATTCACTGAGTAAAATAGAAACCCTCCCACCAAGGACTACATGAGTATGAAAGTGAAAATTCAGCTTATACTAATGGTATACGGGTGATAATTGGATGGTGAGGGCGTGGAATTTAACACTTTTCTTCATATTTAGTTGTTTATTGATCTCCCTCTCCTGTCATCTCTTTTTTTTTCCCCATGCATTTATGTGGCTGCTCTCTTATGGTTTCAGATTTCCTGTTTAAGTTCCTTGTGATTGGCAGTGCAGGGACTGGGAAATCCTGCCTCCTTCATCAGTTTATTGAGAATAAATGTAAGTGCTTAATAATTTTCAGCCTTGCACGGATACTTTTCATGACAACCTTTTGGCAGAAGCGACAAGGGAAATGAAAATTGTGGAAATAATATATTCTGATGTGAAAATTTTGTAAATGTGGAGAAATGTTTGTATCCTGCTTCTCTCTCTCCTTTCTCCGCTTTATTCTCTCTGTGTGTGTGTGTGTGTGTGTGTGTGTGTGTGTGTGTGTGTGTGTGTGTGTGTGTGTGTGTGTAAATTTGCAGACAAGATAATTAACTAGAGTAAATATTGGGCTGATCAACTTCAACTCATCCAATTTGTCAGGGTTACTGCACATTTTTGTTCCGCTTATAGCATTTAACAGATTCACTTATCCAGAGCGACTTATAGAAAAACATCCTCATGATAACTCACTAGGTCATGGACAAATAAGGCATTTTAGATTATTGACATTAATTAAATGCCAAACAAAAACCAAGTCATTATTTATTCTATCTAAGTATACAGTGACTGTAAACTATGCCTTAACTGACAGACTGTTGAGTGCTGGCACATGCAAGATGTTTATTTTAGAACAAATTTAATGCATATCTCTTACAACAATTCGGGAAATCGACCCATAGTGCATAAAATTATTCCTCAAAAATTAATCTCTACTGGTTTCTGGTGAAATTAGAATTTTTGTACTTTCTTAGCATCTACAGCAGGGGTCCCCAAACTTTTTCCTGTGAGGGCCACGTAACTTTCCCCCTCTCTGATGGGGGGCCGAGGTCAGTCTGTAACAGAAAAAGTGTGACGATCGCAGGGCTGCCTAAACGTAAACATTTATTGTTTTCCAGTGAGCCACACATAACCAAATATTAGTAACCTTTTTTGGGATCTTTACAGAAAAAAGTCAGAAAATAAATAATAAAAGAAACGCTGCTTGCTATCAGTTGAGCAACTTGAAAGCTGCCCGAACAGACGACTGGTTCAGCTGAGCCTGGCATACAAATGTATTCTCCTGAGCTAATGGTCAATTTTTTAGCTTTGAGAGTTTGTCTACTCGCATTTGGCCTTGTAAGCAATCATACTCGTCTTTGTGACGGGATTCAGAATGTTGTATTCTTTGAATATCGCCACTGTCTCTTGACAGATGATACAAACAACCTTTTCTTTGCATTGAACAAAAAATAATTGTTTGTCCACTGCAGGTTAAATACCCTGCATTCTGAATCAAATTCTCTTTTCCATAACCTTTTCACCATTATTCCGTTCTATTTGACAGGGGAGAGTCTAGGATTTTCGTTTCGGGGTGGGGTGGGGGGGCTCCAGATAGGGGCACAGAAGGTAGAAGGGTAGAATAGGGTGTCATGTTCTAGGTGTGTATTAGTCTTGATCGTGTGGCCAGACTAAAAAAAATAATAATCATACTGCATCTCTGGTATTGTTCAGGGGGCCAGGCCAAATGTGGAGGCGGGCCATAGTTTGGGGACCACTGATCTACAGTATAAAATGTCTTCTACCCTCTGTCATGTTCCAGTTAAACAAGACTCCAATCACACCATCGGGGTGGAGTTTGGTTCGAGAGTCGTCAACGTTGGTGGAAAAACAGTAAAACTGCAGATCTGGGACACAGCAGGACAGGAGCGCTTCAGGTAAAAGCCTCTGAATGGTAACACAAAGAAAAAGTCCTGGTTCACTTGAAGTTTGATTGACGTCACCTGGTCGTGGCTTCTCATAGGTCAGTGACTCGTAGCTATTATCGGGGCGCTGCTGGGGCTCTTCTTGTCTATGACATCACGAGGTAAGACAATCAGTTTTTTAGGAAGTCCTTGATTTGTAAGCTGATGACCAGCTTAAGATATTGTTGTTATTCTTATATCAGTATTAAGTAAATAATAAGCACTGTAACTGAAACAAGAATTACTGGGCCACTGGACTTCACTCAGCTGTTTGCTTGTACACCCATAATTCAAATAGACCATGACAGTAGCGCTTCATTCTGGGGAGCGTTGTACTGTCACCATACATCACAGTGTGATAGTGACAAGCATGTGTTAAAATGTACACAGCAGCAGCATGGAAAGATTTGTTGGCCGAGCTTTTGAGCTGGTCCGAACCGAAAGGGTGGTGGTGAAAGTGTAGCTCCAAGGGTTGTTTATTGAGTCATGCAGTACATTTGAGCGAGAATTTCCGTGTGTATTGTTTTACATTTATGGTGGCCATCTTTCCCACATTCTCATATTACTGACTTCACTCCCTGAACATGGGTTTTTGCCTCCAAGGTAAATAATGAGTTAAACCAAAACCTTTCCTGATACACAGTACAAGAATCTTATCATAACGAGTGATAAGGTCATCATAGATACGGAGGTGCATTTAGCCAGTTTTCCAATATTGTGGTTGTTGATCCTGAAAACAGATATCTTGTTGCCTTATTTTCCCCATGGATCAGTATGCAATTCTTGGTTAATGACTCATTTTGTGTGGTCTGTGCAATCCTCAGTCGAGAGACCTACAATGCTCTGACTAACTGGCTGACGGATGCTCGGACACTGGCCAGCCCCAACATTGTCATCATCCTTTGCGGGAATAAGAAAGACTTGGATGCTGACCGTGAGGTCACTTTCTTGGAAGCGTCTCGTTTTGCCCAAGAGAATGGTGAGCTCTATGTTATGTATTTGTTTTTATATAAGCTTTATGTAATAATATGTGAGGCGCTCCACCGAATGTAGGCGCTTGTCGCAAGTGACATATGGTGCTTGTCAGACAAAGCACGGCTTTTCCGGACTTCCGATCTTTCAAGTGAGCAAGTGAAGGTTGAGTACTAAACAAGTATTCAACACGCACTTGCTCACTTGAAAGACTGGAAGTGCCAAAAAGCTCCACCTCTCATGTGAAGATCTACACATGACCTTTTGCATAATCCGATTAACAGGATACAAACAAGCAAACTAGAAGTAAAACATAACCTCCTTGGTGAAGGGAATAATACTGCATATATCACCTAGAGCAGGGGTCCCCAACCACCGATCCGCGGCTCAATATTTCATTATTTCCGTTTTATTTATTATCTGAGTCTGAACGATCTTTATTTTTGAAAAATCTTTCATTTTGAAAAATGACCGGATTCTCTCGGTTACATGTCGGTCATCTGAGCACTAAAGTGTAACCCACAAGGGGACAGCACATGAACAGAAGCGAGTTGGACATGTTTCAAACAATAGCGGAGATTTTGGGTGAGACTGAGCCTGAGCCTTCATTCTCCCAGCGGGTGCACCATCTCCTGTGATTTTTTGTTTGTTTGTTTGTTTGTTTTTTTTACAAAAGTTTGAGCTCTACTTCTTTCAGTTGTTGAAAAATAACATTCATGGAGTGCTTATTAATAATAATAACAATAATGATAATAATAATAATAATAATTTATATAAATAAAGTATATTTACAATATAAACAATCTAGGACACTCCCCTCCCCCCGGTCTGCGGTAAAATTGTCAAGCGTTGACCGGTCCGCAGTGATAAAAAGGTTGGGGACCCTCGATCTAGAGAACACCAACATACAGTGAAGCACAAGGTGGTAGTAGTGCTTTTACCTGATTGTTTTTGTTTGTTTGTTTGTTTTAGAGTTAATGTTTTTGGAGACGAGTGCATTAACTGGGGAGAATGTTGAAGAAGGGTTTCTTAAATGTGCCCGCACAATTCTTAACAAGATCGAGTCTGGTAAGTAAACACTCTTATGAAAAATGATCTAAATGGACATTCTGTTATTCTTGGTGTATCCTTTAGGTTTGATACCCATTCATGTTTGTGTTAGGAAATTGACACAAAGGGTTATTTGCCTGCATATGAATTTAAGTCTATGTTCCTGTCTTCTGATAAGGTGAGCTGGACCCTGAAAGGATGGGCTCTGGTATACAGTACGGCGATGCATCTCTGAGGCAGTTGAGGCAGCCCCGGGGCTCTGTTGCACAAGCCAAGCAGCAGTGTAACTGCTAGGGATGGGACAGACTCCCACCATCCCACCCACACACACAACCTCTCCTGCTTCAGGTCCGGTCACAGTCCTTGAAATTCAACAAAGTCCTTGTGTTGAAAAGCAAAACACCTACACACTGTAATTCGACAAGGTTAACATTCATGTAAAAACAACGACAGTAACCCATTTGTTTGAACAGACTTAAAATATTATTACATGAAAGGAGCCCGACAAAGATCAACCTCAGTCTGCTTCCTTTAATACCTGAAAAATACCTTTTGAGTTTCTCAACGCACCATAAATAAATCCGCTGTCATACAAGACAACCACAAATTATACAGATGTTGCTTTAATATGTTAATAGTTAACTAAATCCCATGACAGCCACTAAGTCTGAGGTACATAATTGTTTTAGTACAGACTGCTGGAAACATCACCATAATATGAAATTTAAGTTATGACACATGTACGAGGATCCTTTAAGAGTTTTACTATAATCTACACAGAAACATAAAGAAAAGCAAACTAGAATTAATTTTTATATTTCATTTTTATTTAACCATGACAAAGGCAGAACAGTTGAGCTCAGTGTAGCTAGTGGCATTGTTTTAGCCTACCCATTCAAACCCATTCAGAGTTTAGTATACAAATGCTCCCCAGCTCACGAACGAGTTAGGTTCCAGACGGCCATTCGTTAGATGAATTTGTTCGTAAGTCGTTACAGGGCATTCTTTAGAGGGGAACGCATGTGTAAACTTTGTATAAGTAACATATACGAGTTTGTACTGTATACAATCTCTCTCTCTCTCTCTCTCTCTCTCTCTCTCTCTGTCACTCTCTCCATAATCATCTGTACATTATCAATATCATTATGTCCCGTGATTAAACTCCTGGTTCCTCTCAAGCACAGCACAGCGGATCTGATCAGATTTACAGAGAGTTTCACTCTTATCCAGTTCATTATAATACTGGAGTCAATTTGTTTCTTCTTTGAAAGTTTTGGCACGAGTTTAGAAATGTATTGTTCTGTTGGACCTCAGGGGTAAATCACATGTCAGCCACGCCCCTCTGCCGGAGCCTAGCATTAAATGTACCTCATGATAAAGTTTAAAGTTTAATCATATTTCATACTTATATTTATGATATATCTTTCTATAGATTTAATTCCATTTGTATTACTACTTGTTCTTCAATTTCATTTCACTTTCATTTTCACTTTCGACCTCGGACAGCCCTGTTCGTATCTCCGGATGTTCGTAAAATGAATGTTAGTAAGTTGGGGAGTGTCTGTATAAAGTACTACATGGAAATGTAACTAAACTACACTATGGTTTAATA
Organism: Plotosus lineatus; assembly: GCA_024760905.1. Taxonomy (NCBI): domain Eukaryota; kingdom Metazoa; phylum Chordata; class Actinopteri; order Siluriformes; family Plotosidae; genus Plotosus; species Plotosus lineatus. The sequence goes on along the minus strand of CM045747.1, from coordinate 15,735,300 downwards.
TATACAGTGATCCCTCGCTACGTCGTGCTTCAGTTTCTGCGGCTTCAGTGCATCTTGGGTATTTCAAAAATATTCATCGAAAAATAAAAAAATAGGAAAAATGTTAAGGAAAATGCTACGAAATAAGGCTAATTATGCAAAAAAAAACCAAAAAACCCAAACGAAAAACACCCCAACAAAATTACTTACCTTTTTATGTGAGGTGTGCATCTGAATGTGCGTGAGCACGTCTGTATGTGTGTGTATTTATATTTTACTCACATCTTATGCATTACTTGTGAATGTTTAATTATTATTATAAGCATTTATAGGGTTGAATATGTATTTATTGATATTCTACTTTGAATATTCTATTTTGTGGAAATGGGTGGTGGTGGGGGGGGGGTGATCCTCGGTCCCAATTAACCATGGAAAGTGAGGGATCCCTGTATTACACAGAAACACAAGTGGGGGGGAAGAAACCCAAAATAAAATAAAGTTATTTTTATTTTTATTTTTTTTAATCGTGGCTCCGCCTACCCGAAGTGCCTGACATTTCGATTCATGCATTATCCACTCTGGGTAATGTTTTTAATCTGATAGCAGTGTGAGCTATAGCATTAACTTGGGCATCGTCATCTCTTATTGCTGAGGCCTGATTGGTTAGCTTCTGCTACAGGTCTTCAAAAGACTGACTTTCACTGTTCTTTCTGATGTAAAACTGATGACTTTCAGTTCCACATGTCAGGACTTATTTCTCTCTCCCTCTTCCTCTGTCACAGCTCCAGGTGTGTCTGGGTGTCATCACCCCCCCCCCCCCCTTCCCGAACCTGCTGAGACACTTAGAAACATCTGGATCACTTTGTATGAAGTCTATCTGCAACTTGCATCGACAACCACTGAGCTGATGGTAAAAGTGGTGTGGAGGAATCTTGCAGATTTTAACCTTATCCTGTGATTCTTGTGTGTACGACACACTCACTTTGTTAATGTAGAGTAAACATTCATCAGCCTATTCTCTGTGCACCAGGCTAAAGCGTAGATGATCATGTTCTCTATATATTTTATACAATGTCAATGACCTCAGCGCATCAGTTGACTTGCGGTCCCTCTGCAAATCAAGGCTTATCCAATTCTGAGTAGATCTTCTTTACACACTGTCAACTGGGTGGCTGGTTGAAGCCAGCCGAAACTAGTTATTCTTTCTGCAGAGACCAGTTTTGAAGACTGTATACTGTGTCCATGAATACTGCAGCATTGCCCTGCTTTTGAGATGTTCCTGCTCTTACGGTATGATGTGTATTTTGTGTAGGTGCATTAAATATAGGCCAAGCTTTGTATACTTAATTCTATTTCCTATAGATCATTATGTTGGATATGCACCTAAAGAGAAGTATCTGCAGCTGAGAACTCGAAGCACAAAGGGGAGTTGGTTGATCTACTCCATCTGAACTATTGAATTATTGAGTGCATATCAGTTCTAGTGGAATGGCTTGTGCAAGTTATCATGTTGATATCTTAACCTGCACAAATCATTTTGCACTGGGAGGATCATTGTCTGAAGGTATCCGGCCGTGTTATTTATTGACATAAAACAAACCCCAAACTTCATGATGGAGAAAGGATTTTATTCGATTTCATAGATTTATCTTAAAACTGAAAGATGACTTTATGTCTCCCAGCTATAACATGCACCCAGGATATAGCATTCTAATCATGAACTTAAAATGAAAGTTAATTTTTGCACTTGGGCACAGAAATCCATAATAATGCTGTTGTTTAATAATTACAAAGCTTTCTGCATTGTGTGATAAGTTGAGAGCCATCACACACGAGAGAGACCAGAAACTGAATCAAAGATTCTGTCCAAGGCCAGGCATTTTCACCAAGAGACTCAGCCAAGAGAATGGCAGGATGAATGTTTAGGGTTCTTCCCCCTCCTGCTCTGTCTCTCTCTCTCTCACACACACACACACACACACACACACACACACCAATCCTTTTACACATCCAGTGTTTTAGATATCATCTCTGTGATGTGTGCTGGTCCTCTTTCTCTCTTTCTTTTCCCTCTGCAAGTGCACTTTTTGACTGTTAATATACTGTACCTATAGAATTGTAAAAATTTGCAGTAATCTAAAATATATATAGTGTCAGTTATTATAAGGAGTAATCATTCCATAATAAATAAGACTGAAGCTTAATTCTGCACGATTTCCGTGGTCCAAATTTATGATGCTATTCTTTTAGGTAGTTGGAGGAGACAATGTCATGCAAAATCATGTTTCATTTATTTTTCACACTGCCTGCCTGGTCTCAGTTCATTGACTGTGTTTGTGCGGCTTAAGGTGTAGAAATAATTGAAAAAGGGTTATGTATTTATTAATGATTTCTCTTCACCTAACCTGAAATATTCTAGTACTGTTGCTGGGCATTTACAAAGCTAAATCACATGAAAAAATTATTTGACATCAAATTGGCTCCTGTGCTTCGGCAGACTGAATATTCATGGAAGTTCTACTAGCAGTCTGGTATATGGCTAAAATATGAGCTGTATGCATAACTAAATAAATTAAAAAAAAATGTTTTTTTTCTTGATTTTGAGAGCAGTGTCTCGAATCTGTATTTAAAGACTTGCCCATGTACTGCAGAAACTCATTTGTTGCTTAGCAACCAGTGTGGTTTTGTTCACCCATGAATACTGTATATCTGAAACATCCATTTATGTAAATAATATTGATCTTTGTCTATTGGATTTTTTTTTTTTTTTTTTGGGGGGATGCTTGATCAATTTTAAGGATTAACTGTAAGTAAAGTTTGTTTGTTTTTTTTATGTTATGCAGTGAGTCAGTTTCTTGTTTATTGTTTGGTCACACCCTTGTAACTGACCTGGGGCAGGACAATTTAACCTTGATTGCAAAGGGTCGTTGTGGGTGCAGGTTTTCATTCCAACCAAGAAGCCATGGACATCCACAGCCGATATTCTTTGTATAACTTCCATTAAAGTGAAGGGGGAAATAAAGTCCCACCCAGTGTGCCGCTGATTGTAAAATTATCTTCATTTAATCTGAAGTTTCCCATATCAAACAAATTACATTTATCCTGCTTCACTTACGGGCCGCCTCACTAGTTTTCCATTGTTGCCCTATTGGATTGTTTTCACAGTAGGACAGACCCACTGTAACCTCTCACAGCATTTTGGGGGGAAATAGTTATTTTCCTAAAGATGTGACCTTGTTATCACTACTACTGCACATAAAAGTTGTCTCAGGATGTTCATGGAGAAATGTTCTGCCAATTTCTGTTTCACTATTCTAACAGTTTATCGCTCTCTTTTTTTTTTTTTTTTTTTAATGTAGTTTCAGAAACTGAATAATTTGAAATACTATAATCACATTATTCTGAACAGCGTGTATGATTGAGATTATGGTGAAAATTTGTTAATAGTTCCGAGCCAGCAGGGATAATTTATACTGGATTAACAGTAGGGTGGCATATCTGCTACATGAAGTGAAAGGGTTAACAGTCTCGAATTTTTATTTATTTTTCTAATATTTGCCCATAATCAACATTTTTGTTTATGGAAATAATTCTAACACAATTAGAAAGTGACTTGGTGAACAGGGTTAAAACTTTAATTCGTACATTATCATTTTTTTGATGGGATGCGACTAAATTGAGCTCAAGTTTTTAATAAGCATTTGGTTCCCATATTTCTTTTAACCTTCTGGTCCATTTAAAATCAAACTTGGATGATGTTTTCACTTAAGACATTTTAGACCTAAAAAAAAAAAAAAAAAACTCATCTATTTACCACTAGATGGTGCTGCAGCCTAACAAACGTGGACACATCCTTTCACCAGATCGCACATTCTGGGTAAATTGTCATTGGTAAGTTAATCAGAATGCATTTAAATGTGCTTTATATCCAAGATAAACATCATCTAATTTTGAGCTTTTATTTCTCTTTCCTTTTTTTATGGGTACATATTGAACTGAACAGAGGAAATAAAACACATTACCTCCACTCTGCAATCTCACAAGGACAAGTGCATAATAGATTTCAGATGAAAACAAAAATAACAATGAAAACTGACATTCAGATAAAAATGTAATCTTTTTTTTTTTTTTAATCATGTTTATTGGAGCAGAATTAGGGATTGTGATTAAGCCTGGTCAAGTGCTGTAAATAATATGGAATGGTCATTTCTTGCATGTAATGGTCCAGGTCTAAGCTTAATCAAAATCCACAAAACCAGTCCAGAGAGGCTCGAGGCTGGCCAGAGCTGTTGCTATGGAAGCACGAGTTGGGAGCAGAGCCACAGAATTTGGAGATAAAAAGTAGATGGAGTCTTTTGTCGCGTAGTTTCAATGCGAGTGCTGCAAGATCTCTTTAGCCTTGCGGGATAAACAGGCTCCTTATCACTGCCTGCCTTTGTTTATTCAGCCAACGAGCTACAATTACAGCTAACAGCTCAACTTCGAGGTGTCGAAGATGCTCATCTCACTGGTGGGCTAATGCTGAGCAGTTTGTGTACATGTTGGTACTAGTAACTATGTAAAGACAGTGATCTTTGCCTGAAGGTTTTTTCAGACTATGAATGAGCTAAAATACATGTATATAGATAGATAGATATATATATATATAATACACACACAATACAAATTTCCCAGAACTAAATGGTGTTTGGGGGGGGGGGGGGGGGGGTCCATTTTATACATGGATGTAGACCGATCTCAAATCGTTTCTCGGCTATTCCAGTTCTAATAAGTTTTCTACATCATGCTGGATATCGGGTTTAGTGTCAATGGGTTAATAGTCACAGATAAATCAGTCACACATTTCTATGGCAAAATTCTAACCTCTTAACATGGAAAATGTAACTGGAGGAGGAAACAGAAAGACAATCCTGACTACACAAAAGGCCTCGCCCCAAAAAAAAAAAAAAAAAAAAAAAACATGTCCTTGAAATTGATGGAATTATAACCTGAAAGCACTAAGGTAGAGCAAAGGACCAAAATAGGCTGTGCCATATTGAGGCCTTCCTCTCTTCCTTAAAATCCGCAAAGGTATACGTACTATTGAATGGGCTATGAGGCATTTAAACCTTTATACTTCTGTATTCAACTGATAGAGACCGCTGAATTGAGTCTTAAACAACTTTTTAAACACCTGAATACCTGAAAAGGTAGTTAAAGAAATCAGGTACACGCTTTCATACCAGACTTTTCATTCCTCACCTGCATTCAGTCATCTTTCATCATGTCATAAAGTATTTATAAACACCCACACTCTTCGTCTTACATAGCACAGCTTTAAGAGGCTGAAATGTCAGGTTATATATTTATCATTGACAACATCTACACACATACAATATAGACTGGCTCCCAGCAGGTTCGAGAGGATCCTGCTGCTGCCGCGGTGGCGTATGGCTGTATTTCAGTGATGTCTCTATTCCAGTGACTGCAGCATGAGAAGTTGCTTCAGGACCTTCGTCTGGCTCGTTTCTCGAATCTCACCAGCAAGAAACATCTCATCTACTACTGTGTACACCTGAGAGAGAGAGAGAAAGAGAAGAGAAGTACAGCAAACGAACTACAGGTTTGGACAAACTTATAGCGACCCTTCATTTGGCGATCGTCGCTTTCAGTTTTGGTCAGAATTTTAAAATCACTGATGAATGTCATGGCAGTGTTGGACTTTCGGTGAAATCTGTTTTTGTTTTCTGATGCAAAAATGAGTGTACCATAATGTTTTTGGTTTTCTGAAATCAACTTCTTTTACTTTCGGCTGCTCCCTTCAGGGGTCGCCACAGCAAATCATCCGCCTCCACCGCACAAAACCCGGGCCTCGACCGATCCGGTATGGGGGTAGTACTTCTGATTTGCATCATAAATGTTTGGCATTGGTTTTACGTCGGATGCCCTTCCTGACACAACCCTCTGCATTTCTCCGGGTTTTCTGAAATCAACATGAGGGTAAAATTGTACATAAAACAACTAATTTACCAGCTGTGATAGCACAGCTGGTGGTGTTTGTAATGCTGTCAATTTGTCGATATGTATAATTTATCCGTACCTATATCTCAAGAGCTGCTCATCAGATTTCTCACAAATGTTTCAGGTAACACCCTGAGACCAAATACAGAAATGGGTTTATTAAAAAGGTCAACGAGTCAAGTTCAAGATCTGCAAAATGGCCCCCGGTTGTTTATAACATCGAGCTAGTGGCTGTGTGATTCCTCCATTAGGGGTCTCCAGTAGGTTCAATGCTCTTTAGCCAGTTTTATTTCGATCAGACATTTTTCAGATCTCATATTTCACCACTCTTTTCTTCTAAACTGATTGGTTTCCTGGCAGGGACCTTACCATTAGTGTACACAATCCACATTTTTGGACAGGGTTAAGGTCAGGACATTCCAGAAGCTTAATGTTAGTCTGCTCTATCCGTTCCACAAGCAGTTTGACATGTATTAGTGTTTATTGTCAAGTGAAACCAATTGTGTTCCAAGAAACTGATGATTCATGGTTAGACTGAATTCTGTAGTTCTCCTTCTCACAACAACCCCAGAGCACGATACCACCGACAGCTGGTACAGCATTCTTGGGGTTGAATGTCTAATCTTTACTCCTCCAAGCATATCTCGGTTCACTGTTGCCAAAGCCTTCCTCCTGAAGCTTTTTTTTTTTTTTTTTTTTAATCCATGTGATCAGCTTTCATTTTACTAGAGCTTCATCCTGAATTTAGAGCAGGGCTTGTTTCTTGGACCGGAGCCTCTCAGCCCATGGTGATGTAAAACTCACTTGGCTCTTGACAGTGACATTGCAGTTCCAGCTGCTTCCAGTTCCGGACAGGTCTGTCCTTTGGTAGCCCCAAGGTCATTCCTGAGCTTCAAAACAATTTCCTCTGAGCTGATGACAGTTTGGGTCTTTTTTCCCAGACCATGGAAAAGTGGCAACACTTTGTAATAACATAAAACTAATAAGCTGATGATCTTGGAATCTGCAATTGTTTAGAAATGGCTTGGGGAGGCATAAAAGCGAGCATATCTGCCTCACAGCAAGAATGTCCTGAGTATGATTCCCAAGCTTGGGCGTTTCTACGTAGAGTTTGCATATTCTTGCTTGGGTTTCCTCCGATAGTCCAAAAACATGCACATTAAACTAATCGCCTGTTTTTAATTGACCCTAGGTGTGTGTGTATATTTTGCCCGAAATGATCTGGTAAGCAGTTCAGGGTGTACCCTGTATTTTCCCAAGGTACACTCAGACAGGCATCAACCTCCCTGTGACCCCAGTAGGAGTAAGCAGTTCGACGAATAGGTGAGTAGAAATGGCTTTAAGAGGAACGGAGGATAAATCTGCAATCCTCTTTCTCGGATTTGCGCTGCACCTTGGACTTTCCCACTGTACTATAGGTTGCTCAATCCAATGAATGCTGTCAAACAAATCGAATCCAAATATTTAGTGGATGTGTGAGTATAGTTTGACTCTATGTATTATCTGTAATCTCAATTTCATAAAACCAAAAATCAAGGAAAGACTACTGCCTCAAAAGCTTAGTTTTCTATTAAAAGTATCTACTGTACAAACATTCTGCCTCAGAAAAATAAATAAGTGAATGTATAAGTGCAGGGCAGTTGTGTTCATGATGACTATATGAAAACTGACCACATATGCTACAGTTACAAATAATGAAATATGTACGAAGAACTAAAGCAGTGGCACCGAGGCAGCGGTGGATCAGTGATTAAGGCTCTGGGTTACTGATCCAAAAAGTTGCAGATTCAGTCCCCAAGTACCACAACGCTGTAACTGTTGGGCTGTTGAGCAAAGAACATAACAGTCAATTGCTGAATTGTGTGTTTGATTTTTTTTTAACTATTCATCAAATTAAAAAATAAGGAAATTAAGGAAGAATAAGTGAAAAAGTTAAGGAAAATGCCGCAAAACAAGGCCAATTACACACACACAAAAAACAACCCCAACCCAAAACCCCCCAACAAAACCACTTGCATTTTTGTGTGTGCACGCGCACGTCTGTGTGTGTGTATTTTATTTACATCTTATGCATTATTTTTGACTGTTTGTTATTATAAGCAGTTATAGCATCGAATATGTATTTATTGATATTTTATACACATACATGTACGTATACGTTAGTCAGGGGGGGTCGATCCTACTTCATGGAATTCAACGGTCATGGGGGAACTCCGTCCCAATTAACCACGGTAGTGAGGGATTCCTGTATCTGTGTGTGTGTATGTATGTATGTATGTATATATATACACACACACACACACACACACACAGATACAGGGATCTATGTGTGTGTGTGTGTGTGTATATATATATACACACACACACAGATACAGGGATGTGTGTGTGTGTGTATGTGTGTGTAGATATATAGTAATCCCCCTTATCTCGTGGTTAATGGGGACCGGCCTTCCTCCCCCGTCCCCCCCCGCACGAAAAACCGTAAAATGACTTCTGCCACTTCTAAAGGACACCCTCCCACCTATATATTATATAAATTTATACAGGAGTTAATATTAAAGTGTTCTATGCCTGTTAATGTCATACAGGCAACGTGTATTAATATATAAATAAATTATACACCTTATAATGACAAATATATATAAATGCTGCATAACAAACTTTATAAATAAATTCATGGCCACGTCAAGAAGGAGAATCACTGGCGTCACAGGTGCTTGGTTTGGGACTCGTCAGTGCCTCCAGAGCATTTGCTTTAGTATGTATCATGTCAGTGTCCAAACTCGCAGGCATTTAACTCTCTCTCTCCCTCTCCATACACTGCATGTGCTGGTGAGGGGCGTGGCTGTTACCCATAGGCGAAATCCAGAGAGGGTACCTGAATTCACTCAGCTATCAGCGCTATAAGTAGCTCCGTGCTTGATCAGTTTCCGTGTTGATACTCTCCCAGTGATTTTGGTTTTTGTTTTTCTCTCACCACTATGGTGAACACGATTTTTCCCACGCTCCAGTGCTTCCCCTGAGCTCAATAAAAGTCATTGTTTCATGAGAGAGGAAAGGTGTGTTGGATGCTGGGAAATATCTCGACCAATCAGCTTGCTGGATTCACAGCCAATCAGAACACTCAAGTCAAGCAGGAGAACAGAGCATGTTGGGTAGCGTAGTTGAATGTACATGTAATGCTGTCAAGTGCGTGAATTTTGAATAATCTTAAATTTTTTAATTTCCCAATGGGAAATCCCACGATATTCCGGGAACGCGAAGTAGGAAACGCGAAGTGGCAGGGGATTACTGTATTTTATATTTTTATATTTTTATTTATATATATATATATATATATATATATATATATATATCGGACTGTGCCATCCTAGGAAAGTAATCAATGATTGCATGGTTTGAAGTTGACACCACCCGAAGGATTCTTATTTTTAATGGCGTTTCATTCGTTTTACGCAATAATTAACCCATCATAGCATCATTCATTATTGCTAAATAGCTGCTATTAGGATGCATTTCCTCTGAGCTGGTCGTGATATTGAAAAACAAAGATTCATTCTATCAAGGAGGTATTTTTGTTAAACAACACTATTTAGATCGCTGGTCGATGATGCCCAATAAAAGTCTGTGTAAGAGCTGTTACTATAGAAACAATAACATTAAATGAAACCATAATATGAAGCTATAAATGTGAATTGCAGACAGCACGAATGTCAGAGCCACTGTTACACACAATTACTCAACACCTGACCTTTAATTATCATAATATCATATTTTTACCACATTATCCATCCCATTCGATTTTTTTCTCTGCCATTTAGTCCATTTAGAGGCTTAAATGAGTGGTACCAACATACAGATATGATGTGAATTACTTCAGTATCTGATTAGATGGGAAAAATGCAATTATAAACAGACCGGCTAATTTTCTGTATTGTTTTCTTTATCAGTCTTGCTGTTGCTGGTGTGGGCGCAGTTTTGTTCAGACTCATCCATTAGACGGCTTTTAAAAATACAATCAGGCAATTAGCAATGGAGTAGCTGAACGCAATTATCACAGGCTCTTCTTAATTGCTTCCAGTTTTCCCTTTACATGAAGCCTCCTCCTTGCTGATATGATGTGCGTGTGCTTAATTGTATTATTGTTGCAATTATGCATCAAATACCTGTTGCCATAGTAATTCTGTACTGAGCTCGTAGCATATTTTTTCACTGCTTTACTTTCTAGCCAATTCAACATTGGCTTTATCGCTACATCATCTGAAAAATATTAAACCTTCTCATTGTTTCAGTGAATGTTTGACTGTGGAGGAGTTTGTACTCACCTTGTAGAAATTGAAGACCAAATCTAATTCACACACATTGTGGAAATATTCATTTAAGACCTAGGACACATGAGAATCACAATGAGAATCTCAGGCATTTTATACACCTTTTTGTTTAATTATTCAATGTTTTAACAATATTTAAAGTCCCAAAATCAACTCATGGCTCACTGGTATTTTTATTTTGTGTGCGCGCATGTGTATTTTCCTTGACTTACGAAATTAATCCGTTCCAAGGGTAAGCTCGTAAGTCAAACTGTTCATTAGATGAAACAAAAATTCCCATAGGAAATAATAGAAAGCCAATTAATCCGTTCCAACCCCCTCCCAAATTCATAACCTGACACAAACACGTACAGTCGGCTCCCGTTTTTCACAATAGTTCAGTTCTGGCCCTTCTTGCTTTAAAACCCTATGTATGATATTACATGTGCTAAACTCTGCTTCTTAAACACATTTTATAGACAGTCTTAGTCATTAATACAGTAATAATGCAGTAAAATGTAGTAATGATTAAGTAAAAACTTTTTAATTTTGTACTGTGATAATATTTATTAATGAATAAAGCGCTTAGGCTCCTTACCAGAAGCTAAAGATACAGGGCATTTGAGTGACATCATAGGGCTTAAATATTCATTTAAAAAAAAAAACCCAAAAAAACATGAATTCACAATCAGGTTGATGACGTGTCTTGAAGAAAGAAAAAAAAAAAAAAAAGAGGTGTACACCACATCTGCAACCAATCAGCAGGATGGAGAAACAAAGCTCTCAGCCATTGGCAAAATTTGAATCACGTGCCAGTGACTTCTGGCTTTGCCACTAATCCATGAGTATAATAATAATGCAGTAAAATGTAGTAATGATCAAGTAAAAACTCTTTAATTTTGTACTGTGATAATATTATTTATGAATAAATAACGCACTTAGGCTCCTTACCAGAAGTGAGAGAAGATGCATGGCATTTGGGTGACATCATAGGGCTTAAATAATCATTAAAAACAGACTAAAAAAATTACTATACTTCACAATTCATGCAATCACGTTCATAACTTGTGCGGAAAGGAGAAGAAAAAAAAAAAAAAAAAAAAGAGGCATACACATCATTTGTAACCAATCAGCAGGAGGGAGAAACAAAAGCTCTCAGCCATTGGCTAAATTTTATTTACGTGCCAGTTACTTCCAGGATTGTCGCCAATCCAAGAGTATGCAGTGATTATACCTACTGTGGCGGCACGGTGGCGTAGTGGTTAGCACGTCCGCCTCACAGCAAGAATGTCTGGGTTCAATTCCCAGCCTGGGCGTTTCTGTGTGGAGTTTGCATGTTCTGCCCGTGCTTGCGTGGATTTCTTCCGGGTGCTCCAGTTTCCTCCCACAATCCAAAGATATGCACAGTAGGTTACTTGGCCGTAGGTTTGCATCGTGCAGAAGGCAATGGCAAACCACTGCACTAATCCTGCCAATAAAACCTCCATGAAGATGACAACCAGGGCGTTATCCTTCATGGCGGGTCGCAATGGTCGTCCTACAACTCGGGCACTAGATAGATAGATACCTACTGTACATTTGACCTAATATATTAAAGATAAACATTTAAAAGCAAGAAATATTTCATAATTTATGTACATTAACATTAATAATAAATAATAAAACAATAAGTCAACTAACCCTTCAGATCATGACTGCTTGAAGATGTCACATAGGCAGGCATGAGGCGCACGTCACTGCCACCTAGAGGATGTGCAATTACTTTCCGCAGCACCTCATGCCTCCTCCTGGAAGGGTTAGTTGACTTATTGTTTATTCTGTTTTATTATTATTTATTATTATTTATTATTAATTATTATTTATGCAATGTACATTTATGAAATATTTGTTTTTACATGTTTATTGTTAATATATCAGGTCAAATAGATCTGTTTGTGGCAGGTTATTTGGGTTTGGGAGGGGGTTGGAAAAGATTCATTGGTTTTCTGTTATTTCCTATGGGAATAATTGTGTGGGGGTGAAATGTTTTTTTTCCTTCCTATAGGGGGTGTCAGAAAATAATTGAGAAGCACTGCACAAGGCGTTCTCAGAGCGTGTAAGAAGACACGCAGGCCCAGAAAAGCCATTTCCCCAGCAGAGTTCGTAAGTCGAAATTTTGATCGTGAGAGGGGGCAGTGGTGGTCTAGTGGTATGGACGCTGGATCGCTGATCCAAAGGTTGGGGGTTCGAGTCTCACTCTCCGCAAGGTTGTCACTGTCCCCCCCCAGTGCAGCTAACTGGGTTATCAAAGGCCGGCCATGTCTCTCACTGTCTATGGTGAGAGGCATGTAAAAGAACCATTGCTGACTTTCGTAAAGAGTAGCTGCAAAAGTCGTCAGCGTGTTTCTGTCCCTTGCTAAAAAGGGCTGTGACAGGAAGGGCATCCGACGTAAAAACCTGCCAAATCGAACGTGTGAATCAGGTGATTTGCTGTGGCGACTCCCGAGTAAAAGGGAAAAAGCCGAAAGGAAGACAGACAGATGGGGCATATTTTTGGTGGAATTGAAGCTTGTATCAGGGAAATGTCGTTATAAGGGACATTCGTAAGTCGAGGTACCACAGGTACTTGCTGGTTATATTGCTGGTCACTACTGAAATTCTGAGGAAAATGGGTCAATTTCAGACATTGTTCAGAATAACAGCATATCTTCATTAAAAAGTTGATTGGAGGAGAAAACAAAGAAGTGCAGAAAATGACAGGCTGCACAATTAAAATGATCATAAATGATTTAAAATGGCAAACAAAACCAGAAAAACATGGAAGAAAGTTAAAAAGTACCATTCTAATGGACTGAAGAAGAGCTAAAATGACAAGGACTCAGCCAACAAAGCTCCAGGAAGATCAAAAAAGGCCTAAAGTTACCTGCGAGTCCTGTTACAATTAGAAGACACCTTATGGACAAGAAGTCCCACTGTTGAAAAAAGACGTGCTGAAGAGGTCACAATTTGCCAAAAAGAGCACATTGACTGACCTAACGAGAAATGGAACAACATTTTATGGACCAATGAAAGTAAGATTGTCCTTTTAGGTCTAGTGGGCCCCTAGATGACCCTCCCAATACCGAAATAAAGCCACAGTACACTGTGGAGACAGTGAAGCATGGTGGCGCAAGCAAGATATGAAGATCTTTCTAATACTTCGGTGTCAGGTCTATTTATTGCATACCAGGGTTCATGGAGAAGTTTGAATACATCAGAATACTTAAAGAGGTCGTGCTTCCTTATGCTGAAGACGAAATGCCCTAGAAATGGGTTTTCCATCAAGACAATGACCCGAAAAACACCAGCAAACGGAGCAACATCTTGGTTTCCAGTCCAACAAAATTGACGTTATGGAGCGACGGACCGAATCCCAGAGCGTAATCCAATAGAAAACTTGTGGGGTAATAATGCAGTACATGGAAAAAATATTCATTTCAGGTAAAGTGCAGAGGAAGAGATATCAGAACAATAATAACAACCTCAACCTGTGTTCTGGTGTAGTAACATTGCAGCCATTCATGGTCCATCCCTGGTCTACTGCATCACCTCCCTGCCCCATGTGCTTCCTCTGCACTTTCCGATCCTCAACCTGCTCATCATTCTTCTTTCTCTTGACCAAAATTTTTTCTTTGCATTTTTTTTACCTTCATGTTCATTAGGCTGCGTTTTGATCCTGTTCCCTATGGATGCACGCAACCTCCAGATGACCCCTCCCCCTTCCCCCCCAAAGCACTGTCTGGGAAGAGGATCCTTCCATCACCAAGGCAACCAGCCATCCAATGAAATGAACGCATGGAGTTTTCTCTCTTCCGTGTGTGTGTGTGTCTCAGGAAGGGACTGGTGTTGCTCACACTGATCGAGAGACAGCGAAAATTTCACGATGTGTAAAACCTCAATTTATTACTTCAGCATTTTTGTTGTGTTTATTTTGCAAAAATTACTCCCCTGTTGTCTGAAAACACCAAAAACAACGACGAGTGTACATTGGATTAATGTTACGTGACAGTGAGTGACTGTCTACTACAAATTGTAACCTGTCACACTAACCAAATTCCATAGCCTACAAATTATAGTGTTCACCAATCACCCAGTTCAACACATTATAGAAGGCATAGTCTGGAGATGATTTTATGTATTCATCAATTTTACATTTATTTTGGTAAAATTTTGCTTGAAAAAGAAAAAAAAAAAGGGGGCTCGCATTGTATGCATGGCTGAAAGTTGCTTTTCTGAGGCATTCCGGTAGAAGAGGTCTGTATATTTCTTACCAGCACGGCGTTCTGACTTACTTTCACCTCCGGTTACGTGAGTGTTTCTCAAACTGGACCGCATATTAAATCTTACATTAAAAATTACTTTGTGATAATTTATTATATCTGCTTCTACCATATCTAGTGATACAGGTTTTTGATAGTAGACTTGTGAAAATATTTTCATTTCGAATGCCACGCAATCACAATTCATGACCATCCTTTTATCTGGAATATCATTTGACTATATCCCATGTACGGTGCTGGGCAGAAGTTGTGGTGAGAGAGCACAGCCAGACCTAATAGCCACAAAATCATTCTGCGCACTGATATTAGTCTATTCGTAAAGATTACTACAGGATAAGTATGATGAAGGACGAGATATGGGAGTCGTGGGCATTGCGGAATGGAGGAAGTCCCAGCATTCCAGGTTACTGTGCTCATACTGCTGAACCATAGATTTGCTTTCACAGCATTAGTGTTCCAATATAATCTGTGTACGGTTTGTGAAAGACATGTTACAATTTAACTTGTCAGGAGAAGTAGAGCCTAAATCTTTATACTATTGATCAATTTGATTAGAATTATTTTGCCGATTTAATGACATGATCTGAGTGTGTGTGCGCATTAACCCTCTCCAGGCAGATGTTGCAAATTTTATTCTATTTGATCAATTAATTTGGTCCTGAGAGGGTTAAATTGCTTTGCACAACAAACATGCATGCTAATGATGCAGCGTCATGGATGAGACCATTAACAATCTTATAAATCCAATGCTACTTCGCGTTTCAGTTGCTGCGACTTGAGTGCATTGCGGCTTTTTCAAAAATATTCATCGAAAAATAAAAAATAAGGATATTAAGGAAAAATATGGGGAAAAGTTAAGGAAAATGCCACAATACAGGGCCAATTATGCAAAAAAACCCAAACAAACAAAAACAAAACAAAAAAAACCCCAACCCCCCTCCCAACAAAACTACTAACATTTTTATGTTAGGTGCGCATCGAGGTGCGTGTTTGTGCACGCATGAGTCTGTGTGTGAGAACATCTGGGTGCCCATCTGTATGTGTGTGTATTTATTTTATTTACATCTCATGCATTATTTTTGAATGTTTAATTGTTATTATAAGCATTTATAGAGTTGAATATGCATTTATTGATATTATATACACATACATGTACATATACGTTGGGGGGGGGCAATCCTACTTCGGGGAAATTTGGCATTCGTGAAGGGTTTCGATCCCCATTAACCGTGAAAAGTGAGGGATCACTGTACTTTTGTTGAATATCGAGAAATGTAGCTACCGTGATGCTTCGAGATGCGACTCCACTGCACAGGTTTACTTCCATAACCACATTATACATGCCAGAGATGTCACGTGCATCTTCAGCGGAATTGGGTTAAAAGCCTTTCCATCCCAAGAGTAATGCAGTGCCCGGCAGTAATAGTTTATTTTGATGGCTAAAAAAAACAAAAAAATACCTACTGCATACAGGACATAGATTTCTGTTTACACTGTTAAAAATTGCATTTTATGGCTTAAAACAAGTAAACGTTTGGAGGGTAAGATGGAGAAATTGCAGTCATCAGTCGTTCATTCCCATTACAAATTATACCACCATTTGGAATATCACCACTCGCGCGTGCAAAAAAAAAAAAAAAAAAAAAAGTAACTTTCGTATGGAGATTCAATAATAATTAATCTCATACCCTCACACCTACTGATGGAAAGACCCTTGGTGTTTTAACTTGGACTTTTAACTTATAGGTCAATGGTGGCACAATGGTTAAGTCTCTGGCTTACTGATCCAATGGTTAAGGGTTCAAGCCCCAGGACCATCAAGTGGCCACTGTTGGACTTTTGACCAAGGTCCTTCATCCTGAACCTGCTCAGTGGTGTGTTTTAAAAAATAAATGTCTGTCTGTCTTCCTTTTGGCTTTTTCCCTTTTACTCGGGAATCGCCACAGCGAATCATCTGATTCGCACGTTTGATTTGGCAGAGGTTTTTTTTTATGTCGGATGCCCTTCCTGTCACAACCCCTTTTTTTTTTTAGCAAGGGACAGAAACACTCTGACGACTTTGCAGTCAACTCTTTACGAAAGTCAGCAATGGTTCTTTTACATGCCTCTCACCATAGACAGTGACAGACATGGCCCGCCTTTGATAACCCAGTTAGCTGCACTAGGGGGGACAGTGACAACCTTGCAAAGAGTGGGACTCGAACCCCCAACCTTTTGGATCAGCGATCCAGCGCCCTATACCACTAGACCACCACTGCCCCCTTTTAAAAAAATAAATAAATAAAAATTTAAAAATTAATAAAAAAAAGATAAAAGTAAGTTGCTCTGGAGATCAGTGTCTGCCGATAACATATAAATATGTAAATATGGAAGATAATTCAGGCAGCTTGGACTTTACCAAGTAAAGAACAGATAAAGCTTTTTATTCATTACTGATGCTACCACCTTCTCAGTAAATTTGCAGTAAATATTCAGAGCCATGCATAATTTTGTGTAGTCTTGGAAAAAAATTAATGGAAACTAATTAATAGCAAAAAGTTACAAAGCTGTTGTAGTGTGTGTTTGTAAGATGTTTTAAACCTGTGAAAGAAAGCAGATCATTTCTAAAAACAAGGAAAGAGAAAATTTTGAGATCTGATTAATGACGTACCTCCACAAAGTTATGGATGCCTTCCAGATAGGCCAGGTTGTTGTCAGTGACATCCACACAGATACAGAAGTACAGACCAGCATAGCGTCTGTAGATAATCTTGAAGTTCCTGAACTGCAATACAGAAGGGAAAAAAAAAAAAAAAAAAATCATGAGATGCTCTCATTCAGCATATTGAGTGAGCACTGCAGTTTCTCCATAAATGCTTGAATAATTTCAGTTATGAAGTCTGGTGTTTGGAAAAAAGTTGCTAACACACCACTAAATTCTCATATTCAATTCGAACACACCCATTCGTTACTTCTTTTGCAACGGAATAAATCCTCCGAGTATTCTATACAGGTTCAGGATGTGATATTCTGCGCTAAGGTATATCAAAGTGCTTTTTACAACCGACAAGCAAATTATCACAGAATCATGACTTCTGCATCAAGAAGTTTAGCTACAGGCACGCAAAGCTAATTTGTCATTGTGGTGTTCTAGTATTGTAATATAAAATCTAGATTTTACTTTAATCATTCAGAGTTAATCATTCACATTACTGCATCTTCATTTCTTCTGTTTTTATGCGAATTATCTTTAGATAAACACAATCAGGATACTGTTTCATGCACAAATCTATAAGGAGGCTTTATACAAGCTGCAGCTGTAACTATAATGGTACAAGACCTCCAACACTTCTTGCTTGTTGGGTTTAAAAAGATGGCGTGGATATAACTGCTCGAAAAAGTGGACATGTAGATTAATTTACACCAGAAACACCTTCAATGCAAAATGCATCAAACTTTTCCTCATTGCTTTCCAAAGTTACCCAATAAGTTCTTCTAAAGCAGGGGACTCCAATCTTATCCTCAAAGGGCCGGTGTGGGTGCAGGTTTTCACTTCAACCAAACAGCAGCCACACCCTCCACCTGTTTCCACCAATCACTGATCATCAAAAGAAAAGAAAAAAAAAAAACGTTTTAAAGTGGTTTTAAACTTTAATTTTTTAAGACTTAAAGCAAGGTGATCTCACCAAGATGGACCCACTTCAGAATTGAAACAGTCATGTCCAATCTATTTTTTTTCTTTTCTCTTGACGATCAGTGATTGGTGGAAACAGGTGGAGGGTGTGGCTACTGTTTGGTTGAAGTGAAAACCTGCACCCACACCGACCCTTTGTGGATAAGATTCGAGACCCCTGTTCTAAAGTTTCAAGTTTATTTGTCATATAGAACATCACAACCAGCAATGAAATTCTTGGATACAGAGGACACTCAATATTGCAGATAAAGAAACAAATAATGCACATAAAGAGAATAAGATATAAATTAAAAAATTACATACGCACATACTGAAGGATAAATGCAAAAATGCTGAAGTGGCTCTAGAGCAAATGTACATTCCTGTTTGTTGCACTTTGTGTTGGATCAAAAAAGTGCGAGACTATCAACCTTGAGCTCATAGGTTCGAATCCGAAATAATGCTGCAGCCATCCACAGCAAGTCAGTCTCTCACAAGAAGATGGATACAGCGATCACGAGCCAATTATGGCCGTCTTTGAGCTCATTTGTACAAAATAAATAAATAAACACTTTTTTTTTTTTTTTAAATGGGCCGATATCGTTTCTCCTTCAAGGAAAATGATAGGCCGCCCCTGAGTGTGCATGTGCAGCAAGTCACAAAGATGGGTAGTGTATGGGTTTGTTTACGCCCCTCCCTGGTTGATGGTAGTTGTGTGTTAAAGGTAGGCAATACTTCATGGCTGGGAACTGAGTACGACTGAATTAGAGGGAAGAAAACAGGAGAAAAAGGCACCTTCAATTATACAATGTGATAAAATCTATCATCCGGTTATTTTCACTGTCTGTCAAATACAAGCGTCAGAGACGCTTTTAAGTCTTTGGACAATTCAGTATTCCTTCACAGTACAGTAACAGTGCTGATCAAAGAGCCACAATAATAGTGTAATGATGTCTTTCTTCCCCAGGCAGCTTGAAAATCTTACACCAACTCTGATTCATCTGCATCTTCAGACATTGTCTTCTAATTGTTTGAATGTGTTACAATGCTGTTGTAACACACGCTACGCCTCACGGGAAAAGATTTGAGATTCACAGACAAGGAGTGATTCCCTCTTCTATTTTAAAAGAAAACTGACACTTTTTTATTCTACTTGTGTGGGTTGCTCAACACCTGACATGTCAAATACTCTGTAGGATCTTAATATGAACACGCTTCAGATTCACAGACAGGCCAGAATAAAATACGTCTACATGTGCGGGGGGTTTAAGAAGACATGTGCAGGTGGGGGGTGTTTCTATATCAAAGAAAAAAACACCTTGGTGATTTCAAATACACATCTGCTCATTTACAAGTAAATCGCCTACATCTTATTATCTACTATCAGTTCATTTTGAGTGAAGGCAGTGGTGGCCTGGTGGTAAAAGGTGCTGGATCACTGATCCTAAGGTTGGGGGTTTGAGTCCCACTCTCCACAAGGTTGTCACTGTCTCCCCAGTGCAGCTAACTGGGTTATCAAAGGCCGGCCATGTCTCTCACTGTCTATGGTGAGAGGCATGTAAAAGAACCATTGCTGACTTTCGACAATAGTAGCTGCATAGCCATCAGCGTGTTTCTGCCCCTTGCTAAAGGGTTGTGTCAGGAAGGGCATCCGACGTAAAAACCTCTGCCAAATCAAACATGTGAATCATTAATATGACTTCCATGAGGATGGAAGCAAATGATTTGCTGTGGCGACCCCCAAAAGGGAACAGGCGAAAGGAAAAGAAGTTCATTTTGAGTGAAGACAATGTGGGCGGCACAGTGGCGTAGTGGTTAACATGTCCGCCTCACAGCAAGAAGGCCTGGGTTCGATTCCGCCTCACAGCAAGAAGGCCTGGGTTCGATTCCCGGCCTGGGCCTTTCTGTGTGGAGTTTGCATGTTCTCCCTGTGCTTGTGTGGGTTTCCTCCGGGTGCTCCGATTTCCTCCCACAATCTAAAGACATGCACAGTGGGTTAATTGGCCGTTCTAAATTGCCCGTAGGTTCGCATTGTGCAGATGGCAATGGCAAACCACTGCACTAATCCTGCCAAGAAAACCAACATGAAGATGACAACCAGGACTTTATCCTTCATGGCAGGTTGTCCTACGACTCAGGCTCTAGATAAATAGAAGACAATGTTTTCCCAGCAAAACCACCTCAGCACACTGGCTTAGTTCCTCTTATTGTCTTCCTTTCGGCTTTTTCCCTTTCACTCGGGAGTCGCCACAGCGAATCATCTGATTCGCACATTTGATTTGGCAGAGGTTTTTTTACGTCGGATGCCCTTCCTGTCACAACCCTTTTAGCAAGGGACAGAAACACGCTGACGACTTTGCAGCCTACTCTTTACGCAAGTCAGCAATGGTTCTTTTACATGCCTCTCACCATAGACAGTGAGAGACATGGCCCGCCTTTGATAACCCAGTTAGCTGCACTGGGGGGGACAGTGACAACTTTGTGGAGAGTGGGACTCGAACCCCCAACCTTTGGATCAGCGATCCAGCGCCCTATACCACTAGACCACCACTAGGCCCCCTCTGGCTTAGTTCCTCTTATTAACTTGTTTTATTTGTGATGTTAGTAATCTATCTGCTTGCAACAACAGCAGCAATAACAAGACTGCGTGACTGGGAGAATGAGCTTATGGATGTGTGATAACTTGGCAGTGTGGTGATTTGTGGACAGTGGAAACGTCCAAGTGTTAAGAAACGGAAAAAAAGCAAATAATTTCAAAATAAATTCAAATTAAAAATCTGCTTTCTAATATTATTACACAAAGTACATGGGTCATTGACATTTGCGTATAAAAATAAGAAATTGATTTTTTTTTTTTTTTAAGTAATCATGGCTGAATTAATTTTATTTTCAAGATAACACTGCATTTCTGGTTTGTTTAATCTGCCCAGGAGGAGAATGGACACCTGTGAAAGGGGAAGATTTTGTATTCAATGTAGGAGGGAGTGGTAGAGGCAAAGAGAGCATTACCTCTACAAAGTTGGTGTGTTTGGCATCTCGGACAGTCACTACAGCATGAACCTCCTCAATAAGCTTCTGCTTCTCATCATCATCGAACTGCATGTACCATTTTGCCAATCTGGTTTTCCCTGCTCGGTTTTGGATCAGGATAAAGCGAATCTACAAGAAAACACACACACACAATGTTGAGGAATAGATTCAGGAAAGTTGCTGTTTTTTCAGTTCCTGTACTTGGTGATCACCAGTTCAGACCTTATCATGGATGGATACGAGGGTACAATGACTTTTGAGGCTTCTCGTGCACATATCTGGCTCTGTGTTCATCTTAAAATGTTCATCGTGGTCCTTAATGTTTTACTAAACCCTCAACAACAACAATGTATAAAACAGTTACATTAGGCAGGGAGTTACTTCAGATGGTCGACTGGAGAGCTAATTGGTGTAGCGTCGTCGACTGTAAAATAAGTTGATTTATAGATTATAATTTTTAACAACAATTTAATCATTAACCACAAAAAGTAAACAAAAATCAGTATATATTATATTATGTCCATATTTTCTCCATTCATTCATTACTACTCCCTTTTACCGTTGCATTAGTTAGCAAGGCTGCTAACGACACCTAGCCTACACTAGCTGCTTTGACTCTTAAGTTGCCAATAAAACACAAACTTACCATTTTTTGAGATTTCCAGTAATTAAATCTTTCTAAACAAAAATACTTTATTAATCTTTCTATAACTCAGTACATAAATTTTATTTTACAGAAGAAAACCTCCTTTGGCTGGTCTTCCGTGCCGCTAACTTGTTAATACCATTACATATGAAGCAAGAGGCCCGAGGAAGTTGAAGAATTATGGGTAATGACGTTTTATTGCGCTCGTCATTGAACTACCAGTTCAGTGAAAGACAGGTTAGAAAACTACAAGTACCGTCTCCTACTTCAGCTCTTGTTGTGATGTTGCGTTCGAGGAGTCATGTGAGAGTTTTAACGTCTTGTAAGATATATCTTGATTTTATTCCCCTGTAAATTCATATATTATTTTTGGAGTGTATAATGTAAGTACTTTTTTATTTGATGGTATTTTCGCAGTGATTAATGTTGATATAAATGATAAGCGTTTTAAACGAACTTTGATAGAATGTGGGCGTGGTTTTGGCGTGTGAAAATGGGTGGGTCTAAACAGAAAGGAAAATACAGTACTGTACAGCCTATTATTTTAATTTATATTTCCAAATAAAACTCTTTATTCAAAAGAACCATGTCTTATTACACGTTGGATGATCAGTGTAATATTTATCTCTTAAAGAGTTAATGCTGATCTTTGGGGGCACTCTGTCAGGAATGAGGGGGAAAAGATAGTTATGACAATGCTAGAATAATGAGTGGCAATTTCAGACTAGGAATATCTTCTTTTCATCAGTAGTTTGTTTACAGGTCGGAAGATTGTGTGGTTTATCATGACACATTGCCCAGGCTGGAGTTTCTGATTGCACAACTGAGAGAGGGAGGAATGCAGTGCAGGCCCTCAGGGTTAAAATATTTTAAGTGGAGGAGCCAGAGCAGTGAACTCTCTTAATCTGTTGTTTCAATGCCTGAGAAATTATTATTATTATTATGTTGTTGTTGTTGTTTTTGATGATGATGATGATGATAATTTTCCTGCCAATTACAGCAGTAGGTTTATCTTTTTTTGCGACAACTAACAATTTTTACATCTGAATGTACATAGGTGAAGATTTTTTAATTTTAAGGCCCTTAATTATCTTGCAGTATTGTCTTTGGGTGTTAATATTTGAAGGTGTACCTCACACGATACTGATCACGATCATGATTTGAGACGATACCAATATCACTGATTTCTACCGATTTTGTGAAACGGAAACATAACCAAAATGTCTCCCAGTATTGCTACCATTTTTGCCACGTTTTCAGTAATGCTATATCACTGCTACTGATGTATATCGATGTTGTTCTGAACACAAACATCTTCCAACTTTTTAACAATCTCAAAATATTTCACACTCACCCCAAATTTTCTCTGAAATTCTACAATGTCCTCCAACATTTTCTGATGTACTATACAAATGTTTCCCAATGTTTTGATTCCCTCCAATGTAACATCAGAATATGATTGGGGCCAATTGGGCTCATGATCGTGTGAATGCACCTTTATACAATTTTTCATGAAGGTCATTATGTCATCCTCATCATCATCTTCTTCTTCTTCTACTTCCTCTTCTTCTTCTTAATCTGGGGTTAGGTCGCAGGGGCAGCAGCCTAAGCAATGAGGTCCAGATGTCCCTCTCCCCAACCACTTCCTCCACCTCTTCTGGGTGGGACATCGAGGCGTTCCCAGATCAGTCGAGAGACATAATCCCTCCAGTGTGTTTTGGGTCGACCAAAGGGTCTCTTTGCGATTGGACATTCTCAAAACACCACTCCAGGGAGGTGTTTGGGAGGCATTCTAACCAGATTCCCGAGCCACCTCAACTGGTTCCTCTGAATGCGAAAGATCAACGGTTCTACTCTGATCTCCTCCCGGATGGCTGAGCTTCTCACCTTATCTCTAAGGGAGAGCCCTGCCACTTGGCGAAGGAAGCTCATTTCAGCTACCTTCGTCCGCGATCTTGTTCTTACGGTCACTACCCAAAGCTCGTGACTAAAGGTGAGGGTTGGAATGTAGATCAACTGGTAAATTGAGGGCTTTGCCTTGGGGTTCAGCTCCCTCTTCACCATGACAGACCAGTACAGGCTCTGCTTTACTGCAGAGGCTGCAGCGAACCTCGTGCCAATCTCCCGCTCCATTCTTCCCTCACTTTTGAACAAGACCCCGAGATCCACTTGGGGCAGGACCTCATTCCACACTTTTGTGACTGAGTACCATGGCCTCAAACTTGGAGGTGCTGATTCTCCTCCCAGGAGCTTCGCACTCAATGATGAATCGCTCCAATGAGAGCTGGAGGTCCCGGCTTGATGAAGCCAAAAGGACATCATTCGCAAAAAGCAGGGACGAGATCCACTGGCCACTAAACCAGAACCCCTCAGTGCCTTGACTGCGCCTAGAAATTCTGTCCATAAAAATTATGAACAGAATCGGTGACAAAGGCCAGTCTTGGCGGACTCCAAAACTCACCAGAAATGAATTCGACCTGTTGTTCCTAATATGGACCAAGCTCTGGTTCTGGTGATACAGCAACCGAATGGCCCGTATCAACGTAGCAAAAGATTTTGATGCGTGAAGTGGAGAGATACTGACTAGAGATTGTTGGACTCACCTCAACGGATAGCTTGGGCCCTGGAACCACCCATCTTGAGAGGGGCTGGACCTTATTCCATTTTGGAGGTCATCATGTGTTCAGTTTAATTTGCATAATTGTAGCTCAACTCATTCATTCATTTTTTTTTTTTTTTAACCACTTAATCTTAATCAGGTCGTGAGGAGGCTGGAGCCCATCTCAGTCGACTCTGAGCGAGAGTGGGAAACACCCTGGACAGCTCGCCAGGCCATCACGGGGCCAACTATCACACAAGCACTCATAGTCACACTCACTCCTATGGGCAATTTGGAACAGCCGATTAACCTACTGTGCATGTTTTTGGACTGCGGGAGGAAACCGGAGCACCTGGAGGAAACCCCTGCAAGCACAAGGAGAACACTCAAACTCCACACAAAAACACCTGAGCTGGGAACTGAATCCAGTACGTTCTTGCTGTGAGGAGGATGTGCTAACTGCTACACAACTGTGCATAATATGGCCTTTTTGTTGGGTTCTTTCACTTGGCATTATTATTATTATTATTATTATTATTATTATTATTATTATTATTACATGCTATAATGTGTGTTTATGCTGTGCTCAATAAATGATCATTTATATGACCACTGATTTAAAAAGACTTATTCCCAGCAAGAATCATATGGCAGTTTGATGACTCACAGCACTATTCTCTCTAGTGCTCTCCAGAATGATTAATGTTCTTGGCTGTAACACACATCAGAATTCTGAAGCTTCCATTTTCATAACCACCAGAGCCTTTGGGGACAATAATCCTGACCCTTGTTTTGTGCCATTGATTAAAGAAGGATTTAATTGCCATTAATAAAAGGGAGATTGGGCGTCTCCTGAGGTATTGCTAAAAGACACAAAACAAAAGAATGAAGTTGAATAAAGATAAATTGTAGTAATTTAACAACGTTATAAAATGCAAGCATGCATTAATAATAAAAAAGAAAAGCAAAGAGATGTATAATATCAGTGTTCAAACTAATGTATAATAATAAACAAAACAAAAGGACACAATACAAACCATTTCTGTGGGGAAAATACTATTTCTGGGGGAAATGATTAAAGTACGGTATCACCCCAGCCACTGTCATTCCACTTCTTCTTCTTCAACTTTTCCTATTTTTCAGGGGTCGCCACAGTGAATCATCTGATTTGGCAGAGGTTTTTACATCAGATGTCCTTCCTGACACAATCCTTTTAGCAAGGGACAGAAACACGCTGACGGCTATGCAGCTCCTCTTTACGAAAGTCAGCAATGGTTCTTTTACATGAAACGCTCACCATAGACAGTGAGAGACATGGCTGGCCTTTGATAACCCAATTAGCTGCACTGGGGGGGGCAGTGACAACCTTGTGGAGAGTGAGACTCGAACCCCCAACCGTGTGATCAGCGATCCAGCACCGTATGCCACTTGGCCACCACTGCCCCAGACACTATTATTCCACTAATAATATTAATAACAAAAAATGTGTTTCTTATTCAGATTTCAGTTTAATTATAATTAAACTGTAGACTATTTCTTGTGCACTTATATATATATATATATATATATATATATATATATATATATATATATATACATATACATATATAAACATATACAGTAGACACACACACACACACATATATATATATATATATATATATATATACACATATACACATACAATATATTTATATATATACATATATATATAACTATACAGTATATATACATACATATAAACATAAAAATATACTGTATACATATATACATATATATATATATATATATATACATCTAATATACACACACACACACACACACACACACACACATATATATATATATATATATATATTTATATATTTCTATATATATATATATATACACACACACATATATATATATATATATGTATATTCTGTTTATATAATAGTAATATATAAAAATGGGCTTTGTGTATTTGTGTTAGTGTGCCACACACTGAGACTGCGCCGCCGTTGCGAATTGTGTGTGTGTGTGTGTGTGTGTGTGTGTGTCGGTGTGTGTGTGTGTGTGTGTGTGTGTCTCGGGGTGGGTGAAGGGAGGAGAGGCTGGGAATAGGAGAGGATCCGCCATTATTGGGAAGCTGAAAACCCCGCACTTTACGCACACACACGCGCGTCCGGCGCTCACACTCCGCCTGGACTTGATTGCGCTTTGGGTTGCGTCAGGCTGGCTCTGTTTTCTTCCGCGCGCGCTTCGTGTCTGTCCAGTTTTAGGAAAATAGTGGAACATTCAAGGAAATTGAGAAGTCGGGATGTTTTTTTGTGCACAACAAAGGAAATAAGTGGGAAAAAGCGCGTGCAGGACGTCGGGAACACAAAACCCGATCTCTCTCTCTCTCTCTCTCTCTCTCTCTACGCCCCCCTCCTTTCCCAGCAGAAACACACGGAGAGAGAGATCCGGACATTCCGGCTTGGGTTTTTTTTTTTTTCTTCCTTCGCTGTTTGATTCGCCTGTTTCTGTTTCACTAACAACAGCAACCCGGACTAAAAGGCGCTGAGAAACTTTCCTTCATGGATTCCTGATTGTGAGAAGAGTTCGTGTCGGACCATCGTCAAAATAAACAAACAAAGAGAATGAAATGAATGTGAGCGGAGGAGAAAGAAGGGTTATTTCTGGTGTTTTTGAAACGAAAGAAGAGAAAAACGAATGAAGGAAGA
>CM045747.1:15683081-15703081 GCA_024760905.1 Plotosus lineatus | reverse complement strand
GTGTCCATGGTGATGTACCCACAGAATTTGTGGACCTTGTGTAGTTATGGGCTTTTTTGCAGTGCGGCTTTACTTGTATTTTGTGTCAGCCAAGAACGAGAGACATGAACAGGCCAAAAATTAAAGCGGTGATGGTGCTTTAGAGGGCAGTAAAGACAGATACTTTCTGTGTTCCTGTTTCCTGAAGCTGTGCTAGTGCACTGGATTGGATAATGGGTTTTGCCAATAACCTGTCCCTTCTGCATTTATTTGATGGCATTGAGTGTGTCTCATAGTGACTCAGCGTTTTTACTGTGGACAAGACAGGCTTTAATTGGATAGAAAGTGCAGGAGTAGAAGAAATGGAGAGCCCTGACGGAGTGAAAGAGAAAAGGTTTTGTGCAAGCACAGGCCAAGTTCTGGTTCCACCACATGCAATAGATCTCTGTTGCAGGTGTGTTGGGAATTTTTCTCATGCCAAAAATGTAATACGGTATGAATGGACTGTTGTCATGGCCACCTCCCATTTCCACCGTGTTATTCTTAAGGTATAACTGCTGTCATTTGCCTCGGTTTGCTATTGTTCAATGAAAATATTTAAGCTCTATAGAAAACTGTTGAAAGGTGTGCTTGCAATAGTTTCTCTTCCTGCAATATTTCATTTTTTTTTTTTCTCTCCTTGGCCTCCTTTTCCTTTCGTTCGTCCTGTAATTTTGCTCCTGGTGGGAACCACCCCCCCCCCCCTTCAGCGCCATCATTTCCTGCAGGATGTCCACCAAAGATGCCCATAGTCAAGGGAGGTGTGAGAGAGGCTGTATATGAGCTAGTGTTGGGTAGCAATAGACTGTAGTGTAGAGAACAGCCTGGATCTAGCGTTCTCTGTGGGAGAGATTCCCAACATATTATTGCTTGTCTCTGTTTTAAGCTCCAACTTGAATCCAGTGGTGGTCTTCATGTTACAGGGAATATTGTGAAGCTGTCAGGAGGTTTGGATTTTCTACATTGGTCTGGTAAATGATTCAATTCTAATCTGTGATGAGTTTGATGGAGATGAACTGTGGCTGTGCAGTATGCACATAAATCGCTATCCAGTTTGAGGACTCATTTGCGACTGTCAGTCCCACCTGCCTGTATGAGTGAACATGGCAGGACTGTAATTAAAGATGGCAGGTTTAATCACTGCTAGAGAGTAGGTAGTTGTATGATGATTATGGGGGAAATAGACAAGAACACATGATATACATGAGACTAAAAGCTTTGGAAATGTTATGGAACTTCATGTCACTCACCCTATGCTCACCTTGAGAAGCAGCAGATGGTGCTTCATTTTCTTTTGTACACAATATATCTCCATGAGTTCAACTATAGTACCATGTGGCATGCTAACTGATTTTTAAAAAAATTTAAATAAACTGTAACATGACAGTGATGAATCTATGTGATTGGCTTGATTGATTTCTCAAACCAGTTTTTGTGTTTTGTAAACCAATTCAGTGGTACATGTCTGTCTGTCTTCCTTTCGGCTTTTTCCCTTTTTTTACTCGGGAGTCGCCACAGCGAATCATCTGATTCGCACGTTTAATTTGCCAGAGGTTTTTACGTCGGATGCCCTTCCTGTCACAACCCTTTTAGCAAGGGACAGAAACACGCTGACGGCTTTGCAGCCTACTCTTTACGACAGTCAGCAATGGTTCTTTTACATGCCTCTCACCATAGACAGTGAGAGACATGGCCCGCCTTTGATAACCCGGTTAGCCGCACTGGGGGGGACAGTGACAACCTTGTGGAGAGTAGGACTCGAACCCCCAACCTTAGGATCAGCGATCCAGCGCCCTATACCACTAGACTACCACTGCCCCCAATACAGTGGTACCTCAATTTCCGAAATTAATCCGTGGTGGAAGTGGTTTCGTAACCTGGATTTTACGTAAGTTGAACCGCATTTACATGTAAAACATGTGATTCGTTCCAAGGCCCCCAATACTACCCCCTAAACCCTTTAAAAATTATAAAAGCATACCCTTTAAGGCCTCCTTCTGCTTCAATATCGTACGGATGGTAGACGGGTTTGGCCATATTTTTTTGCGATCACTCAACTGCATGCCACGAGTGTGTGTGTGTGTGTATGTATGTATGTATATGTGTGTGTGTGTGTGTGTGTGTGTGTGTGTGTGTGTGTGTGTGTGTGCGTGCGCGCGCACGTGTGTTGACCTTGTCTTCTTAGCAAAGTTATAATCGTACAAATATTTATGCAATGTTAAAAGCTTGAGCCAAAAAATAAAGTTGCAATAAGCACACTCAAAAAACTCATGGAACAACAGTAACTGTCCTTTACTCGAAAAGCATTATGGGAGATGCAGCTCCATAATAGCCAATGGGAGGGAGCTGCGTCATCCCTCCTCACCAAAGGGAGGCCAGCGGGGCGGGATGCTGGGAGATCAACATGGGAGAGCATGTTGGGAGAGCAACTCGCGTATTGTTTGAATTTTTGAGGTGGCGCTTTCGTAACGTGAATGTGTTTCGTATCCAGAGACAAAAATTTTAGGAAAATATTTTTCGTAACTTGGATTTTTCATTTGCTGGGGCTTTCGTTAGTTGAGGTTCACAAACAAATAAATATGCAGGACAAGCAGCTGCTTTAACTATAAGGTCACAAAAGACAAACAACAACATGGAACAGTTCGCTTGCTGGTATGGTTCAAGCTATACATCTCATTCCAAACTTTTAAAAGTGAAATTTCCACTTTCCTCAATGTTGGTGTGTTCTCAGGGAGAGTGATAACATTAGTCATTGAGCTGACCTTACTGTTTTAGGCATTGTTTGACCATTGCGGTGGACTTTTACACTGCCATGCCTTCTGTGCAAATTCACTGACCACAAGGGTGGGAGAAATGCGTCAGAATGGTATAATAACAACATTTCTGGAGACCACAATTTAATCGAATAAGGACTAAGAAGGATATTTATGTGTGTGTGTGTGTGTGTGTGTGTGTGTGTGTGTGTGTGTGTGTGTGTGTGTGTGAGTGGGGAAAAAAAAAAGTTTGGGTTCACTTAGAAATGTACTTGTTTTTGAAAGAAGCGCATTTTTAAAGGAAAAAATAGATCAGAAAGCCAGTCTAGACACTGTTGATGTTGTTGTACTTGAGCTGTAGGTGGAAAACACTGGATTTTTATTGGAATATCAACACAGGTGTACAGAGGCCAATTTTCAGTAAAATTGGTATATTTGTGTTCAAGAGGTACATTGTGTTTGCTAATATAAGTTTGTCATGTTCAAATCTAATTCGAAAAAAAAACCTTTTACCATTATTGCAGAACAGTTGAAAATTGTTGTGTTGATTAAAGAAGAAGAAAAAAAAATCCCAAACAGATCTTTAGGTTAGTTGAATATCTAGAGAATCAGCATTTGTGGGTGAAAGTATAAATACAAAATGGCCAGGAAAAGAAGTAACTTTTGAAATTCATTAGTGTATCTGTATATTTGTTGAAATGGTGGGCAGTGGTGGTCTCGTGGTATAGGGTGCTGGATCGCTGATCCTAAGGTTGGGGGTTCGAGTCCCACTCTCCACAAGGTTGTCACTGTCCCTCCCCCCCAGTGCAGCTAACTGGGTTATCAAAGGCGGGCCATGTCTTTCACTGTCTATGGTGTGAGGCATGTAAAAGAAGGATTGCTGACTTTCAGAAAGAGTAGCTGCAAAGCCGTCAGCGTGTTTCTGCCCCTTGCTAAAGGGTTGTGTCAGGAAGGGCTTCCGATGTAAAAACCTATGCCAAATCAAACATGTGAATCATTAATATGACTTCCATGAGGATGGAGGCAGATGATTCGCTGTGGCGACACCTGAGAAAGCGGAAAAAGCCGAAAGGAAGTCACTCATATTTGTTGAAATGAAGATTATTCCATCTGCGAAACTGCAAGAAACTGAATATCTCAACAACGACGTGTAGTTCTCCCTTCATATACCAGTACAAACTGGCTGTTCCCAGCATAGTACACAAGTAGGCAAAAGGACAAGTACATTTGTCTCTTGACTGGAAACACCAGTCTGAAGAAAAGTTATATGTGAGACTGATCTATAAAAGGACACAGATATTGGACAGAATGATAGACGAATCTAAATTTAAAATGTTTGGGTCTCAAAAAAAAAAAAACATTTCGAAGGTGCAGAATGAAGGAAAAAATTCTGGAGGGGTGCTTAATGGCACCTGTTACATATGGTGGGGGAAATGTAATGGTCAGGGGTGCTTTATGGTGGTAAATTTGCATGGTGTAAAAGGGATATCGTACAGGGAAGGCCATTACTGTACTCCTTTTGGCTATGCCATGCCATGCCATGCCAGTCTCTTTGAGCGCTGCTTGATTGAGCTTGACTTGATGATTCAGAATTCAACAGGTGCAGATGGAGGAAGCTCGAACAACAAAATTATATATAGTAATGAAGGAAAAATATTTCTTTTCCATGTCTTGTTTATATTTCATATTTATTTTGCAAGTCATTTGATGGATGAAGGGCTGTGTTTACATGGAAAATGTGAAATTTTCTGGGTGACCCCAGACTTGTGTATGTGAGAACATTTTTGTTTATTTGTTTTTTTGAGGGTTTTTTTTTGACCAGGCTGTTGGTCAGTCACTAAGCATTGCTGTGTGAAAGTGTGCTAGTCATGGCAGCATCGATCGACTCGGCAATGGCTTGTCACCCTGGCACCATATAGCTAATGATGTACTTGCTGACTGGGGCAATTTAGGAAAGCAGCCATCAAACGTAGAGGCAAAGTGGCAGTGGAAGATGAATTGGCTTCGTGTAGGCTAGGGAGTCAAGTACTGTCCATATTGGCAAAAGCCCCCTTTTTTTTTTTTTTTTTTTTTTTTTATTATTCTGTTTCTTTCAAAAGGGCAACAGGAAATGGATTCCTGTTTATTTAGTTTCACTGCCATTAGCTGCTAAAATGTTATCTCTGCAATTTGGCTTGAAGTTGCCTCTCTTGCATGGCTGTATCCTGCCCCCAATGACTTGGTCCAGATACAGTATGTCCCCCCCCCCTCCTTTTTTAAAACAGCTATTTGGGTGACTATAGACTTCATACTGATTTCACCACACTGTACTGCGACTTTTAATGTCTTGTAGCCTTCACCTAAGCCCTGCTGCAGTCAAAACTAGCACAAGAGGAATACAGTACATTTTGCAGTAGAAAACCTTAAATCATTAAAATAAGCTTATGATTAGCACATGAAATGTCATGATCAAAATAAATAAATGGGAAGTTTTGTGTCGTTAGTGTAATGGGATGAACAATAAGTTAAAAAAAAAGTATGTGAGGACATTTCTGTGATTGTCTTCAATTATAGCAAGCAAACAGTGTAGGCTTGCATTATAAAAAAATATCCTGCATATTAGTTGCAAGAATAAATAGAAAGTGCAATGGTATTCTTGCTCAACAGTTGTAAAATAAATTTATGTCAAAAAGGTGAAAATGGGACTAAAAAGCTCCTGTACAAAATAATATCCAAACTTCTAATTAGAGTTTGAAAATGTGGTAAAAATAACTGAGGAGACCAATAATAACACATTACCCAGCAATAAACTTTATCTATTGTGTTTCCTGTTAATTTTATGCTTGACATGCTTCCAGCATCTCATTTTCAGTTTCTTGCCAGGACGGATAGGAAACATCATTTTGGAGGGTTTTATTGTTGTGTGATCAGCAAAGTGGCCATTGATATTCAACTACATGTAATCCAGGATATTCAGGAAAATCCCATTGCCATCACAAACATGAGAGTTCGTCTGGATATTTTCTTGCCAAGACATTTTGTTTCAGGTTTATCTGCACAAGTGTCTCGGTGAAAACCCCCTGGTCACATCCTTTAAAATGGCAAGCAGTAGTTTGAAGATAACCTTTATAGTCGGTTTATGTTGCTCACTCATCCATCACTCATTTGCTTAACTGCTTAATTCTACTATGGTCATGGAGAGGCTGGCGTCTGTCACGGGCAACACTGGACAAAGGCGGGATACCCCCTGAACAGCTCACCAGACCATCACATAACCATTCATACTCACACTTTGGGGCAATTTGAAACATCCAGTTAGCCCTGTGCATGTCTTCAGACTGTGGGAGGAAACCAGTGTACCCAGAGAAAACCCACTTAAGCATGGGGCAGAACACGCAAACTCCATGCAGAAATACCCGATCCCAGGAATTGAACCTCCGATCTTCTTGCTATGAGCTGGACATGCTAACCACTCAACCATCATGCCGCTTGTCATCTATTGTTTAAACAGGCTATGAAATCAGTTGTTACTATTTATCCTCTGATGTTTCCTGTACTTGTTTTGCAGGGATCCCTCGCTACTTTGCGCTTCGTAGTTAAAAAAAAAAAAATCGAATTAAAAAATAAGGAAAGGCCAATTGTGCAAAAAAACCCAACCCGAAACCCCCATCAAAACTACTTACATGTTTATGTGAGGTGCGCATCTGAGTGTATGTGCACGCGTGCGTCTCTATGTGTGTGTATTTATATTTTATTTACATCTTATGCATTATTTTTGAATGTTTAATTGTTATTATAAGCATTTATAGTGTTGAACATGTATTTCTTGATATTATATACACATATACATGTACGTATATGTCAGTCGGGGGGGTTGATCCTACTTCACGGAATTCGGCGGTCACAGGGGGGATCTCGGTCTCAATTAACCGTGGAAAGTGAGGGATCCCTGTACTTGTCTTAGTTTGTTCTTTTTGACTCAAACTTGTTTTACTAAAATATCACAAAGCTTCTAAAAAGTAAGCTAAAGATCATATTAATGTCCAAACCCAGTCCAAATGCAACAACTTATGGTTACGTCAAGTGGAGGAATTAAAGTTTACTACAGACTATATTTTGTTTAATTACAGTTTTGTGTCTTGGCAAAGAATGATAATGTTTCATCAAAAAAAAGAAAAAAGTATGTATAAACAAACATGTTGGCTGGAATGCTGACTGTCTGGTTGCACCTTTTGAGTGTTCATTCTTCTAACTGGTTTTATATTCCATGCTATGAGTGTGATGCTGCAACTTGCCTGCTGTGTGTGTTTAAAAAAGCTGGGCCAGCTCCAAGGAGTTACAGTACAGGAGCTTGGGAGCCATGTTGTCTTTATGAAGTTTTGTTCTCACAGTGATTGACTAGCCTTGCTGTGACCCAGAGATGTACTGACATTTAGTAATATGAGCTCGCTCGTTCACTCACTTACACACAGTCTAATCTCTCACACTTCCTGTAGTGTCCCATAGTGAAGTGCTTGTTGCTTAGCAGACCCTGGATCGAAGATTTAGAGGCCAAAGGTGATGGCTGTGTATCCGTACTGGGCCTGTAGTTATTCTGAAGGCGGGTAGCTGTCGTGGGATTAAGAGGAGGAAATAAACATGGTGTTTTGGATTTGTTGGGCCTTTTTCCACATCAGTGTGAAAGGCAGGCATAAATCTGGTTTTGGGTTTGGATCTGGATCACGATGGGACTTTTGTTTGCCGGAAAGCTTGTTTCCCAGTGGTACTCTCGCTCAGTTTTAAGAATGATTCCCAGTTCATGTCCTATTCTGGCTCCTTTGAGCGCACAGCTGTAGCTATTTTCACCAGGTTTTGCCCCTACTACTCTGCTGTTTTGTTCATGTACTGTGTTTTATACAGTCATTTCCATGTGCTTCTGGTGCCTTTACCACGTCTAAGTCTGTTTCACTGTTTATATGTGCCATCATCTGACGTTATTCAACAAGCACTAGTAAATAAAGTGGTATAATACATGGCATGATGGGCCTTTTTGTATGTGTCATGGAGGAATGTAGAAAGCAGACTGCGAGCATGAGGAAGGGAATGATACTGTGACAGACTACACAGTTCTCTGCTGGTGCCAGTAGTCTGTTCCCTAAAGCAGTGAAAGTATGTTTCTACCTCAATGAAAGAAATATCACCCTTGCCTCAAAACAGAAGTATTACAATGTGCTGTGTGTAGACCGAAGACACAGCTTTAATCCTGTTTCTTCGGGGTTGACTATGGCCTGCACTGAGGTTGTAAGCCAGACATTTTGGCACAGGAAAGTTCAACACAAGCTTTTGCTGATGCTCATAAGTGACACTGAGTGTGATATTTGCAGTCTATTCACTGATCTGACAAATTGAAAAAGCCTTGATTCATAAAGTGCAAATGAGTCAAGCCTCTTTTTAGGCGAATCCGCTTTTAATGTGGAATGTTTTCTTGTGTTTTAAGGCTTTTTCTGACTGCAGGATTGAAAACACTTGAAGAAATGAATCGCTAGATGTATACGCTTTCATGTTGGATATATTTCTGACGGTTACTATGTTGGCCAACAGGACTAACCGGTTTTATCACAGCCAGCTTGCTCTCGGATCACCATGATGTCAGCAGGCACTGTGCTGTTATGTTGAAGGCAGTGGTTAAAGCTGTTTTGCTGTTCACACCCACCTCAGCGAACACTACGGGAATCTTGCCCGCTTTTGCAAACAGGATAAGCCGAAACTGCCTTCAAAACCTGTGAAGAAAGAGTGCCATCGTTTAGCAGGACAAGAAGAATAAATCTCCCTGTGTTTTCAGGCTTGGACGAAATGGCATGAGAACATCTTTGGGAAATGAGGTGCATCCTTTATCACCAGCCATTACATCTGGGCTAATTACAAATGTGCGCACATTAGGACACCATTCACTTGGCTGATTTTACACTTATTTATTATTATTATTAAAAAATTTATTTTGCCTAATAGTACGCTTATTGTTAGCATACCTGCTGTCGCTTGATGTCCGTCTTCCTTTCGGCTTTTTCCCTTTTACTTGGGAGTCGCCACAGCGAATCATCTGATTCGCACATTTGATTTGGCAGAGGTTTTTACGTCGGCTGCCCTTCCTGTCACAACCCTTTTTAGCAAGGGACAGAAACACGCTGACGACTTTGCAGCTACTCTTTACGAAAGTCAGCAATGGTTCTTTTACATGCCTCACACCATAGACAGTGAGAGACATGGCCCGCCTTTGATAACCCAATTAGCTGCACTGGGGGGACAGTGACAACCTTGTGGAGAGTGGGATCTGCTGTCGCTTGATAACTGCACAAAATTAGCCTTGGTGTATTTTTGATCTGCCGAACCACCCCGACTGACTTGTACACCACATTCCAGTGTAGAGAATCATGTTTCCTCAAAAGGGACACGATTTTCAGTTGCGAATGGGAACATGGTGGTAAAATGTTATCTGATAAGATAATCTAATGTTGACACAAACCATAATAACGACATGCTAAGCATTAGCATCCTTGGTGTGCTTACGGCATCTGTATAATGCTAAAGATTAGTATTCTGAAATGGTACAAATAATAGATTTTGTACTGAACCATCCTTACAAACAAACATTCCATCAGAGAACCATTTCTTCAAAGGACCTCTTTTTCTGTCACTAATGCTAATATGTTATGCTAATACTGTATGAATTAGCATTTTTTGGCACTTCCCTGGGACCTTCACTGCTGTCAGAGACATGAGCCTGATAGCAATGTCTGTATTAGTTGTCTCGAATGTGAAGTATGATAATCTTTAAGTGATGCGAACGGGCAGAACGTGTGTATTTGTTTGTGCATGGTGTGAACAGTATAATCAAATGAAAATCTTTTGCAGGATGATGGATAATTTTTCAGTGTGGATTTGAAGCCATGTTGAGCTGCTTAATTAGCCGTAATCTATAGGCCTGCGATCGAGGTGTAGCTAATGAAGTCAAACATGCAGATTTTGTCACACCATGTAGGATCAATCATATTTGTAATGATGTCCAACTGCATGTGCATGTGCATGTTTTTTATATGATGGCTGGAATAGCAAAAAAAAAAAAAAACCAAGAGGGCTCTTATACAGAAATTGAAACTGATTCAAAATACGTTTTGGCAGCACTCACTATGTGGCAGAGAAACAAATCTGTTTTCCACAGCATGTCATAACCAACGATTGTTGTATATTGTCACAAAGTTTTCCCTCCCTCTAGTCCTAATCATGTTTCTTTCACATTATGTGCAGTTGTTTGCATCTGAAAATGACTGAGCTTTTAAGGTGTGCAGTTTAAATATGCAGATAGATTGGTTGGGTTTGGAAAAATGGAAACCGTGGTCAGTATCGTACTGTAGTGTCTGCCTGACAGCAATAAGGTCCTGGGCTCTGCACAGGCTTGTTTTTTTGGATTTTTTCCCGTTTTCTCTCTAATTTAGTCATATCAAATTCCCACCGATCAAGTACTGCCTTCCCTATCACACGACTACCACCGACCAGCGAATGGCGAAAGCATGCACACTTCCCTTTCCATGACGCGCAATGTTAGCCACCCGCTTTTTTTTTTAAATGTGGTGCATTTGGGGGCGGTCTAACACACTTGGAGGAAAAGTGCTATACTTGTATGAATGAGCTCACGCCCATAATTGGCTGGCGATTGCTGTGAGTGACAGGGAGGTAAGTGTCATCCAGCTCGGCCAAGTCGCTCCCATGGACTCCCGGTTACAGATGGCATTCATCTGGATTCAAATCTGCGATCTTAATAATCATGTACCATGTTGATGCGCGAACAGATGTTGCTGTGTGGAGATTGCATATACTGTCTGTGCTCGTGCTGGTTTCCTTTAGGTACTCCGGTTTCCTCCCACAGTCCAAGCGCATGAGTCTAATTGGCTGTTCCATATTGCCCCTGGGTGTGAGTGTGATTGGTTCTGTGTGTTGGCCTTGCTCCAGATTCCCCATGACCGTAGAAATATAAAGTGTTTCAATAAATGAATGAATAAACTGTGAAGCAAGCCATACTCCTTCACTGTTAATCAGGTCAAATACTGCATGTTTCTCATAGTAAGTGTATTTTCTTTTTAAATTAGATAACTTGTAAAGAGTTGAAACAGACTGAATATATTTTTGAATGGATGACTTTGTCCGCTCTTTTTGTAGGCTAATTTGCACTAGTGAAAGCGGTATGCCTAGCAAAGTGATGTCATCCTGCACATTTTCTACGCATTTATAAACCGGAGAAAGACTCCAGTACACAGACTCCAGCTGCAAACTTGACAACATGGCAGAAGTACAGAGGCTTTATTTCTGTAAAAAGGGTCTGAATGGGAGCCCCCTGTCCCCTATTGTTGATCGATACAGTTGATCATTTACACAAAATACATTTTTTTGTCAGATCAAGGCTTTTTATCTGAACACATTGTTTATATCTTTCACTTTATACTTATAATCTGCTGTATATCAGTCTGCATGGTACGATATTTTGAATAATTTATCAACCGACAACAAGATATCATACAACTGTTTACTTCTTACAGGTATGAGCAAAATGTCACCTCCGTGGCTCATATACAGTCATCCCTTGAATATCGCAGATAATGTAGACCAGACCTGGCTGCGATATTTGAAAAACCGCGAAGTAGGAACGCCCCGCCCCCATTTCTACCATGTTGTCTCATTTCTATATGTTTTCGCATCTATACAATATCAAGAAGTTTAATATAAACGTTACACAGTTATATGCATATGTAAATACTGTAATGTATTAATATTTAAATAGAATTTATATATGTATATATATATTTAAGTACTGTACTCACCTCTGACGCTCTTCTCCGTGGTGCAGGACGTTCACAAACACTATACAGTAAGATCACAAAATCACAAAAAATCCTGCGGGAATGTGCGAAGCAACAGCGTCACGCATCTAAGCCAGTCAGCTTGGGAGATTGAGTTGAGTGGGCGGGAGGCAACAGTGTCACACGTCTCAGCCAATCAGCTTACGAGATTGAGTTGAGTGGGCGGTCCCTGCCTGAACAGGGGAGATGGGGCACTTCGTTTGGAAACAATGGACGCAGCCTGCCTTGGGTCCCTGCCGTCCGCTTGCTTACATGTGAGTTTCAGCACGAATTTTGAATTTTTATGAATATTTAAAAAAATATATATATTCTTTATTAAAATACCGCGATGTACCAAGTACTACGCGGCACGGTGGCGTAGTGGTTAGCACGTCCGCCTCACAGCAAGAAGGCCCGGGTTCGATTCCCGGCCTGGGCGTTTCTGTGTGGAGTTTGCATGTTCTCCCCGTGCTTGTGCGGGTTACCTCCGGGTGCTCCGGTTTCCTCCCGCAATCCAAAGACGTGCACTGTAGGTTAATTGGCCGTTCTAAATTGACTGTAGATTCTCTCCTGCAGCGGCACTGGAAACCAGTCGTATCGGCATTTGCCTTTCCATTGGATCCTACCCAGGCTCTGCGCACTGGGGGGTATCACCAGCCGGGATACCAGCCAGAGCGCAGCCATAGTCCTTCGGGACTGACGGAGGCCTACCATACCAAGACCGCGATGCTCAAATCGCAAAGTGGCAAGGGATGACTGTAAAGCTATACAGTATATCAGATTTTGCGGGGATGCGGTGAATTTGTTTTCGATTAAATTGTACATCTATCCCACTCTCGCTGTCCTTTTATCCCTTAGATTCTGCTGTTTAAATGTCTGTTCAGCTTACCAACTCTTGCTCCAGTTAGCTTTAGTTGACCCCCATACCCTTTGACTTTTACCCACATTCCACAGTTCCTGCTGACCGCAGCCATCTCCGTGCCCTTGTATGTACATAACCTAGACTCACTTCTCTCTATGAACATAGACATAAGGGTAGGACTCTATGTTTGTGGATAGGTGGCTGGGGGGTGTTTCACCTCTTGGACCCCTGGATGATTTTGTGTGGCTTCTGGTATGTTTGGTCAAATAGTGTTCATATTCGCCAGACTTTTTATTAAGTCGGACTTTGCTGTATTTGTATAACATGTATGTATAGTATACCTTCCTTTTACGCAACCAGTATTATAGAGATTTATTGACTTTTCATGATTCATTTGTCATTGTTAAAGTCAGACCTTTTTATGTTTCATGTGATTGCCATATAGTACATGTCAATCCATAATTATACCCATGTATGACTTTGTACTTTGAAACCTTTTTAATGTAGAGGCGTAAACAGTGTGCAGACAATAAGTAATTGTACACCAAGTGTACCATTTCTACTGAAATGAATGAATTGTATGAACACGTATTTGCCCTACATTTTAATTTAAGGGTGATTACATTTAAATCTTTTATACACCCATTTCAGGAAGTCCTAAGTAATTGGACGCTAGCATAGTTGTTTAAGCAGCTGCAGTGATCCAAAGTAGAAAAGAATTCTCAATGATTCGAAGAATATTATTTCACCTGTGAAACCCTGGTAGTTTGATACTTGTCTGGCTGTTGGTGGTTGAGGATTTCATGGCATTGTTGATGTAACTGCTAGTTGCTACACTGGGATGAAGTATTTAGAAATTTTAGCAGGTGATCGTTTTCTTTGAGGTGTGTTTAAAGTGGAGATAATTTGTCCGGTAATTGGTGATAAATGGGGGGGGGGGGGGTCATCCAAAAACAATTGAAAGCGTTTAATAGAATACTTAAAGGGTACCTGTAGTGAAAACGCTCATATACCTAATTTGATGTATTGTGTATAGCTAGTGACAATACACCTATAAGGCGTTTATTATATTCTCTCACAAACCAGCTTTAAGCGATTTAAGGGCTTCACTAACGTCAAGCTTCAGAGCACAGGAGTTTTAAAATGGCGCATTTGAATGACGTCATATCATTGACAAAGCCTCGACCGGAACTGCGAGATTGCAATGTAAACGTAAGGCTATATACCTGACGTATAAAACACAAGCTCACGGAGACTTGGAAAAAACAGACATTATAGGTTTTTTTTGTTGTTGTTGTTTTTTTTTTAAAACCATGGATGAAGACAATTTCGTAGAAGGATTAGAAGGTTATTTATATGAACCACTGAAGAAAGACTATCCACATTTAGTGAAATCGGACCAGGAAAGTGACGACTCGGAGAACGATATTGGAGAGTCGGTAGAAGCTCTTACTCGGGAAAATCGTAGCAAACAACCAGCACATATTTGGTGCGCTTGTGGAAATTGCGTGCGTCAAAAAAACGATCGGGAGTGCGATTGTTGTAAAGAACATGAATTGCTAGAGGAAAATATACTGACATTCTGCAATTGGAGATACGACTGTCAACGATGTTACGTCACAATGACCTTTGACCCCGGTGAAAAGAAGCCAATATGTCCGCGCGCTCAACCTTCGTGAGCGAGGAATGTCATATAGAAGAAAAGGAAATGTGGACTTATAAATAAACTACCGACATCACGCGATGTTTAAAATTTAATATTAAATTATAGTGGATATTTTTTGAATGCTGTAGATTTTGGGTACAGGTACCCTTTAAGTAAATGATTTGCATTACAGCATTAAGGACTGCTACCACGCTAATACTCGAAGTATTGAGATAGAGTTAGTTTAATTATAATTTTGTTGAATGTTTACACAAGTACATTACTTTGAACTGAAATTGAATAGAATCAAGATTTTATTGATTTTATAATGAATTAGAAACGCATGGCAGTACATGCTTTATTTCACTTGACGATGGATGTTTTATTATTTTAGCAATATAATAGTATCAAATCAATCCTCATGGTTATTATTTCACATCCAGTATTGGACAGTAGTGAAAACGCATGTCAGTTTGTAATAGCTAATGGCTATTAAACGTTCGAGCAGCATCTGTTCAGCTGCAGTTAAAGCAGTAATGTCATGGACACTAACTTTCATTACAGGCCGCAAAGTTTTAGCACCTGTGGCAGGCTCAATGGGCTCGGGAGTGTAATGCTCTTTTTGAGTCGATAAGTCACTATAGATTAGATGGTGCATTAATTCAGAATAGAAATGGCTTGGCCTAATTGCAGATAGTTGCCTCATGATCTCTCTTGGACAGAATGTTTACTTAAGGTAAACGGACCTTTTAATGTTAATGGCTGTCTGTTTCTCTTAAACTTTCTGATTGCTTCTTGCTTGCACTTTCTGGGCTTCTCCTATTTTGTATGAAGTACACAGGGTTTTATACCCACATGACTAAAGGCTGTAGAAAGCAGAGAGGGGGAGGGATACTGGATGGAAGTGGTTGATTAGAGTGCAGAGCGCTTAGAGCTGTTTTCTTTGGCTCGTGAATGGATCTCAGTATTTGGATGAGCGCCGTTTAAGAAAATGACCTCTCCCTTGTCAAAAATAGGGGACCTAGCAGCCTTTCCACAAGGGGACAGAAGCCATATCTTCATTTGGCAAAACACCTGGTAGCCTGCTCTTTACACTGAGAAAGTGAATGGGTTCACTTTTATTTACATGAATGTGCTTCTTAGCCTCAAGACTGGGAGGAAAAGCTGATAATGCTCTGTATTTTCATGTGCTTTGAATTCAATACAGGATAAAAAGCAAGCATCAGACAGTTTGTGTAAATGTTTTTTTTTTTTTTAAGTGAAAAGCATGCAGACACATGTTTGTATGAGAGAATTTTCCTTTTGGCTTTTTCCCCTTTCTCAGGGGTCGCCACAGCGAATGACTCGCACGTTTGATTTGACATAGGTTTTTATGTCGGATGCCCTTCCTGACACAACCCTTTAGCAAGGGACAGAAACACACTGACGGCTATGCAGCTACTCTTTATGAAAGTCAGCAATGGTTCTTTTACATGCCTCTCACTATAGACAGTGAGAGACATGGCCCGCCTTTGATAACCCAGTTAGCTGCACTGGAGGGGGACAGTGACAACCTTGTGGAGAGTGGGACTCGAACCCCCAACCTTAGGATCAGCGATCCAGTGCCCGTTACCACTAGACCACCACTGCCCCGCAGACACATGTTTGTATGTACTCAATGAATTCTGTCTAGGATTTCCCCCTTTCATACATTTTAATATATTCTTTACTTTATAGTCAATCAATACAGGAAGTCACCAACTTATGACCTGTGCGACTTACAACCACCTATGACTTATAATAAATAAACAAATCTCTTATATACTTGTATATCATGTGAATATCAGCCTAGCCGAGCTGATTCTAGTCTTTTTGTGAGCATCAAATGTACTAAACCACATACATGTTTTTAATAAGAAAAAGATGAAAGTGAGCGAGAGTTTCAAACATTCGTCACAAGCGAAAAACAGTAA
This sequence comes from Plotosus lineatus, assembly GCA_024760905.1. Lineage (NCBI taxonomy): Eukaryota > Metazoa > Chordata > Actinopteri > Siluriformes > Plotosidae > Plotosus > Plotosus lineatus. The sequence goes on along the minus strand of CM045747.1, from coordinate 15,687,002 downwards.
CATTGTTAGCAGGTTGTTCTTAAATGTTCACGTTATGTACAAAGGGTGAACAAATTTACATTAATGCAGAATTAATTAAAAATACTAGAGGAAGACAAAAAACAAACATACAGAAGAGAGAGAGAGAGAGTGTGTGTGTGTGTGTGTGATTGTGTGATTGTAGATACAAAGAAGTGTACAGAAAGATGAGAGAATTCAAACAAGAAAAAACATTATTATTATTATTATTATTATTATCATCATTAGTTATTATTATTGTTATTATGAATATTATTATTATTTAAAAATATTATTATAAAGCGTTTAAGTATAGGCTGACTCTGCTGCCCGGCGGGAATATTGCAGGGTTTTTGACACGAACTTGTAGAAAGGTGCAGTATACATACTAGTAGTAATACATGTACAGACCCAACTTGCGGCCAAACCATCTTACATTTGGTTCTGACCAACAGGTTGTGAGTTGGACACTTAGCTGTAAAGTGATGGACAGATCCTTTACTTAAGCCAGTGCTCCTCAATTATTATTTGTGGCGCCCCCCCAAGGAAGAAAAAAAAACATTTCACGCCGCCCACCGCCCGCGAGCGACTATAAATAGTATTATTTTTCTATTAAATTATTAGTACACCTCTGCATAACATTGTATCTTTATTAGAATTAAAACAACAAAAAAGAAATATAGTTCAACTTGCAACAAAGAAAAACTTCATTAATATTGGTTTTAATCTGAAACAGAAAAGATTTGAAGTGCACCAATGTGCCTGAAATAAAAAAAAACATCCTTATTTAAACTCATTATGTCTTAATATCGCCGTCTCTCTCCACCTTTCTCTTCGTTCCTGTTAGAAATTTTTACGTGTTGTTTCTTGAGGGGCTGTTTATTGCAACTTCATATTGTTTGCTCGTGCGAAAAAACTGCTACACCATATCGCAACAATGAGAGCGCCACTGCCAACTAGTGGAGCGGAGGTGCAGTACACTTAATCCTTGTACACAATTCCAGAAAAGCATGTTCCCCAGGGTCATACGCGCTCCACCCGGCAATCTATGCACCTCACTATTTGAGAAGCACTGGCCAAAGCAAAGATGTCCAAAATTTTACATGCTTTACTTTGAAGTGGCACACGACAGTAATTGATACACTGCCTGATCAAAAAAAGTTGAGCACTCTAATATTTTGTTAGAACACCTTTGGTCTTGATTACAGCATGCATCACCTTGGTATTGTTTCAAAAAATTTAGCAATATAATCACAACATTTATTTCTAGAGTTGGGTTTATTTTTCACCATGTCAGGGAAAACTGAACCACCCCATGAAGTCATCTCCAGCACATCCCAATGAAATCCAATAGGGTCAGGTTAGGGCTGTAATGTCCATTCATGTGTGAAAATGATCAACCTTCACTACATTCAGGTCATTATAGCTGAGTTCATTTACTCATTCATTTTCTGAACTGCTTAATCCTAATTATGGTTGAGGGGTTGAGGCTGTTGCTCATCTTAGTTGACTGTGGGTGAGGGCAGAGTACACCCTAAACAGCTCGCCAAGCCATAGTAGAAAGACACTGACAGCTGTGCAGCTACTCTTGAAAAAAGTCAGCAATGGTTCTTTTCCATGCCTCTCACCACAGATAGTGAGCACTTTATCACCAGCACTTTACCACTGGCACACCACTGTCCCTGAGTTCATTTAGTACAGTGCTTCTCAAATAGTGGGGCGCGCGCCCCCCTGGGGGGCGCGATGGGATGCTGAGGGGGGCGCGTGTGACCCAGGAGAACATGCTTTTTTTCCGCCGTACTACAAGAAAGTGTAATTGCACATCCACTCCAGTAGTTGGCAGTGGCGCCCTCATTGCCCATTGTGCGCAGCGAGTATTAACTCTTCAACTGCTTCAAACCTCGCTTTGAGAAGCTGTGCGCTGCAAAACGTGCTCATTGTAGCCATTAATCTTGGCTTCCTCATTTTGAGAAAAAAAAATCAGCACAAATTGTTCTATTTGTTCTTGTTTTGTAGGTTAAAGTGTTTATATATTGTGCTCCTGAGTTAATGTTTCTGAAGTCAATTTGAATTAATTATTTATTGATTTTATTTTCAGCAGCAAATGGTGTGGTAAGTTTGTCAAAAATGTAACAAGGATATTATTATTTTTAAATTTAAGGCAAATTGATGCACTTTCTTTTACAGACTAATAAAAAATGTTAAAAGTTATTCTTGTAAGTCTAACTATATCTCTTTCTTTTTGTTTTATTTATGTTAACAAGGATACGATATAATGAAGAGATATACCTGTGACTATATTATAGAAAAAAGTTATAATTTATAGTTGCGGCGGAAAGTGGGTGGTGGGGGGGCGCGAATTGTTTTCTTCTTGCTAGGGGGGGCGTAACAGAAAATAATTGAGAAGCACTGATTTAGTACCACATAATATTGCTGAGCCTCTACCTGAACAACTAAAGCAAGAATGCCACAGCCATTACAATGCTGTACTCAAAACTAAAGGCTATCCAACAAAATATTACAGTGTGCAACAGTTATTTTGACCAGGCAGTATATAACACACACTTTATAAATCTACATGACCAGTCACATTGTTGATATTTACTTCATTTGGCAGACACCCTTATCCAGAGTCACTTATATTGATCATTTTTATAAAACTAAGCCATTGAGGGTTAAGGATCTTGGTTGAGGGCCCAGCAGTGGCAAATTCGGATTACTGGGGTTTGAGCCCCTGACCTTCAGATCAGCAATCCAAAGCCTTAACCACGAAGCCATCATTGCACACTGTTGGCTAAACATGTTGACAGAAAATTGACACTAGTCAAATTAAATAGCTTTTAAAAGCATAAAGTCATCAGTTGATGACATTCTACCTCAAATGTAAGTCTTATTTGCAATATTAGATGTGTTTTTAGACGATAATAAACATAAATACGGTATACAGTGGTACCTGACCTTACGAAAGTCTCACCAATCGAAAAATTCAGGTTACGAAAATCATTTTCCTAAAATTTTTGTCTCAGGATACGAAACAAGTTCACGTTACGAAAGCGCCATCTTAAAAATTCAAACATGTCATTCAAACAATGCACGAGTTGCTCTCCCATCAATGACATTCAAACATCCCGCCCCACTGGCCTCCCATTGGCTAACAACTGAGCTGTCATTCATGTCGCCTTCACTTGTGCGCCATCTTGGACAGGTCCACCTGACGCCATCTTGGACAGGGATCTCATTGACTAGAAGGAATGACGCATCTACCTCCCATTGCCTATTATAGAGCTGAATCCACCATGATGCTTTTCGTGTAAAGGACAGAGTTACTGGTTTATGCTTCATTTCTTGATTCAGGCTTTTAACCTTCCATAAACATTTGTAAGATTACAACTCTGCTAAGAAGACATGGTCAACATGCACGCACACACACACACACACACACATGCACACGCACGCACACACACAGTGAGAAGAAGAAACGGGCTCGAGTGATATCACGAAGGAATTTGGCTAAACCCGTCTACCATCGGCACAATATTGAAGCAGAAGGAGGTCTTAAAAGATATGCTTTTATAATTTTAAAGGGTTTATGGGGTCGTATTGGGAGCCTTGGAACGAATCACGCGTTTTATATGTAAAATGCGGTTCAACTTATGAAAAATGCAGGTTACGAAAAAAGCTCTTGAACGGATTAATCTCGTAAGGTGAGATACCACTGTATTTGTTTGTTTTTGTTAGTTTGGAAAATAGACAATTTGACAATGTGAAAAACCTTGTTGGCTACCAAATTTTAGCCTAGCTTCTGAGGGAACAAAACTTGGGATGAAGCAGCATGTTAGTGGATCTTTTACCTGCTCAGTATTTTCGATAATAAACTTTTTTTTTTTTTTTTTTCCTGTCAATGTGTTGGTTTAAAATTGTTGT
>CM045747.1:15665581-15678081 GCA_024760905.1 Plotosus lineatus | reverse complement strand
ACACAAAAGAAAAAAACTCAAAAATGCTGACCTGTCAAACGTTTTCACGTGGACAAGTCTTCAGACGGTGCTAGTTTTCATTACACTTACCGTACACAATGCCTCTTTATGACCCAACACAATCAACAGCAGGAAGTGTAAACAAGCTCGCAATCGATGCATGCGCAAAGCCCACAAAAATTAGCCATAGAAACAGTTGGATTTTCTGATTGTGTTTTTTCAAAATTAGTTTATGTAGACATTTCCGAAGAATGACTGATTGCTAACTGACTGACCGACTGGTCCAGATATTCAGGTGCTTGGTGTCTCCTGTAGTAATAGTCTCTGTTTGAGATGACACCATAAAGAAAACTCGTTTCAATTCCAGGGATCCCTCACTACGTCCCGCTTCAATTCATGCGGCTTCAGTGCATCACGGGTTGTTTTTTTTTTTTTTTTAAACATTCATCAAATTAAAAAATAAGGAAATAGGCCACAAAAACAAGGCCAATTATGCAAAAAAAAAAAAAAAAACCCAACCCAAAACCTCCCATCAAAACTAGTTACATTTTTGTGAGTTGCGTATCTACGTGTGTGTGTGTGTGTATATTTACATTTTATTTACATCTTGCACATTATTTTTTTATGTTTAATTGCAATTATAAGCATTTATAGCATTGGATATGTATTTATTGATATTATATACACATACAGGCGGCACGGTGGCATAGTGGTTAGCACGTCCGCCTCACAGCAAGAAGGCCCGGGTTCGATTCCCGGCCTGGGCGTTTCTGTGTGGAGTTTGCATGTTCTCAGCGTGCTTGTGCGGGTTTCCTTCGGGTGCTCCGGTTTCCCCCGCAATCCAAAGACGTGCACTGTAGGTTAATTGGCTGTTCTAAATTGACCGTAGTTTCTCTCCTGCAGAGGCACTGGAACCCAGTCGTATCGGCACTTGCCTTTCCATTGGATCCTTCCGGTGGCGCCGAGACAGGGGGGGACTTGCTGCTTGGGTAACAGCCTGTCCCTCATTACTCCCTACCCAGGCTCTGTGCACTGGGGAATATCACCAGTCGGGATACTGGCCAGAGCGCAGCCATAGTCCTTCGGGACTGACGGAGGCCTACGCTATACACATACATGTACGTATACGTAAGTCGGTGGGGGGAAGGGTTGATTCTACTTCACGGATTTTGGTGATCATCATCATCATGTTTCCCCTGTAGCGTCGTAGACAACCTTGGGGCGCTTTTGCTGGAATCGGGTACCCAGCAGTCGCAGGAAATCGGTTTTCGCCATCTATGAATACTCGATTTCATTACCTTTTAAAGCACGGTTATAAAATCGCTTAAATTAACTAGAAAGAGTTTACTTCACTTCCTAGTCGCCAGTGACTCCGTTGGCTCACTCTGCCGCAAGGCCGAGCTACCCAGGGTGCACCTGTCCTAATGACGGAGGTGGAGTCTGGCTTGAGTGTGATAGGCGTTTAGCTTTAGCGGGGCTTACAATACAATTGCCTTCTGAGTCTAGCGGATAAATCCGAAAGTTGCGCTTCAACACTCCATGCACCCCTCACCACTCCATGCACATTGATGGTCGTGTGGGGATCTTGGTCCCAATTAAACATGGAAAGTGAGGGATTCCCTTTATTAATTTGTTGAACTTCCCCTTCCCCTAGTTTCGCCCTTAATTTATTCGTATCCAATTTCCACCCTTCAAGTATTGCCTTCCCTGTCACACGACCACCACCAATCAAGGAGGGGTGAAAGTATGCACACGCCCCCTCCATGACATGCTAGCCACCCGTCTCTTTTCAAACTGCGGCGCATGTATATTTAGGGACTTTTTAATCCACTCGGAGGGAAAGCGCTGTCCGTCCCCTCATACAAATGAGCTCACAGATTGGCTGCCGAGATTGCTGTGAGTGACAGGGAAGTGAGCGTACACCATCTCTCCTCCTTTGAGAGCCCGGCCAATTAGCTCCCATGGACTCCTGGTCATGGATTGCTGTGGCATAAATCCAGATTCTAACTTCGGATCTTCGGGTTAATAGTCATGCACCTTGTCGATGTGCCACTTGGGCGCCCATGCTGAATTCCTTTATCACCCTCGCACCGAGGAAGGAGCTGTTTTTTATTGTTGAATCATAACTGTTCTAACACTGCCAAACAGGCAGCTCCATTTTCATGCAGTTTTAATGTTATTTCACATTACTGCTGCAGTCAGGTTTTATTTATAGCTTCAGGGAATTATGAAGTTTGTTCGGGAACATGAATATGGCGGGCACCATGAAAAAAGTGAGTCAAAAATTAAAATTGGATTGTTACTCCATTTCTTTTTTCAGCTTGACCAATATTAAATAAGCAAGTATTCTAGAACTGTGTGGCATTGGTGGTAGTATTTCCTCCATGACTCCATACAGTCTATTATGTTTGCCAGGAAATGTTCAGCTAATGTTTCTTCTTGTACCTTCAGGATATGTATTAGTTGTCTCTCTTTCAGTTATTGTTTCATATTGCTGAGCAGTTCTGTCATGTTTTGGCTCAGCCATCATTAGTTCTCCAGTTATTTGCGACTTGTGCTGAAGTGGCAGCAACAACGGGTATCCTGACAGTAGTCAAAGAACAGCCTTTCGGGCCATCATAACTTATTCCAGTTATCTGAATTCCAGGCTAGACGTTTGAGGTGGCACTATACAAATACTTTAATAAATATTCACTCACTCACTCATTTTTCAAACCACGTAAGCCTACTATTAGGGTTGCAGGAGTGCTGGTGTCCATCTCAGCTGACACTGATTGAAGGCATGATACACCCTGAACAGCTTGCCAGACCAACACATGACTGCTCACACTCGCATCTATACTTGGGACCAATTTCAAACAGCCAATGAGTCTAATGTGCATGACTTTGGTCTGTAGGAGGACACCAGAGTGACCAAAAGAAACCCATTGACCACCTTGAGAACATGCAAAACTCCACACGGATACGCCTGAGTCCAGGACTCGAACCCAGTACCTTCTTGCTGTGAAGTGGATGTATCAACCACAACGCGAATGTGCTACCCAATGGAGATTCAAGGTTTTTATGACGAATTCTGTAACCTGACCAAGATGACAAGCCAAACATACTTTTAAATCAGTACCAGAATGTTTCAAACACACTTTGCTATGACTAGCTCAGTCTCTGAATATATACACAACTGAAAAGCTGTAGTTGGTACTGGAGATTAAATTCCAAGAATATAAAATAGCTTTTGCAAAGAGGACTCGCAACAAGTGTACCTCACTTTATTATAATTCTGAAGACACTCGGTGGTGTTAGTGCACGTAGGACCGGCTTCACAGGGTGTCCTTTACCGCTTGTGGTATTCTTTTAAATATGTACACACATTTTTTTTTCTCTTTTGATGCAATTTCCAATATTTTGAAGGAAGCTGTAGCAAGTGCAGTGATGAGAATTATGGAAAGATCTGATAAAGTTGAGTATTAAATACTAGTACACACGTGTGTGTGTGTGTGTGTGTGTGTGTGTGTGTGTGTGTGTGTGTGTTTTCAATTTTTTTTTTTTGTACATTAGTAGTATTTAGTTCATTTTCTGTAACCGCTTAATCCTAATTAGGATCGCTGGGAGGCTGGCGCCCATCCCAGCCGACTCCGGGTGAGGGCAGCATACACCCTGGACAGCTCGCCAGGCCATTGCAGGGCGGAAACATGCTGACAGTTTTGCACCCTAGTAGTGTTTACTGGAAGTCTATAAAAGTGTAAATCTGAGTTTTGTAATTTTTTAGATTTGATAAAAAAAACACTAGAAAAAATGAATCTTCTTCTTCTTTTCCTTTCGGCTGTTCCCTTCAGGGGTCGCCACAGCAAATGATCTGCCTCCATCTCATATTTAAATAAAAATCCTTATGTTTATAATCCATGTCTGCCCTCCGTTCTACTGCTGCCTTGTATGTGCTTACATTAATTTTTTTTATGTCGGGAATGCAAAAGAGGGGTTTTTTTTGTTTGTTTGTTTGTTTGTTTTTTTAATTCTGTCCTGCTGCAGTGACCTCTGTACGGTGTTGTGCTGTGCTGTGACGTGCCTCAACGCCTTTCTCTAAAAGATTAAAGCTATTATACAGTACACGGTTTAACACTACTGTTGTGTTGAACTTTCCATTCAGATCCTAGAGATCAGAATTTTTTTTTTTCTAGAGACTTTTAATATGGTAGCTAAGTTTTAGTGCTCTCTTGAAAATGAAAACCTCATCTCACAGACAGCTCTTGAGTGGGTGACCGATATCGTACAAGTAACACATGTATAAAAACACATAGTTATGGATACTACCTTGAAATCCTTAAACAGAACATGCTTGAACTTAATGTATTTTCTCTTCTGATCAGCTGACATGTTGCTGTACATTTCATACCTCAGGATCATACAACACGGCACAGGCTGCACAGATGAACTCAACATATTTTTGACATTCATCATTCTACTGTTCGGGTCAGTGGTGGCCTGGTGGTGTAGGGCGCTGGATCGCTGATCCTAAGGTTGGGAGTTCGAGTCCCACTCTCCACAAGGTTGTGTCCGTCTCTCCCCCCCCCCCCCCCCCCCAATGCAACTAACTGGGCTATCAAAGGCCGGCCATGTCTCTCACTGTCTATGGTGAGAGGTTCATGTAAATGAACCATTGCTGGTTTTCATAAAGAGTAGCTGCAAAGCCGTCAGCGTGTTTCTGTCCCTTGCTAAAGGGTTGTGTCCGGAAGGGCATCCGATGTAAAAACCTATGCCAAATCAAACATGTGAATCAGATGATTCGCTGTGGCGACACTTGAAAAAAAGGGGGGGGGCTTGAAGCCGAAAGGAAAAGATCATTCCATCGTTACAGTCTGTAGTGTTTAATCATAAATTGGAGTAAAAGCTTGCAGTGAATCGGTGCTTTCTTGAAGAATGGACAGCCAACTATCATCAGAATACTATATTCAATGTGGATGAAAGAGCAGGCCAAACCCAGAACCCAAATGTATGTCTGTAGTTACCTGATCTTCTGTGGCAAGAACCATCACAGTGCAGTTTTTATGTAAAGTCAGGACGGAGGAGGTGGCCACGAGAATCTCATGGTTGGCTCTATTAAATAGATTCACCACTATAATAAAGAACTGCGAACAGGATAATTTGGATTAAAGTAACCACACATATAAAATTAGAATTAACTATGCGTATAACACATCAGTCACATTCGATTCCTCAATTTATACAGTACAGTACTTTCCCTGTATTTGGTTCCTGCTTGATTACATTTTCAACTCCACCGCCATCCTACCTTTAGGCATATGTTTAATCACATTTGCAGTTTTATTATTGTTAAAGATTATTTTTTTCTTCTTCTTTCCCTCATTGGATTGGTGCTCTGCAGGGGTTAAATTATACTGCACCGGATTCTGACAAGCATTTGAAAGCGAGCAGAGACTATAACAACCAAAAGGCAATCAAGCGCCCATCAGGTGGGCTAAATCTTCATTTTATATCTATTAAACCTGACTTCTCTTAGGCTTTTGTGGCTTTTATAGCATTTGCTAAAACTCATGATTTCCATCCTAAATTTCTTCTCCTTATCCTCTCATGCATGCCTCCATTTTCTTTAACCTTCACATTTTATTCTTTTCCTGTAATTGCTTTGGAACAGTAATGGCAGAAGGAGAACTTGGGCCAGTCTTTCTGCTGCTCTTCCTCTCCACTTCCTTTTGATGTTTATACTCCAGAAAGACAGTATATGTGAAGATTTACCAAAGGAATTACTTTTTTCCCCTCTCCCTTATATGATCAACACTATAAAAATAGTCTTTCAAGTTGATTGTGCTCAAAAAAGCTTTAAGGGAATTTCTGTGTATGTCGGGCAAAACCTGGAAATCAGCTCATCTTTTCTCCAGCCTTCATCTATGATAGGTTGTGTCAAATTCTGGGCAAAAATTGTTTACCACTGCCCGAACCTACTTGACTACCTGACGACCATCAACAAAAGCCTTTTAGAAATCCCATGATGATTACTGAGTATGAGAGCGCTTAGTTATGGAAAAGATAACAGCTTTGGGTTGGACAATGGTAGCCAGTGAATGCAGATCGATCGAAGAGAGACGGGAAAAGGAAGATGACAGCCTGCACACTGTGCGCTGTCAGATTACAGCACTTTAATGGGAGGAACGCATGCCAAAGTGGTTTCACTTAATGGTCAGTGGAAACAGATTGAAGGTTACTGTACGGCTTTACGTTGCTAGCTACTGAAGAGCACAAAAGATATAATGTGATTAGATTGTGCAAAGCATTGCGTCTTTGAAGGACACAGTTTGTATGGATGTCTTTTATCAGTGCATGAAATGTTTTTGATCACCTTCTTTATGATAGTTATTACAAAAACTTAAAAAAAAAATTCCTTATAAACATGTTGAGTGTCTTAAGAGATGAAGGTGTTGAAAACTGATGATAGTGGGAGGCAATGGCCATTCGTGAGTTTGTAAAGGCATGTTAATCGAATTAGGAGAGGCTCACTAAACCTCATATTAACATTGGGAAATTGTAATGTTTATTATTATTCCCCAGGATATGATGTGAGAGGGTATATTTATCAGTATGTCTATTCGTCTGTCTGTAATTATTTAAATTGTGGTACAGAATTCATTAACTATTCAAGATTTCTTCATCAACCATGGTAGTTGCCACTACTTCGTGCTTCAATTTATGTGGCTTCAGTGCATCACAGGTTTTAAAAAAAAAAAATATATATATATATATATATATATATATATATAAGGAAATTAAGGAAGAATAGGTGGAAAAGTTAAGGAAAATGCCACAAAAACAAGGACAATTATGCATGAAGACCTCTAAACAAATTAAAAAACAACCCAAAACCTCCCATCAAAACTAGTTACATTTTTGTGTGGTGCGCATCGGAGTGCGTGCATGTGTATCTGCATGCGTGCATGTGGGTGTCTGTATGTGTGTGTATTTATGTTTTACACTCATGCCTCGGTTTTATGGACTAATAGGGGGTAACACTGGTCCGAAGAACCCGATTGTCCGAAGTTTCCGATTCCATATATTTCAACGATTACGTTACGAAAAACTTTTACTTAAGCAAATGTAAATTCTGTAACTATACTCTGTAAATGTACACCGTAAGATCAGGGGTTGGGAACCTTTTTGACTAAGAGAGCCAAAAAAAGACACATTTTAAAATCCAATCTTCTGCGAGCCACACATACACACAGTATATTTTATATTTATCTACCTATCTACCTATCTATCTATCTATCTATCTATCTATCTATATATATATATATATATATATATATATATATATATATATATACATACATATCAGGGGTTGGGAACCTATGACTTTATCTGTCTCTCAGATAAATCAGGTGAGCTTTCTTAACAGAATAACGAATACACAATTTCACTGTCATTTAAATAAAAAAAAAAAAAAAAATCCATCAAGTAAAACAAAAACAGATGAATAAATCTCGTGCATTTAAATCTATACAAATATTTTCAATTCCACGTCACTGTGGCACGCAGCGGAGAGCCAATCCTTTCTGTACTCCAGTGTGTGGGTGAGTCCAATACTTTCAAACTCTAATTTTATTGGATTATAACAACAGCCACAGACTGTGTGTTGTTTTTCAGTAAAAAGAGAAATTTTCCTCATTTTGATCAGCTCATTTCCACGAAGCCAAGCACAGCTGGCAACCAAACACAAATGGACAGACATGGAAAAACTTCAATTCGCAGATCAGCTGATTGCCAAAACTTGACGCGCTTCCTGTCACAAAAACAATGCAGTGTGTGAGTCCAATAAGATTAGAGTTTCAAGGTATCAGACCCACCCGCACACAGAAAAGATTGGCTCTCCGCTTCGCGCCATAGTGACGTGGCATCGAAAATAGATGAATAGATTTAAATGTGCGAGATTTCTTCAAGCCAATCTGCTCATCTGGCGGTCACTTTCCGAAACAACGGCCCGCATCCGGACGATCCGTACTAGTCGGAAGCTACAGATTTTATCCGTTGCGTCCGAAATCCGTTAAAGTGAAGTCCGTAAAACCGAGGCATGAGTGTATTTACACCTTATGCGTTATTTTTGAATGTTTAATTGTTATTATAAGCATTTATAGCATTGAATATGTATTTATTGATATTATACACACATACATGTACATTTACGTCAGTTGGAGGGGGGATCTCGGTCCCAATTAACCATGGAAAGTGAGGGATCCCTGTAATACATTTTATTTATTTAAAGGCACCTTTCTTGGTCTTAGCTTTTTTTCTACTAGGCAGTATAGTTGTGCCTTGGGATTTTTGCAATTTGTGTTTTCTGACATATGGAGGCTGGAGGATATGTCATCTTCTGATGGCTCATGTTTTAATTTCCTCATTCATCCAACAAATAGGGCAAAGTCTTTCACCCGCCTTTGCTATAGTGGAACACTGACCTACTTTAGTGCAAATCAGCAAAACTAGCACTTATTTTGATAATGCATTTTACTTGGTTCACACTTCCAGTCCATGTTTTTGGAGGTATCTCAAGAAACTGCTGCTTTGATGCTCAGAACTTTCAATGTGTTATTTACCAGCTCCTTTCGTATTTCTCTGGTTTCGAATAATATGGAGGAGATTTATGTGGTAGTGACTTTCGTCAAGAGTAGGCTACATAGATGCTAGCATGTTTCTGGCCTTGCAATTGTCTGGCAAACTATCCAGAATGTACTATGCCCTCACCCAGAGTTGGCTGAGATGGGCACCAGCCTCTCCGTGACCTTAATTAGAATTAAGCGGTTCAGAGAATGAATGAATGAAGGAGATTTGTGGTAGTATCAGAAACACTTTAAATACAGTCTGATTAATTCAGTAATGTTGCATCATTATTCTGTCTTGTCATGTAGTTGACCTCATCTATAAAATTTAGCATGCACTGTGGAATTGGCATGTGATTTTTGTACTTTGACATTTCTTTTCTGTAAACAGCACAACTTGAACTGACTCTGTCTATGCACCAATCACTTCCTACGTCTGTTCAAGTTCTGCTCCAAAATATTTATGGTGATTTTTGTTTGGTTTAGCCTCAACCGCCAAAGTCAGAATTTTGAAGAGTATTGTAAAAGGGGAAAAAAGCCGAAAGGAAGACAGACATTGTAAAAGGGGATAATGCTGTAGGCCAGTCTTGTTTGGCTGAACTTTATTCCCATGAATTTTTTTTCCCACGTTGTTGACATTGGGGATCTTGCTATGTGGGACTGACAGCAGTGTGACTCTTATTAAACTTGCAGTGTTCATGGAAAGTATAGATTCCCTAATTGGCACCCATCTTGTTAATATCATCTTCTGCCATGGTGGTCAAAATTTGACTTGGAGTGGTGTTAATGATTTCACTAAGTGTGTGGGCAGCTGCTGTGCTGTGGTAAGGAGACAGCATATGGGCCTAATGGTATTCCCCATCTGACTGCCCATTTAAAATGGACAACCAAGCACAAAACCCCTCCAGACTTTGGTTGCCATAGGGCAGGGTTTTTTTTTTTTTTTTTTTTTTTTTTTGCTTTTGCTAAAGGCTGAATCTAAAGTCTAGTGTGACAGAGTAAGATAACCATTCTTAAACTCCTCCACACACTATTTTTTTGCCCATTTGATTTTCAGTTTCTGATTTTCTGACAGCAAAATAGATAAGTGCTGAGCACCTGATAAAGTAAAGACAATATGTTTTCCTGCATGATTCACACTGTAAACCAAATTAATAGCAAACAGTACTGCAGCTATCTGCAGCAAGTAATGGTTACTGTGGCAACAAGAAAAAAGTCACTATCTTTAATTGACACTGTGGCAAGATCAGGTGTTTTCCAGTTAACACTTGCTCTCTCAGACCCCATGAGAATGACTCATTCCTCTTTAGCTTGCACTTAAACATTCTCATCCCTTTCTTAACCTCTCCCACTGATCCTGACTCTTGTTTAATGTTATCAATGAAAGGTTTCTTTGCACCGATTATACTTGGTATTTGATAAGACCCGACCGCAGGTGAACGGCTGATATAGGTAACAATTCACCGTGGATATTTTCATGCGTCTTCCTGAAGTTGTGTCTACATATTTTCAGTACAAATTTTTTTTTCTTAATCTGAGAAATGAGCAGTTTTAAAAAACGGACCCCTAATTTACCGTATGTAAAAACAGACACTAAATGAAAACTTACTGTTTATATTTAGCCACAGAATGGCATTTCCTAATTAAATCATTCACCACTTCGATGAGTCGATAAAAGCTTTACTTGTACTCTCATTTTGAATTATATGCAGGATTTGCTCATCTGTTTGTGTGCTTTTCACTCAAATCAACAGATCTATTTGTGTGTTTTTCTGATTGTTTGTTATTGGCTCTTTATATGATCTTTCTGCCATATTATATTAATCTAAAAGGTTTCCTTTAGTAATGCCGTCCTTTATGCTGCTGATTTCAAAAGCATAAAAATCATTATTGCAAAACTAATTAACAATTACTGATGTTGTACAACATTTCTTACTGAAGCGAAATTAGATTCTACATTTGTACAAGCAGTGAATATTTGTGAGAATTAAAAGACCAAACTTCAAACCATCATTGCATGTAGTAATGATTCAGGGTTTAGCAGTATTACAGGGATCCCTCGCTACTTCACGCTTCAATTCATGCGGCTTCAGTGCATCGCGATGTTTATTATTTATTTATTTATTTATTTTTAATAAATATTCATTGTATTTAAAAAATAAGGAAATGAAGGAAGAATAGGAGAAAAAGTGAAGCAAAAACAAGGCCAATTATGCAAAAAACCCTAAACAAACACGAAACAAAAAACAACCCAAAACCTCCCATCCAAACGAGTTACATTTTTGTGAGATGCGCATCTGCGTGCATGCACGCAAGCATCTGTATGTGTATATTTATATTTTATTTACATATTATGCATTATATTTTTAATATTTAATTGTTATTATTAGCATTCGTAGCATTGAATATGTATTTATTGATATTATATGCACATATACATGCGGGCAGTGATGGTCTAGTGGTATAGGGCGCAGGATCACTGATCCTAAGGTTGGGGGTTTGAGTCCCCACAGGGTTGTCACTCCCCCACCCCCCAGTGCAGCTAACTGGGTCATCAAAGGCGGGCCATGTCTCTCACTGTCTATGGTGAGAGGCATGTAAAAGAACCATTGCTGTCTGTCTTCCTTTCGGCTTTTTCCCTTTTACTCAGGAGTCGCCACAGCAAATCATCTGATTCGCACGTTTGATTTGGCAGAGTTTTTTTTTTTTTTTTTACGTCGGATGCCCTTCCTGTCACAACCCTTTTAGCAAGGGACAGAAACATGCTGACGACTTTGCAGCCTACTCTTTACGAAAGTCAGCAATGGTTCTTTTACATACCTCTCACCATAGACAGTGAGAGACATGGCCCGCCTTTGATAACCCAGTTTAGCCGCACTGGGGGTAAAAGAACCATTGCTGACTTTCGTAAAAGAGTAGCTGCAAAGCTGTCAGCGTGTTTCTGTCCATTGCTAAAAGGGTTGTGACAGGAAGGGCATCCGGCGTAAAAACCTATGCCAAATCAAACGTGCAAACCAGATGCTGTGGCGACTCTCGAGAACTGAAAAATGCCGAAAGGAAGAAAGAAAAGAAATATGCACATATACTAGTCCTTCTCAAAAAATTTGCATATTGTGATAGTTCATTATTTTCTGTAATTCCCGACCAAGTATTGAGTGCATAACTGAACATAATTATTTGAAGGTTGACTTTTTTGTATTAAAAAGACTTTTTTTATTGGTCAGATGAAATGTGCTAATTTTTTGAGATAGGAATTTTGGGTTTTTCATGAGCTAAAAATCAAATCAAGATGCCAAAATCATCAGTTTTAAAACAATAAAAGACCTGAAATATTTCAGTTGGTGTGCAATGAATCTAAAATATATGAAAGTTTAATTTTTATCAGTACATTACAGAAAATAATGAACGTTATCACAATATGCTAATTTTTTGAGAAGGACTAGTACATGCACGTATACGTCCTACTTTGCGGAATTCGGTGGTCGCGTGGGAATCTCGGTCCCAATTAACTGTGGAAAGTGAGGGATCCCTGTGACTCGTATGTGAGTAGAGCAGTGGTTCCTAACCTGGATTCGATCGAACCCTAAGGGTTCAGTGAGTCAGTCTCAGGGGTTCGACGGAGGTCAAGACACACACCTGACTTATATTCATGATGACACGCCCCGCTTGGCCATCACTGGCTGCAGGTGATCACACTACATTGCTTGGCCAATCTGCGCTGCAGGAAATTTGGTGCGCTCAGTAGTCGAATTGTGACTGTTGTGATGGTACGTCATGTGATTCCTTTCTTAATGTTTTAATCCATACTATGTTGAGTAAAAAAAGAAAGTGGTCGGACGAATATGTACAACCTGGATTCACATATATAACAGAACGTGATATTAGTCGGCGTCCTAT
>CM045747.1:15545581-15660581 GCA_024760905.1 Plotosus lineatus | reverse complement strand
TGCTTCGGTACCTGTGTAGTATTACATGCAAGTCACTACTCGTATAACAATTATGCACCTCAGACTCAGTGAACATCTCAATGTTACCTGCACATTCTGTCTCTGGGAACATTTTTCTACATCCCCTCACGTTTGGTTCTATAACATGGTACAGATCAAGAGAGAAGCAGGAAAAGTCAAATTGTGACTAAATATTCCAAGTCTTGGTCATGTGACCAAGAAATTCAAAGATTTTACTGATGTCGGACAACAGTCTTGTTAAACTCGCGATGTATCTTGAAGCTGTTGATCAATCATATTGAGTTTTTTTAATGTCTTTGCAGTGTCCCACACTTTCGTACCATTAAAATATTGCATTATATCTTTATTGACTGTACAGGTCTTCGGCTTTTCCCTTCAGGGGTCACCACAGCAAACCATCCGCCTCCTTCTCACCCTATCCTCTGTATCTTCTACTCTTACTCCAACTACCTTCATGTCCTCCTTCACCACATCCATAAATCTTCTCTTTGGTCTTCCTCTAGGCCTTCTGCCTGGTAGTTCCAACCTCAGGATCCTACTACCAATATACTCACTATCCCTCCTCTGTACATGTCCAAACCATCTCAATCTAGCCTCTCTGACTTTGTCTCCAAAACCTCTAACATGTGCTGTCCCTCTGATGTGCTCATTCCTGATCCTATCCATCCTCGTTACTCCCAAAGAAAACCTCAACATTTTCCTCTCTGCTACCTCCAGCTCTGCCTCCCGTCTTTTCCTCAGCGCCACTGTCTCTAAACCATACAACATCGCTGGCCTCAACACCGTCTTGTACACTTCCTTTCATACTGCACAGGTCAATGACCTTAAATTGCTATGGTAGAGCAAGATTTTTGAATATTGACAAATCGTGTTCTAATATTATGTGGAAAAGATGCCTAATACATTCCACTGTGAATAACCTGTCTGTGTAACATCGGTCGAGTTTGTGCTGGTTTAATTAGGGATGAAAAAGAATTAAATTTTCACTAAGATTTCACTGAGTGTTTTTCTCTACACCAGTTTTAGAGGAACTCTGTGGCACTTAAGCAGAGCACTATAGTTAAGTGAGATTGCTATAGCATTGCCCTGATATTGTGTCTGTCTGTCTCGATACACTTGGGAACCCTGTGGTGATATATTTTCATGCAGTCAGATAACTGCTGTAATGGGAATAAATGTCTGGGTGATAGTAACTATTTGTACTATATCTTTCCCTTCAAACTCTTATTTGTTTCAAGCCATAAGATAAAACACATTTTTCACAGTGTAAGCAGCATTCAGTTTGCTGTATGTATCTTTGTTTTTAGCATGCAAAATAAAGTATTACTGCCACACAGTGCATTACTCTTTTGAATAGAAAGGCTTTTATCCCAATCACACTGAGGAATCTCACAATGTTCCTTTCACAATATAACATGCCGACTGAAGCAAACCTATCTAGTGGAATGGCATCTTGCTACCCTTTGGTGTTATTGGAATCCCACTCAAGAGATCTTGATTCAGTAGCATAATACTGAGACAATATCAAAACTTTGGGGCTGGATACATAACGTGATGGTTACATGACATTGTCATTGATGGCATCACCAATTCACATTGAAAACTTTTATCAGAAGTTTATAATTTTGGAGGTCTGCTATTCGGCATTGCCTAAATATTTATATCGGTTTCTCACTGTTTGGTCAGCAGGATATGGGATTAACGCAGATACCTAGTTGAGAGAATTTGGTATGTACGTCAGTGGACATAGCTGAAAGCCATCATTTCCTCTGCACCAACTTGTTCCCTCCACCCGCGCAGTCACTATTATTAGTCATATGACACATTATTATTGATTTATTGTTAAAAGTAATTGCAACACATTGCTTTCTTGTATACACAGACTGTCTGTCTGTCTTCCTTTCGGCTTTTTCCCTTTTACTCGGGAGTCGTCACAGTGAATCATCTGATTCGCACGTTTGATTTGGCAGAGGTTTTTACGTCGGATGCCCTTCCTGTCACAACCCTTTTTAGCAAGGGACAGAAACACGCTGACGACTTTGCAGCTACTCTTTACGAAAGTCAGCAATGGTTCTTTTACATGCCTCACACCATAGACCGTGAGAGACATGGCCCGCCTTTGATAACCCAGTTAGCTGCAATAGGGGGGACCGTGACAACCTTGTGGAGAGTGGGACTCGAACCCCCAACCTTTGGATCAGCGATCCAGCGCCCTATACCACTAGACCACCACTGCCCCGCTTTTCTTGTATATACAGACTATTATGGAATTTTGTTGCATTGAGGGTTTACAATACATTTTTCACTCTTTATTTCATTCAGAAAAGTATTACGTGTATATAACGTGGTCCATTGTGATATAAATGTATACAAATCAAGGGGAAAATAAACAAATGGTATATTTTTAATAAGCTGTTAATCCACCGTGAGCCAACAAGCATAGCTATTTACAAGTTCCTAGAACTGTAGTTCATGGTTAAAACATTACTGTAGACAACAGAATGATGTTTTTGATGATGGTAGTGTTCAAGAGCAATCCGAAATGGTTAGAGGAATTTCTTGGGTGTCAGATGGGATGAGCTCATATATATATATATATATATATATATATATATATATATATATATATATATATATATATATTAGTACCAAAGCATTAAACAAATAATTTGTGAGCTCCTTCAACCGCATGTGGGATCATCCTGGAAGAGACCATTCTGATCAGGATATACAGTAAAACCTCCGCTGACGAACGCTTAAGCTCACGAACTTTTCGCCTCAAGAACATTAAATTTGCGAGCATATAGTCTCTGCTGACGAACTAGTTTTCGGCGGACGAATCAAACCACGCGGTCGAACAGCGCCACGGTGACGGCCACGAGAAGCTGACGCACGCTCACGGCGTCACAGTTAAATCACCCCTTTCTTTGAATGCGCAAGTGGTTTGTGTTTGCTAGACATTTTGGACCATATTGAGTGTACTTTTGCTATTCGGGGACCGAAAAAGACCCCACCACAGGCGGAGATCATTGAAAAACACGAACGAGGTGTGCGTTTGTGTGACTTAGCGTCCCAGTACCAGTACGCTAAGTCTACCATTGCTCCCATCCTTAAGAACAAGGAAGCTATTAAGGGTGCGTGTGTGGCTAAGGGTGTTTCCAAACAGTAGGCGTTTCCAAACACTCCTTCCAAACAGTAAGTCCCTCCCTCCCTCCTCCTCCCACTCCATTCCATCAAGCCATCAACTACCATCACAAAGGTAAATAAAACGACTTTATTATTCAGTACAGTTTATTTCTTTAATTACAATACAATAGCACATTTATTATACATAAAATAAGGTATATTGTTGTGTAGTTTTAAGGCTTATTTAGTAGAAAATTATGTTTTATGGGGACCTGGGAACGGATTATTCTCATTTTAATGGTTTCTTATGGGAAATAAATGTTCGGAAGACGAACTTTTCACCTCACACACACTTTCTGGGAACCAATTATGTTCGTGAGCTGAGGTATCACTGTAGTTGGTTGATCGTTGGATAAGGGTGATCAGAGAAACTTGCCTAGATTTTAAATTTCAACTGAAGATAAGTGGACTAAAATGCTTATTGTTGGTTTTATAAATCTATGAAGTGGTAGACACTGATGTACAGCGTCAACCTTGTCGAACTAGTGCCAACAGAAAAGTCAGGTTTGCTCTCTATTGTCTTCTGTCTGACTGGATTGTATGTCGGCATCATCATCTACAGTGCGGCATTTATTTAATGTATTGTGTATACTGGCAGGATGTGATTTGGAACACAGTCAAACTAGCCTGACTACAGCTACCATGTTTACACCACCGAATCGATCTGGTCGTATGTCGACTTTCCATCCAAATACACTCACGCCAAACAAAAACAGGTGAATAAATCTCGCGCATTTAAATCTATACATCTATTTTCAATTCCACGTCACTGTGACACGCAGCGGAGAACCAATCCTTTCTGTACTCCACTGTGTGGGCGGGTCCGACAGCTTCAAACTCCAATTTTATTGGATTATAACAACAGCCACAGACTGTGCGTGTTGTGTGTTGTTTGAGTAAAGAGATAAATTTCCCTTGTTTTGATCAGCTCATTTCCACGAAGCCAAGCACAGCTGGCGAGCAAACACAAATGGACAGGCATGGAAAAACTTCAATTCGCAGATCAGCTGATTTGCCAAAACTTGGGACGTGCTTCCAGTCACATAAACACTGCAGTGTGTGAGTCCAATAAAATTAGAGTTTCAAGGTATCGGACCCACCCACACAGAAAGGATTGGCTCTCCGCTTCGCACCACAGTGACTTGGCATTGAAAGTAGATGAATAAATTTGCTCTGAGCAGTTAGAAAGTGAAGCTGCATCATCTGCTGCTTGGACTTTTAAGATGCTGGCGCTGCCGGCAGCGCAAACAACTGTCGTACGCAACACTCGCACTGCACCGCCATGAATCATGCTTCACCACTTTTGCGGTCGTAAGGTCGATCAGACGTAACTTGCATAGGTCGTAAGTCGACGACTCACTGTATTTGCCTTGGCCATTTTATAGGAAAAAATTAATTTTCTGTATTACTTGTGAATATTAGAAATATTTTCTCACTTATTTGCCGAACACCTTAATTCTACTTGGGTAGTGGGGAGTCTGGTGTTTGTCTCAGCTGACACTGGGCCAAAGGCAGGCTACACCCTAAACAGCTCACCAGACCATCACAGGGAAGCACACACTTCAACCTAAGGTCAACTTGAATCAACCAGTAAGCCAAATGTGAATATCTTTGGACTGTCGGAGGAAACCGAAGTACCTGGAGAAAACCCATAAGGAGGAGGACATGCAAACTCCACACAAAAAGTTGTGCCCAGGACATGAGCCTATGGTCTTGTTGCTGTGAGGTGAATGTGCCGAATACTCCACCACTAGCCCGCCTTAGCAGTATTATCATCAAATGAACTCAAGTATACGCGTTCATAAGCAGGTGAACACACTAATTTGTACTCATGATTTCCTTACTTTGTATTACTTTACGATGCACTGATTCATTTGGCTGAAGTCTACCCACAGTTTCCACCAGCTTCGGATGCTTACAATTTGTGAGATATTGTGATGAATGCTGATGAGGGTCAACTGCTGTCAGAAAAAAAAATACATGCAGATGTTGGGCTCTGACGCTCAGTGTGGCCTGCATTTGTTTTGAAAAGGTGATCGAGACTGTGATTTTTTTTTTTTTTTTTCTTTTTTTTTTTCTGTGATTGTCTCAAGTTGTCCATTTTATTTTTTGGGAAATCTGACTTTCTTATTGAAAGTGTGCTTCTTACTAGTGGATGCATGTCAGCAATGGATTTCTGGAAAATATTCAAACATTTTGTGCCTTTTTCCTCCCTAAATAACTTTGACAGCTCTGCTTGGAAAACAAATGTATTTCCACCTGATCTTACTTGCTGTCTAATCTTGGCAAGACTGTCATGTTCGGTAGAGTGTGTTCACCATCTAGAGGAACAGTTGTAAGATCTATTAATACACGCCTCTGCCTCAAGGTTTGATCTGCATGCTGAGATGCTTTTCTCCTCATCGTAATTGTGAAGAGTCATTGTTGAAGATTTCCTGTGAATGCAAACCAATCTGGCCATTCTCCTCTGACCTCCCCTGATATCACACTGTTTACTCCTGTGGATCTCCCGCTTAGTGAATGTTGTTTTTGACACCATTCTTGGTAAACCCTGGAGACTGCTTTGTGTAAAAGTCCCAAGACATCCACAGTTTCGGAAATACTCATATTAGCCCATCTGGCACCCACATCCATGATGTAGTTCAAGTCACTGAAATCTGTTTTTTTTTTTTTTTTTTTTTTTTTTTTTAACTTTACAGTGTAAATATTAACTGACGCTTTTGACCTGAATGTGCTTTATTTTCATGCACTCTAGTACTGCCACATGATTGACTGATCTATAGTTATTGACTGATCTGTAGTGACTGACTGATCTGAGTAAGTGCATAAATGTGTAGGTGTACTTTAAATTAGTTCCTATTTAAAAAGTCCATTGAGTGTGTATGTTTGTAAATTTATCTCTGTTTAAGTGTTAATGAGACTTGTTTGTGTATCTTGTGCTTGTGCATGATACTTGAGCATATGTTGTCGCGTAAATGTAGTGCATGTGTGTGGAGGCCATCTGTTCGAGTGACGTGTGCCTTTGGAGTACTCGGCTTTATATGTTTGTTAAAAAAAAAAAAAAAAGGGGGGGAAAAAAGCATACAGAAAACAGACGTAGTGATGTATGTTTGGGTTAATATTTTCACGATTCAAAATGCTTTATTGCCATTTGTGCTTTTACACACATGGGAATTTCTTGTGCGGTCGTGCAAAGAGTTAAGTTGTGGAAAGGAAAAAACAGGAAGGCTCAGAACGGCAAAAACACATACAGTACTTCTATAGAATAGGTACCGAAGTCCTATGTATAGAAAGGACCTTACACAGGCCCAGTAGACAGTACAATTTAATAAAATATTATATTATAGTAACAATAGTAGACAATAGTAATAATAATAATAATAAAAAGTATGACAAGTAAGACTAAATAAAGTAAAAATCTTCTTTTCAGCTTTTTCCCGTTCTCGAGAGTCACCACAGCGATCTGATTCGCACATTTGATTTGGTATGGGATTTTACATCGGATGCCCTTCTTGCACAACCAAATGAGTAAAAATAAGTACTGTAAAAATAAGATGAGAATATTAATAATAATAATAATAATAATAATAATAATAATAAAGATGACACAATGAAGAAGTGAGTCGGTAGATGCAACTACAAAGACATTAGGCACAACATCGTAAATATACAGTCGGCCCCCAACTTACGAAGACCCCTGTGTATGAAATCCCCGGGTTACGAAAAACATTTTCCTGAGTTTCGGTCCCCGAGATACGAAACAACCCCCTCTTACGAAAAGAAATTCAAAATTCAAACGCGCAAGGAATCAAATTTAAGTTGAGTTTGTCAAGCAGGGAATGCGCTTTGAATTCACGTCTTGTGGGCGTGGCCCGCAGCGCGCGCAAGTGAGACAGAGAGACAGCCAGACAGAGAGAGAGACAGCCAGACAGAGAGAGAGAGACAGCCAGACAGAGAGAGAGAGACAGCCAGACAGACGGAGAGAGAGACAGCCAGACAGACGGAGAGAGAGACAGCCAGACAGACGGAGAGAGAGACAGCCAGACAGACGGAGAGAGAGAGACAGACAGACAGACGGAGAGAGAGACAGACAGACAGACGGAGAGAGAGACAGACAGAGAAGGAATAACGCTTTAGTTTTTTAAGTTGTTTTAATTCAGTAAATGGTCAAGCAGGGAATGTGCTTTGAATTCACGTCTTGTGGGTGTGGCCTGCAGCACGAAATACAGAGAGAGAAAGGGAGAAGGAATAACACTTTAGTTTTTAGTTTTTAAAGTTGTTTAATTCAGTAAATGTTTAATAAATGTGGGCACATTTGAGCTTATCTGGAATTCTGATCCCTCAAGGAATCAAATTAAAGTTGAGTTTGTCAAGCAGGAAATGCGCTTTGAATTCCACCTCTTGTGGGCGTGGCCCACAGCGTGCGCGCGAGAGAGAGAGAGAGAGAGAGATGTGTGTGTGTGTGTGTGTGTGTGTGTGTGTGTGTGTGTGTTAATAAAAAATGTTTAATAATAATTTAATTAATAAATATGTTCATAAAATTTTCTTTTCCTTCTACACATATTTCTAATATATATGTATATTTATGTATGTCGCACTATGCCCATCCTTTTGTTCGGAACCTTGAGTCTCACTGTAGCAGGAGAAGAAGCTGTTTTACACCTTTTATTTTAATTTAATTTTACACCTTTATTGGGTAGCAAGGCCATGTAGTAGCCAGTGATTCCCGTGTGTGTGTGTGTGTGTGTACACTTGGCATCCATAGTGTAAATTCAGATGACAGACACCTGCACCATCAGCCCAATTAACCAGCCAATTAGCCTTAATCTCGGTCACAAGCACTAGAAATGACAGCTGGGACGAGACTGTTGTTTTTGAAGGAGGAAGTGGCAGTGTTGTGATAATTGCAGCCTTTTGTACACAATTTTGATGTGCCTGTTTACGTGAGTGTGTGAGAAAGGGACCTTTAGTAGCAAATGTTTTGTGTTTGCACCTGCATTCTTGAAAACGACTTGGTAAGGCAGTGTGTGTTTGTTATTTGGGCATCTGATGACATGCAAGGTGTTTCTCCATTATACGAGAAGGAATCTACTGTTTGTTTACAGTAAACCAAGCGCTCTCTCAGTCAGAGGGACCACATTGTCCAGAAAAACCTCTCCCAAGATTCATCACTGTTGCCTCCACTATTCCAATGCTCGTGGGACTTTAATCACGGACAGCTGTATGAACGGTAATGGTGACCGGAAGGGAATCTTTGTTCGTGATGTAGCCATGGAAACCAAGTTAGTGGGAAACAACTGGAATACTGCAGCAGGATGGTACGTTTAACAGGCTTTGTCAGTCGTAGAAAATATTGTTTTAAAAGCAAAAGAAGAACTTTTTTGCATTGATAGATAAAATAATCACAAGTGAAGGGTTTGTACTGTTACCCGACACCATATCTTCAAAAAAATGGATATAGTTTTATGTCTGACTAAATTGCTCTGTATTCATTGAAGATATAATGAGAAATCATTTCTATCATCAGTTTTCTTTCCAGCCTCATTAACTATCCGTGGTGTCATTGATTAAAAGCCCTAATGTCTGAAGTGACCTACAGTTAGTGAACTGAAACATGCGGAAGAGTTTTCATGAGCTGTCAGTTATTTTTATAGTGCACTCATCACTTTTAATCCATTACAATTTTTGTCAAAGTCAAAAACTATCTTAAATCCTTATACTTTGCGAGCTGTCCATATGTCCACTGTAAAAAAAGATTTGGCGTTCATTCACAGCCTTGGCTATATATAGAGGTGATACAAACTGCCTCAATGTGAGCCAAATAAAACTAATTTCATCCAATCAGCAACAGGGATGTTTGTGCTCATTAATGCACCCTATTGCTGATTGGATGGAAGGTAAATGGAAAAGTATAATTGTTAGTACAGCTGAACAGAATTTTTTTTTTTTTTTTTTTAATTTTTGGACTTGGGTGATGTGCACAATGCAAATCACGATTTGCTTCCAAGCTTTTATTTTTAAATATGCCTAAGGATTTTTTTTTTTAATCTTCAGTGGCTGTATAGATTCTGTGCAGCATTGGTATCCCTCCCAGAACCTTTTCCTGCTTCATTTTTGTTCATACTGATACCCAATGAAACAAAAAAAACAATTACATGTCCACAGCCATCAACACAGTAGTATTATAGCAGCATGCACGTCATCAAGAGCTAGCTTCATGTCTGTCTGTCTTCCTTTCGGCTTTTTCCCTTTTACTCGGAAGTCGCCACAGCAAATCATCTGATTCGCACGTTTTGATTTGGCAGAGGTTTTTACGTCGAATGCCCTTCCTGTCACAACCCTTTTTAGCAAGGGACAGAAACACACTGATGGCTTTGCAGCCTACTCTTTACGAAAGTCAGCAATGGTTCTTTTACATGCCTCTCACCATAGACAGTGAGAGACATGGCCCGCCTTTGATAACCCAGTTAGCCGGACTGGGGGGGGGGGGGAACCTTGTGGAGAGTGGGACTCGAACCCCCAACCTCTGGCTCAGCGATCCAGCGCCCTATACCACTAGACCACCACAAGAGCTAGCTTCATCTCCTTTGTAATTTCGGAATGGTTTGCTTATGCAAAGTCCCACAGAAGAAACTACTGTCTGCTGTAATATTTGTCTAAAATTTGAACTTGGGCAGTGGCACAATAAACTTGTGTATCTTGGACACATGGGCACAGCCAAGTAGCAGCTAATGTTCATGTAGCCTCCAAATGCCTGTTAGATAACAAATGCCACTGTTTTGTTTATTTATTTGCTTGTTTGTTTATTTTTAATATTTTTTGTGACCACTCTAGGGTAAAAGAAAGTCTTGATTTGAATTTACAAATATGATGGATATGGCGATATTCACAATGCTGACTGAGTGAATGTATGAGACCAACATTCAAATTGAGGGGGAGGCCAGTCGAAGTATTCTTGCCCCAATTATATGGCCAGCTCAATAAATTGCCCCAAGTCTTCCCTTGATAACTAAATAAATAAACAAACAAACAAGTTGAGAGACATATTAGGTACTTTGGTAAACTACTTTAATGTCTTGCTTTTCTTTTAAAAGTGATGGTTGTTTAGAAAAGGCTTGAAGGCATTCAAGACATCCATTTCATTTTTGTTATTGTTGTACATGTCATTTATCAGCTTACTTTTTTTTTAATTTAAATTTGTTTGTGGTTTTACATTTAATTTATCCTGAAGGTGAAAATCCAGTGAGTAACTATTGAGCAGCACTTGGAGAACAATCTCGGTTCTTAACTAGTTGAGAAATGTTTGCTGTCTTTGTCCGTGTTTATTTATATTATTACAATAAACTTTTTTTAAAACAATTTTCTTGCTTTTAAAAGAATCAGAATCATAAATTGGGTGCATATTGGGGGGGGGGTATTTTTTTATAAGCTGCATCACCCAGCCCCACTTGCGAGCATCTTTGCCTTCACAGTGCACATCTATGAATTTCTTGAGAAGCTCTTGATGGAATGCTGAAGGGAGGTGTGTATTTGTTTTGTTTGCTTGCTAAATTCAAATATTTAAAAAAAAAAAAAAAAAAAAAATGTGTATATATATATATATATATATATTTTAATATTTGAATTTAGCAAGCAAACAAAACAAATACACACCTCCTTCAGCATTCCTCTATAT
Source organism: Plotosus lineatus (assembly GCA_024760905.1). Classification (NCBI taxonomy): domain Eukaryota; kingdom Metazoa; phylum Chordata; class Actinopteri; order Siluriformes; family Plotosidae; genus Plotosus; species Plotosus lineatus. Next base: position 15,649,699 of record CM045747.1, on the reverse strand, counting down.
ATATATATATATATATATATATATATATATATATATATATATATATATATATATATATATATATATGAGAGAGAGAGAGAGAGAGAATGATTTGACTCCCCAGCAGTGGTGGCTTGGTGGTAAAGGTACTGGATCATTGATCCCAGGTTGGGGGTTCAAGCCCCATTCTCAACAGGTTGTCATTGGCAACCCCCCCACCATTCCCATTGCTGATTTTCAAGAGTAGGTTGCAAAGCCATCAGCATGTTTCTGCCTTGCGATGGCCTGGAGAGCTGTCCAGGATGTACTCTGCCAATGCCCAGAGATGGCTGAGAGGAGAACCAGCCTCCCCGTGACCCCAATTAAGATTATGCATTAAGGATGATTTTTTTTCACCTTTTTAAAGAATGTAGTTTATGCAAAAGGTTAAAGATTGTGGTCAGGAGTGAGGTGTGAGTCATTGTGAAGTGTTGGAGGAAAGAAGGAGTTTCGATTGCTGTCAGTTCTGGGTGCTATATTGTGTTGTGACCGATTAGGAGCCGTCATCATATTCTGTCTCAGTGGAGTTATATTTAGGGTTCTTATCACAGTTGTGTCATAAAGGTGCAATAGAGTAAAACCAGCTCTGCCCTTTGGACTGTTTTTCTCTGAAATTGAACAGGACTTGTGCACGATGGTATTATTACAGAGTGGTGCAAAGTAAAGCACAGCTGGCTCTCTACTTACGAAATTAATCCGGTCGAGTTTTTTTTTTTTTTCTGTAAACCAGAGTTTTTGTAAGTAGAGGTGCATTTTACATGTAAAACGCATGATTCGTTCCAAGGCTCCAAAGACTACCCCATAAATCCTTTAAAAATGATAAAAGTACACCAATTTGGTATGAAATATGTATGAAATGTGTTACAAGTAAAAGAAAATTATTTATTAAACCATTTAAACATATTAAACCATTTTATTAACATATTTATTAATTAAACCATTATTAAACATTTTTTATTAACACACACACACACACACACACACAAAACTCTCTCTCTCTCTCTCTCTCACACACACACACAACTCTCTCGCTCTCTCTCTTTGAGTGGCACGCTCTGCCGAATGCAGGCTCTGCCCACACACAGCGCAGCCGACGGCGCTTTTGAGACGGGGTGTTGTATTTAAAGCGGAATAACCTATTTGAAAGATCTGAGGTCCAGATTCAATATGAACTTGCTTCCTTGTGAGATCGGAGGTCTTTTGTCCCACATTTGTGGCTCCGCCCACTTCCATGCACAAAAATGCTTCGTGGCCGAATGTGGACCTCTTGTAACGGGGCACGGCTCATCTGGACCTCCTTAAATAAGCTGCAATGAGTACTCTCAAAACTCACGAACCAACAGTACATCTCTCCTTTACACGTGTGACAAACAAGCTTATGGGTACAAGCTTACAGTACTATGGGGTTCAGCTCCCTCCTGGCCAATGGGAGGCCACTGATAGGCCAGCGGGGCGGCATGTTGGGAGACAGCTCATGAGAGAGCAACTCGCACATTGTTTGAAATTTTGAATGGCGCGTTTGGCGCTTTTCGTAAGAAGAGCTTGTTTCGTATACGGAGTGGAAAAATTTAGGAAAATGTTTTTCTTTACCTCGATTTTTCGTAATCAGAGGTTTTCGTAAGTAGAGGGCCGACTGTATATTTTAAGGATTGAGGTATTCCAAACTAAATTTCTATGGAGGTGTGTAAAGAGTAACCTTAACACAAAAATAAAGTAAGAATAAACTACAGACACAGTTCAGTTCATTTTCTGTAACTGTTTAATCCTAATTAGGGTCGCGGGCAGGCTGGCGCCCATCCCAGTCGACTGCGCAAGGGCAGAGTGCATCTTGGACAGCTCGCCAGGCCATCGCAGGGCAGAAACACACTGACGGCTTTGCAGCTACTCATGTCGAAAGTCAGCAATGGTTCTTTTACATGCTTCACACCATAGACCGTGCGAGACATGGCCGGCCTTTGATAGCCCAGTTAGATGCACTGGGGAGGGACAGTGACAACCTTGTGGAGAGTGGGACTTGAACCTCCAACCTTTGGATCAGTGATCCAGCACCCCATACCACTAGGCCATCACTGCCCCACAAACACAGTCAAGGTACAAAATTACCATACTGTTTAAGATCTCAACTTCCAATTAACCAGAGATGATGTGGTGTGGTGGAGGGAAGATCCATTTTTTTTTCTTTCTTCATCGGTCTTATTATCTACGTTTCTTTCCTTCTCGTTCGCTACTTGTCAGAGCAGGATAGGTTGGCTTGTACCTCTCTGCCTCTCCCAGGCCTTGGGCTGAATTTAGTTTCGAACCGGACTTTTTTTTCTTTATCTCTTTCATCAGGAACAACACACAGACAGATCATAAGATTTCCTTCCAGTGTAAATGGAAGATTGCGACAATTGGAAATGATTAGCGAGTAATCACGCTAACATATTTTCAAAATGCAGTAGTTTGTACGTGTGTGTTTTAGTATTTGCAATAAAGCAATTGGAAAGAAGCCAGATATTTACTGAACCAACTAACGCAAATCTACCGAAAAAGCACCAGGATCGCTGCAGTTTTTCAACATGAGGAAATGAACCTGTGTTGCTGCCTGCACTCCGAACTGCCTATTCAGTTGAACGTTTCTGTCGTTACATGAGCAGCAGGAGGGCACTGATATTTGCTGAGGTTTGAAAAAGGGCAAAGTGTCTCTTGTTGGTGAGGGGATTGGCAGAGAAGTCAGAGTGAATTAAAATCTCTGGCTTTGCTCTCATGCAGGCTGAATTTCTCTATGGAACATCATCTGATAATCTTTTACAGGGCTGCAGATAAAAAGATAAATCTTTTTGAATCCAGACATAGTGATAATCCAGGGAAACAACAAATGTCCCTGGTCTAGCTTGCCATCTGACACATGATTGTAGTTCTTATGATGGTGCCTGAGAAATGAGATGAGTTCATGTCCATATGGATGACACTGAATTTGTGTATCTTTTAGAAGTGAATGGCATAATCCATAAATGCCTGCATGAATAAGCACAGTATTTGTTTTTATTTATTTATTTATTTAAAGCTTTAGTCACCCTACAATTTAAAATCATTTTCTGCTTTGAATAATAAATCTCAGCTCAGCTGGTTTGGCGAAAAGCAAAATTAGAGAATGGAGAAATGTATAGCTGCTCTATAAATCCAGATTATAAAAGTTATTTTATAGTAAACCATGCCCGACACATCTGTCTCTGTTAACCAATTGGATAAGTGTATTGTATGTTAGTAATGAAGTGGCCTTTAGATTTTAGATTTTAGATTTTATGACACAGTAGCATGGTGGCTTAGTGGTTAGGACTTGAAGGTAGAAGATTCTGGGTTTCAGATCTCACAGCTGACTGGCTGTAGTTTGCATGTTCTCTCTGTCTGTCCGGCCCATGTGGTTTTTCTCGGGGTACTCCAATTTCCTCTAACATGTTGGTTTCAGACACACCCGTTAGCACAACTTGCTGCTCTGAATTGTCCGTACTTGTGAATGGGGTTGTTTGTATGTCTGTTAGCCCTTCAGTAGGCTGGCAACCGATGGAGTAGTTAGAATGATATGGGGCAAACTGTTTTACGAACAAACGTCAAGACTGATTGTTACCTGCATTAATGGAGTATTGAAACGTATCAAGTGAATCTATGCTTCTGTATTCATTTCATGTTTTGTGTCGTCCCCCCCCCCAAGTGTGGGGCCGGTGGTGTAGTGGTTAGGGTGCTGCGCTCATGATCGGGAGGTTGTGAGTTCGAATCCCACTGAGACCCTCACTGTGCTAAGACCCCCGGGCAAGGTCTCAACCACAAATGTGCCTCTGTTCACCCAGCAGTAGAAATGGGTACCAGTAAAATATACTGGGAAGGTCACCTGTGATGGACTAGCGTCCCATCCAGGGCGAGTTGAACTCCTGGTCGCTTCACACTACTGAAACCAGGGATAAGTACCAGCCTGATGAGCCACAAGGCTAAGCCACTAGGCTCGGGTGTAAAAACCCAACAGACTTTTTACCCCCCCCCCCCAAGTACCCATCATGACGAATAGAAAACAGTATTCTTTTATTTAGTGCTTACTTGTGGCTGTGTACCGTGTGCTTTGACTGGACAATATGTGCTTAATATACTATCTATTTTTAGGTTTGTCCTCCAAAGGCACAGTTTGCTTCAAGGATGTTACAGTAAATAATCCACCCCATTGTCGTTTATTATACTTGCTGGTGGGTGCGACAGTATAGAAATTGTTTCACTCTGTGTAATCACCAAATGCCGACATGATTTTTAGCCCTTATTTTCCAGTCAAACAGTTTTTGGAAATCGCCAAGGAAAGCTCCAGATTGGAGGCGAATCAGCAACGGCTTGCTGAGTACTCAATCACTGTGTGAACTGTTAAAAACGCTCGGTGGGGATTCGACGATGCATCACAAGCACTTGAAAAATATGTAGCAGGATAAATATCTGGCTTTGTCAGCAACTCCATATCCTGTAGCGTGAAATGTGCTGTAACTGGAAATGAGTGCAGGGACAAACTACAACCAATGAGAGCACAAGGTGAGGGGAAACAAGTGAGAAAAGATTTATACAACATTAACAAGCATGATTGCTGCAAGGGTAGTGCTAAAGTGCAGGCGTGTGCTTGCAAATGGAGTAAAATATATTACATTTTCCACAGTTAATAGGGACTGAGATCCCCACGCGACCACCGAAGTCCGCGAAGTAGGATCACCCCCCCAATTGATGTATACGTACATGTATATGTGTATATAATATCAATAAATATATTTTCAATGCTATAAATGCTTATAATAACAATTAATCATCATCATCATCATCATCATCATGCGTTTAAAGTCCTTTCTTCACCTACAATGGGATTGGACAGGGAATGATTCACAGCGAATGATTCACACGTTTTGATTTGGTATAGGTTTTTTACGTTGGATGCCCTTCCTGACACAATCCTTTTTAATAAGGGACAGAAACACGCTGACGGGTTTACAGCCTACTCTTTTTACGAAAGTCAGCAATGGTTCTTTTACACGCCTTTCACCATAGACAGTGAGAGTCCTGCCCGCCTTTGATAACCCAGTTCACTGCACTGGGGCGACAGTGACAACCTTGTGGAGAGTGGGGACATGAAAAAAACAATGCATAAGATGTAAATAAAATATAAATGCACACATACAGATGTGCGCACATTTAGATGCGGTTTTGATAGGAGGTTTTGGGATGTTTTTTGTTTTGTGTCAGTTTAGTTTTTTTTCCATGATTGGTCTTGTTTTTGTGACATTTTCCTCAAGGTTCTCCTTATTCAATAATTCAATAATTTCCTTATTTTTTTAATTCAATGAATATTTAAAAAAAAAAAAAAAAACGCGATGCACCAAAGCCTCATGAATTGAAGCACAAAGTAGCGAGGGATCCCTGTATATGAAAGTAGATAAGGCACATTCCTTGTAAAATGTAATCTCAGAGCCGGTCTTTAAAATTGATTTTAAAATGAAAATCTTCTTCGCTTTCAATCTACATTGGGAGATGGTTGAACTAAGTTCAAAAGGGCAAGATTTATATTTTCATCATCATGTGACTTGGCAGCCATCTTTGGAATGATGACATGTTGACAGTTTAAAATCTGTGTCGATAGCCTGTATTGGAAGGTTCTTGATTGTTGATTGTGTGAACACTGCAGATAAGTAAAACATTCTCACAACCCTAAAAGACACTAAAATTTAAATATATTATTTACTCTATACGAATATTAGTTTGTTGTATTTATTAATATTGTGCAGAATCAGTACTTTACATTGTTTCCATGCCCAAAATATCCTTTCCAAAATAAACGTACAGATAACCTATTTTGTTAGAAAAACATTTGTTGTGAAGTACTTATTGATGGAAGTTAAACTCCTCTCCAGTTTTTTTACTTTCACTTTTCTGTTCCCATTGTGTCCCATTAGTTACCCACAAAAAAGGGTTTTAAATAAATTATAGTTAATGCAACTTGTGGGCAGTGGTGGCCTGGTGGTAAAAGGTTCTGGATCGCTGATTCTAGAGTTGCGGGTTTGCGTCCCATTCTCCTCAAGGTTGTCACTGTCCAACCCAAGTCCGTCTCCCCCTCCCCAGTGTGCAGTTAACTGGGTTATCAAAGTCCGGCCATGTTTCACACTGTTTATGGTGAGAGGTTCATTTAAAAGAACAATTGCTGACTTTCGACAAGAGTGGCTGCAAAGCCGTCAGCGTGTTTCTGCCGCTTGCTAAAGGGTTGTGTCAGGAAGGACATCCGACGTAGAAACCTATGCCAAATTGAACATGTGATGATTCATGATGATGTGGTGATGAGGCAGCTGATTCGCTGTGGCGACCCCTGAAAGCGAACAGCCGAAAGGAAAAGAAGATCGTTCATGCAACTTTACTACTTTTGCAAGGTCACGTGGCCTTGTTTAGTTAAAATGATTTCTTATTTCAGAGAAATTACGTTATTTCTAATCATAGGTCAAAGCCTTGGGAGGTTTTCTGTCCCATCAGTTACCATTTTAGTTCTTTACTTAGCACCATTATCTAGTCAGTTTATTGTTGAAATGGCTCTTCACAATTCATTTATGATGGTTTTTCATGGTTATTAAGATTTTAAATAATTTATCTCATGAATTTTTTTTAAATGGAGAAGAAGTGTCTAAATGGCAACCCATGTGAGTGCTGACATTTGGGGGTGGTGGTGGTGGTGGTGGTAGTCATGTTATCACCGAGGAACTCCTGTCATTGTACTGTAATGTTTTTTGAGTATCGAGTCCATGGCATTGCATTTCCTGTGCCAGTTCTCAAGTGTGTATTTGTGGTTTGGAGATGCGTTAAGTCTCTTGTTACTACAAGATCTTGTAATTGTGCCCACTATCTCAGATCAGTAATGTAGTGTGAAAGCCCCAACAACTTTAAGTGTCCCAATTGCAAGACACTGTCATGTAGTGTGAACTGTACATGTATGATCATGGCCTGTCAATAGACTTCAGTAATCAACAAGATGTTTCTACCATTTTGGGTCACTTTGTCGGCTGTAACCTGATAGTTTTCCTTGTGGTAACACTGCATTTTTAATGAATTGTGGGTAAATAAAGGGTAATTTTGTTGTATGCCTCAATAGCGCAAAGTGTTGGTCTTCTTGAACCGTGTTTAAACACTATATTGCTCCCCGCTTACGTACACTACAGCCGCACTGAATATTTCATGCGTTCTTATTCTCCACCCCTCACCCATCTTCTTCCCAATATCTCTGTCTTTCTCACTAAGATGAGACTTCGTCTCGTGCATGAAGTGTTGTCCGTGCGAGAGCTCCGTTCCCTCACTGCCCCTGGCAACACTCTAATGGAGTCCAGGTCTCTTGAGAGGGAACATATGAGAGAGTGAGAAAGGGAGAGTGAGGCTGAAATGGAATAAGAGAATATCCTCCTTTCCCACCACACATTAGTACCGATTCACTGAAAGGAATGGGCTGTAGAGAAGCATCCATCAAGCAAAAGTGTGTTTGTGCCTCTGTTGCCTTAGTTTGTCATCATAACGATCATCTTTGGTTAGCTTCTTTTATCAAATGTAGCCTTGTCACGGTCAGGACAGAAACGGGACGAGCCATTGAAGTGTTTGAATGGCATCTCATTTTCTGCGCTGTATACGTTCGAGACGATAACATGAAGCCAGTGGCTGGCACCATTTCTCCATAAAGTGATGACTCGAGCAATACCATCAGCGTTTTATTACAGTGATATATTATTGGGGATAATGGGCCAAGCGGCACATTATTACTATATGGTAATATCCTCTTATTCACACCAGACTCCTTAGTATCTTTTCATTACACTCCATTGGTTTTACTGATGCTGCTCCATTGGTTAAAGTGGACAAAGTGACATCCTGGTATGTCTCTCTGATCGTGCTTGTTTTCACAGACCTGTGAGAGGAAATAAATGCTAGTTTTCAGACTTATTGGTGCTGTTAAAATATTAAAGCGATGGAATAATTATAATCTTTTGATAGTGTTTACTTCAGACCTTTATCATGAAGTCATCTCTCTTACTCTTGCGCTCTCTCTCCCTCTCACACTCACACTTTAACTGGCATCCATTCCATTCATACAATTTGTGATGTGGAAACCAATGTGAAGTTTGTGTATTTCGCTTGAATAGCAATATGCAAGAAGTTTGTGTTATTACATCGAGCCGACTACAGAGATCCTGATAGTGGACGCAGCTGTCCAATATAATAGCAAAGCAGATGCTTAAATTGCAAAACACTTGAAGCATTGAATTTGCAGGTTCTGAGCATATTGAGGAATAAACTGTATAGTGTTCTTTCTATCCATCCTGTTATTTGCGCCATTAGTTTTTCCTTTAAATCCACTTATAGTCGTCTCTCTGACACCAGTCACAATATTTCCACGCACAATTCACTCATGTCCATTTAACCCCTCTGTATGATGCCAATAAATGGATGAAGTTCAACCTCTCATGAGGTACTCATCTCAAGCTGTCAGATTTTCACTCCAGATCCTGAATGAAGTGCTGCACAGTCATTGAACAGCATGACCCCAATGACTTGGGAGTGTCACGTGTGCAAATTCCAGTCTCTGTTCCAATAGCTTCAGCCATTTTAATAGCTCTTGTGCACATGTGCAGGTCAGGCTGAGGCATATGGAATGTGACCTATGTTTAAGAACAGCCAAAGAATCCAAAGGTTGCTCCTATGATCGTGTTTACCGTGTCCTGAACAGCAGTGGTTCTTTTCATGAGCTGGATGGAATGCACTGATGAATCTTTTCACTTGAATTTAACACACATTAATCCTCATGCTGGGGGCACAATGTGTCAGTGTTGAGCACCGGCATCCCACAGGAAGAAGGTTCAGGGTTTTAATCTCAGCGAAGATGCTTGCTTCCATGTTCTTCTGTTCCTTTTGGTCTCCTTCGTATGCTCTAGTTTTTTTTCCCCATAGTTCAAAGACACATTTGCACATTGGGTCAGCTGGCTATAAATTGCCCATAGATGTGAATTAACTGGCATCCTGTTCAGGGTGTCCTCTACCTTTTTTTTTTTTTTTTTTTTGTCTGACATCAGCTGGGATTAGTTCCAGCTTCTCTCGAGACCCTGAAATATGATAAATGGAAGAACGGCTGGATTAAACTTTATTCCCACTGTTTTGCACAAGCTCGCCTTACTGTTACTGCTCATCATTGTTGATGGATGAGGCCGGTTTGTCCAAAGGCTCTATCTCAAGGGGCACGATCCAGCCATAAAAGTTATACATGCCAGTGCTTTTCACTTTGCTGCTCTGCAGGTGAACTTGCAGGTGATTGCCAGCCCAAAGCTACACCCGTCCATTGGTAGACATGTCTGAGGTTGTTGGATACTCCAAAGGCCTCAGGCCACCCAGCTGCCTGTCAGTCTATCTTTGGCTGGTCTGATACAGTTCAGCTATATCCTAATATGGTTACGGGTACAAAAAGACCTTGTCACTGAATAGTGGTGAATAGTGGCATGCCCTGCTGATTGACAGGTTTACATTTCTTGCTCCCCAGGCGAGCACGTCAGCAAAGATTGCTGCGTAGAGGGAAAACAAATTTGCTGCAGATTTCAGAGAATGAAAAAGACGAGCATTATATCAAAGCCAATTTTACGGTCTGTGAGTTTGCTATTAAAAACCAACATTCATAGATTAATTCTGTATTGATTCAAATAATTCTGGTAATTTAAGTCAAGATAACAGCAAACAAGGTAGATGTCTTTTTGTGGTATCAAGAATTGCTGTCCGGGGTGAATGAAAAAGTGATTCAGTGCAGCAGAGACCTGTAATGACTCAGCAATCTTATCAAAACTGCACAAACCAAGAATCTAGGCATGTACAAATTTTCAAACAATAAATAATTCATATCAGTAAAGAAGAATTACTGATTATTTATTGCTTGTTTTCTGTCACCAAACCTTTCCACAATACTCACTGCTAATGAAAATGTCACACTCAAATATGTATATATTTCCGGATTTAATTCTGGAAATGATCTATTAAAATTTTTGAATTAATTTCATACATCTCTTTATTGATATCAATTAGCATCAATCCAAAATCTGTGTGAAACAAAAGTGAAGCCCCCCCCCCCCACTTTAAAAAAGTGCAACACAATGCGTGCCACAAAAAAAATGGAACTTCAATGCTCAGTGTGGCCTACATTGGAGTTCATGCAGGCATTGATTCATCTTTGCATGGACCTGACGTGCCACTTGATGCTATCCTGAGGGATGTTTTGCTGCTTCTCCAACAAAACACGTTTGTTTATTTGTGGACGAATCGGCCAAATAAGCAGGCCAGAGCGGGATGTGAAATGCCTGCCGCTGCTGGTACTCACCTGATGCAGGCAATGTGTGGGTGAGCATTGTCTTGCTAGAACACCTGCAGATCAGAATGATCCCAGAAGAAGGGTGTTATGACGGGCTGTAGGTTAAGGTGTCAGAGTTCTGTCCTGACCAGAGATGATAGCCCACACAATAACTCCTGCGCTGCCATTGGTTGACTTGTTGGATTCAACATGGAGCAAACCGCTCTCCTTTTCTTCTTCTTCTTCTTCTTCTCCTTTCTGCTGTTCACTTTTTCTCAGGGGTCACCACAGCAAATCTATGATTGGCATGTTTGATTTGGCATAGGTTTTTACATCCGGATGCCCTTCCTGACACAACCCTTTAGCAAGTGGCAGAAACACGCTGACGGCTTTGCAGCTACTCTTGTCGAAATTCAGCAATGGCTCTTTTTCATGCCTCACACCATAGACGGTGAGAGACATGGCCGGCCTCTGATAACCCAGTTAGCTGCACTGGGGGACAGTGGGACTCGAACCCCCAACCTTGGGGTCAGCAATCCAGCACCTTTTACCACCAGGCCACCACTGCCACCCGCAAACCGCTCTCCTATAAATACCAATACTCTTTGTCAGATTCCTATCAGATTCCTTTTCATTTGCTGTGAGTATATATTTTACTTTTGTAATGTCTTAGTGTGGCAATAAAACAGAAAAAAGGAACCAGATATTTTGTTGGACCCTCATTTCTAAAATTTCTTGAGTATTGTTTTGAGTGCCAAGTATGAACATTGTAGAAAAGCATGCACTCAACTGGGAGTGATCAACCAGATGTGATCGTGCTTGCATGCAGTGAACCAGCATCACTTGTGGATGGCAGATGATAAAGAGGGCTTTGCTTAATTAGACAAACGACTTGCTCAATTTATTATAAACCTGTGAGCATTGCCTGGATTGTTGCTTTGGCTGTTCTAATTGACTGATCCCATGTAGGCTGGGCTGTGACCTGCATGTGCGCATGAATGAGAACAATGACACATATAATGATGCTTATCTGTCATCAACTTGTGACTTTGGCAATTTCCTGCATTGTTATTCCTTGTCCAAACCTCACAATAAAATTGAAGTGTTTTCATGAGATTCATTTTTTCTTGTTTGATTCATTTTTTTTTTTTTTTTTTTTTTTTTTAAGTATAGCACTAAGTCAGTGTCAGTGTTGCAACCTGTTTCTTGGTAAATTACCCAGAACAGGTCTCTGAGCCCTCTGTCTGTCTACAAGATATAATCAAATTCTTACTGTCTAGTTAGTAATTGATAAACAGATCTAGTGTGTGTGTGTGTGTGTGTGTGTGTGTGTGTGTGTGTGTGTGTGTGTATGGCAGACACGTATAGTGTATTGTGCCGCGGTGAAAAGGTGGAGGCAACTCATTGTGACGTATGCCACCTGTGATGGCCATCCTCTATGAGGTATATTCTAATTGTGATGTAAACAAAGAGAGAAGGGCTCCGTACACATGCTATCTTCTCTTCTACATGCATTGAGGTTTTGCATGTGACGTCACATGGTCACGTGACTTGTTTATCTGCCATATTGGACGGCATGATCGGGACGGCGCTCGCTCATTCAACATTGCTAAACATTTTAAAATAAGTAATAGTGGTTCAACATTACCCAACTGGATGTTGTTTGTCGGTTACTAACTTCCCCGGAGTGATACAAAATAACCAGTGAGTACGGTTATATCGTGTTGTGCTGTTGGCTGTGCAAATAGATAGAGGAGTAAACCTGCACTGTCATTTTATCGTTTTCCATCTGACCCGGAGAGAAAAGCCAAGTGGATCCCAGCGGTAAATAGGAAAGACTGGAATCCTACAGAACACAGTAGAATATGCAGCGAACACTTTGTATCAGGTAAATATACATCATTATATAGGGTCTAGGGTGGCTATTGTCATTGAGGTAGCATCCGGTAAAAAAATTGATGCTATAAAAATTGTAAAAATATATATACACTGTATAGGCTTATATATCAATAAAATATGTGAATTTATACAACCATTATAAGCACTGCTATAATTTTAATTTATTATTGCATAAGCGCTTGTTTGTGTAGCTCTATTTGGGGATAGAACACAAACAAGTGCTTATGCAATAATAAATTAAAATTATCCGGCAACAAAACACTTGTAAGCTTCCATTGATTTGTAAGCTTTTAACTGTTTGCCAGTAAATGGAGACGGGCCGTGGACAAGATATGCACAGAGATCCAAGTCGGCAAAAGCAGGAAGGGAAGAATGGTCGCATTCTAATACATTCCTAAACATTGACTGCGGCATTAGATATGGATCGGCAATCCCCAGCTGCTTAATTTTACTCAGATACCTCACCCTCTAGTTACCGGTCAGATGATTGACAACGTCTGACAATATTATAACGTCATTGCTTTTGCCTTCGACACTCTCGCTCTCATATTTTGCTTTCGCTGTCATCGGCTGTTGTTGAAGCCGTGCTTAGTGAATCGTGTGTGTGTGTGTGTGTGTGTGTGTGTGTGCTGGATCACGCTTGCCGTTCAAGATGGCGCATGAAGGTATTGGAGTCACGTGACTGCAAAGCCTCTATATGTAGTACATATAAAATAATATGGACTGTGACGCAGCGGACATGGTGGAGGTAGTTGTGGTAGCAACTCATTGTGACATGTATGCCGCCTGGGATGGCCATCTTCTATGAGGTATATGCTACTGTGATGTAAAAAAGATATAAAAGAAGAGGGCTCTATGCTTCAGCAACCTTTATGCGATAGAAACCCTTGACAACCGAGACATAAATGAAGCTCTGAACACTCCGAGCCACTGCTGACCTTTTGTCCACTGCCTCCAACTCTCACTGCTTCAATAAATTGTTATACTGACCGACCCTGCCTGACGGGGGATTATGCTAGCTTTTTCTGCGACACCCACCAGTTACTGTGTGTGTGTGTGTGTGTGTGTGTATATTGCTGTGTGTATGTGTATGTATACAGGGATCCCTCACTTTCCACGCTTAATGGGGACTGAGACACCCCCCCCCCCCGCGACCGCCAATTTCCGCGAAGTGGAATCGCCCCTCCTGACTGACGTATACGTACATATATATGTACGTATACATATATATATATATATATATATATATATATGTATATTTGTATATAATGTCAATAAATACATATTCAGTGCTATAAATGCTTACAATAACAATTAAACATTCAAAAATAGTTCATAAGATGTAAATAAAATATAAACACACACGTATAGGTGCACACCACATAAAAATGTAAGTAGCTTTATTGGGGTTTTTTTTTGTTTGTTTTTGTTTGTTTTGCATAATTGGCCTTGTTTTGTGGCATTTTCCTTAACTTTTTTCCTATTTTTCCTTAATTATTTTTGAAAAACCCGCGATGTACTGAAACCGCAGAAACTGAAGCACGAAGTAGCGAGGGATCACTGTGTGTGTGTGTGTGTGTGTGTGTGTGTGTGTGTGTGTAGCAAAGGTTTGTGATCATAATTAAAATGATTTATGAAATACAGTCTGTGTATGGGACAGAAATGGGTCATGTTGAGGGTGGAAGAAGACGGGCACTGATATGATTTTGTGATTTGTGGCCTAAGTTGGAGGAGGTGATTGAGCTGAACAGATTTTCATTTGAACCTGCTGTGTTTCCTTTCACTTGCCAGAGCTCAACTAAGGTAGGGGGGAAAGCAGCAAAAACATTAGCGTTCAAATATGTATCACAGGACAAGCAATTTTCACAACAGGTCTAACACCGACCAATGATTATTTTGAGTTTTGTTAAGTTTCATGAATTTGTCATAATGCTAGAGTGCTGAATGGCTGTCACTTTCATACAGGTTTTTTTTTTTTTTTTTTTTTTAAACCATCAGCATTCTTAAGATAACACTGTACTGACCCGCCCTTGATACTGCACCACATAGGCGCTCCTCTCCTTTATTCTCCAGCTAGTGGGTGGAGGCAGTAGAAATGCAGTTACAGGCCTTCCATTCCTACTTCTGCAGGTGAGGCTGAAAAAGCTCACATTGTATTTGTTCAAGGCTCATTGATTGCTGTACTGGGTAATCACAGCAGCACAAAACTGCTCAAAAGGCTTTGTTGGAAGGCCTGTATGAATAAACCATGAATCCTTTCACCTTATCACAAATTTGAAATTGACCTGCAGATTGCCAGTAATGAACCAAATTTTGATACAGGGCTTGTCAATAATTTACAAGATGATGAAAGCCTTTATTATTTTGTTTTCTCTCGAAATGCCAAAACTCTGAGTGGTTGCTTCTGAACTAGATTTTGCTTTGTGTTGCTATGAAATGCAGGCTATAAATAGGAAAGTCAAGGCTGTGTTCTAAATTTATTAAGGGGTTAAAAATACTCACGTCATTAGAAATTCACAAATCCCCAGCAAAGTTTTGCTTGTTTAATATGTTTTTAAAAACATGTTTTCACTGTCATGGAAACCTAATTTTTATGAGAAGAATGTTTAAGGCAGAGAATTTAAATTTTCTGGATTTTGAAAGGCCTGAACAGTCAAAATATATTTCAAAGCAGTATTCATGTTCCATGTTCCTTTGCAGTTTTAATGTAATATTCCCAAAACAAATAGTAAACAGGATATAGATTTTTGATTTTGTGTGACCCTATTCAGTGATTACAGTCTTTGTCTTTGGTGTTTCGCCCTCATTCAGCTCTGCAGGCTATTGTGACTTCAGCCGTTGTATAAAGGATTATTCATATCGAACATGAATATTTTGCACTAAAAAAACCTTGAGATTTTAAGGCAAATTCTGGGTTCTATACAAAAACCTGCAATTCCGTAATACTGTACTATGCTATAACGCCTGAGGTATTTCTTTAATATATATATATATATATATATATATATATATATATATATATATATATATATATATATATATGCCAACTTGTACGAAATTATCCGTATTCATATGAAAAATAACAATACAAGAGTACGATTAATTTGGACATGAATATGAATTTCAAACTTTCAGGAAAATATGCTCCTTTCAAGTTTATTGGACAATATTTTATCAATAATTCTGACGAATTGCATCAAATTTGATCCGTTTACCTTCCTGGCAAAGCCATGTCTCGCGATAATCTCAGGAGATGTTACTGTTGGATTTCAACACATGATTCGTTACTCGGCAGCAAGGTTGGTCGATTTCCACGAATCTTACACCGTGATAGCCAGAGCCAATCATTGAACGGTTGCGAGAAACCAAAAATGGCGACAAAAAGAACAAGATTTTTTATCGGAATATTCAACAACTTATCCATTTATTAACACGCATGATACGTGACCTTTTGCACAATGTGCAATGCGCGTTTTTGATATTAAAACACATATTAAGGGAGGCAGACATAGCCAGCTAGTGACTGGTTTGCTTACTTTATAACTTTTTTCTTGTTCTGAACTCAATTACTTATTTGTAAATGCTGTAGCAAATATCATTCAGAGTCATGCATAATATAACAATAAATATGCAAGATATAATAATAAATATGACGTATTCTATATTATAACACCAGTAGATTATGTCAAATAAACATTTTTTTCTTTTCAAATATGCTGTTTCATTATCAATCCAAAATGCAGCAATCTTGTAAGTCAAAATGTTCATTAGATAAAACAAAAATTCCCATAGGAAATAATAGAAAACCAATTAATCTGTACCACCCCGCTCCCAAACTCATATAAGCTGACACAAACACGTATCTTCTTGTCCTTTCGGCTTTTCCCTTCAGAGGTCGCCACAGCGAATCATCTGCCTCCATCTCACCCTATCCTCTGCATCTTTTTCTCTTACACCAACTGCCTTCATGTCCTGCTTCACACGTATATTTGACCTAATATATTAAAGATAAACATGTAAAAACAATAAATATTTAATAATAATATATGTACATGAACATTAGTAATAAATAATAAAACAAGAATAAACAAAAAAACTCACCCTTCCGATCATCGACTGTGGCAAAGATGTCACGTGGGCAGGCATGAGGTGGTGCGTAACAGAGGAGAAGGAGAATTTTGTGCATGTGCACGCTACGAATGCCAGCAAGGAAAGGCTCGTGGTGAGCTCCCACAAGGCCAGTGCTCTCAAATTTGGGGAAGGGGGGGGTAGGACCCTGAGAATATGCTTTTTTGCCATACTGTACTAGAACTAAGTGTAATTGTGCATCCTCTACAGTAGGTGGCAGTGGCGCTCTTACTGTGTTCCCTATGGTGTAGGGGAAAAGCACAGAGCAAAGGACATGAACTGCAGTAAACACTGTTTATTGTAGCGATGGCGGTCGGTCAGGCAGGCAGGCATGCGTGAATTGTTTTTTTTCTTCTTCCAATAGGGGGCATCACAGAAAATAATTGAGAAGCACTGCAGAAGGCACTTAGGAATACACGCAGAAGAATACAAGGTTAACCGGCCTGGAAAAGCCATTTCCCTAGCAGAGCACGTAAATCAAAATTTTGCTCGTTGGATGGGGCAGATTTTTGGTGGGATCAAAGCCCATATCATGGAAAATTCATTATAAAAGACACTTGTAAGTCAATGTACCACTGTGTTATTTTGTGGAATCCTAGTTTGAGTAATAATTTTGTTTATTATGACTACTAATTTTCAGCTCAAAATACTAGTTTTTGGTTTATTGACTACAAAATGGTACTTTCCTAGGGTGGCAGCCCTGTATATATTCTGTCATGCTCTGGGTGGCTGATGTGACTATTATCAGTCACGATCAAACTGTCAGACACAGTTTTTGTCAAAGTTCCAGTACAAAATCATGATGCCGCCACATAATGGAAATTAAGCTCAGTAGCCAATCAGAAAAGTGTATATTTGGGCTAAACATGCAAGTAGTTGGTGTTCAATTGTAGTTGGTTCCTCGATATTTGTCTGTGCTACCTTTCGACAAGGTGCAGCACACACTATAGCACTTTACATTTTATTGTTTATATGAGCAAGTACAGTACTGCTTTCTTTTTTTCTTTCTTTTTTTTAAATAAGAGATTTGGGTCTGCCCCTTTTATCAGATTTTCCTCCATTTGTTTACCTGAGAGGTAAACAAAAGTTTGTGGTGAGCCTGTCATTTGATTCAGAGGATGAAAATACACACCAGGATTGGCATGAAGGACTGTGGTTAACAAAATTAATTGGGAGTGAGACTTATTTTGTAAAATCTCTCAGTACTCATCTTTAAAAAAATTTTTTTTTTTTTTATAAATATAAATCAAGTTATATACATACATACATACATATATATAGGGGCAG
Organism: Plotosus lineatus; assembly: GCA_024760905.1. Classification (NCBI taxonomy): domain Eukaryota; kingdom Metazoa; phylum Chordata; class Actinopteri; order Siluriformes; family Plotosidae; genus Plotosus; species Plotosus lineatus. The sequence continues at coordinate 15,632,016 of CM045747.1, read as the reverse complement.
TGGTAGTCTAGTGGTATAGGGCGCTGGATCGCTGATCCAAAGGTTGGGGGTTCGAGTCCCACTCTCCACAAGGTTGTCACTGAGCAACCCCCCCCCGTGCAGCTGACTGGGTTATTAAAGGCTGGCCTTGTCTCTCACTGTCTATGGTGTGAGGCATGTAAAAGAACCATTGCTGACCCTCGTAAAGAGTAGGCTGCAGAGCCGTCGGCTTGTTTCCGCCCTGCGATGGGCCTGGCGAGCTGTCCAGGGTGTACTCTGCCCTCGCCCAAAGTTGGCTGGGATGGGCACCATCCTCCCCATGACCCAAATTGAACAAATTTAACTCCATTCTCCACATAGACTTATGGTTGCCTTTTGCTTGAGAAAATCATCTTTAAATTTAAATGTACTTTATTTCATGACCACATTCATAGGACTTTGGAGTTAGAGTCATTCATAATTTATGTTGTAACTTATTCTTAAATTTTTAAGTTAGTTAAAATTTACAGAAATGTGTTCTGTTTAGATTCTGAAAAGAGCAGTATGCAATACTGTCTTTTGGGGGGGGGGGCATTTTTTTTCATTTGCAGCAATTCACTGTTTTTGGTGTTCTGATTTCATTTTTGTTTTTATAATTATGACAAGAATCTCATAACTTAATAGCAATGTCATCATACAAAAAAAAAAAAAAGATAGTCCACTGAAAGTTTACTCATTTTTTGTTTTGTTCTTTCTTTCAGGCACATAAAGTGGATAGAACCAAGACCTTGCTTGTGTTACAGAACCCATGAGAAGAGATGGGCAGGATAGTTCTGCCTCTGACACCTTTGTAGCGTCACATTTGGATCATCTTCCTCATCTCCCAAGTCGGTAACCTTGCACAGACCCATTGCCTTATTGCTCTACGTGGTGCACTAAATGATTCTGTATTCAACTTTTGTCCGCAACCATTATTGAATGCACTGTTCCTAACCCAAGCAATTACACAGTTGTGGAATCTGTGAATGTGCTTTGATGGAATAGCACCCCAGTAGCTTTCCGAATAGAGCTTCTGGGAATGGCAAAATGAGTGACTTCAAACGATAATGATGGCAAAAAAACAAGATGCCCGGGCACCAACCTACAACTTGGTTGTAGTAGGTTTGTCTGGGACTGAAAAAGAGAAAGGGCAGTGTGGAGTAGGAAAGTCGTGCCTTTGTAATCGCTTTGTACGCCCCAGTGCTGATGACTTTTATTTGGACCACACCTCTGTCCTGAGTACTAGTGACTTTGGTGGTCGAGTGGTAAACAATGACCACTTTTTGTTTTGGGGTGAAGCATCACGACCATTGGAGGAGGGTCCTGAATGTCGACTGCATGTGGTGGAGCAGACAGAGTTCATTGATGACCAAACGTTTCAGCCACATCGAAGTACTGCATTGCAACCTTATATTAAGAGAGCAGCTTCCACAAAACTGGCCTCTGCTGAAAAGCTCATGTATTTCTGTACCGATCAACTGGGTCTTGAACAGGACTTTGAGCAAAAACAAATGCCTGAAGGAAAGCTACTTGTAGATGGGTTCCTTCTTTGTATTGATGTAAGCAGGGGAATGAACCGTAATTTTGATGACCAGATGAAGTTTGTTACCAATTTATACAACCAGTTGGCAAAGACGAAGAAACCAGTTGTACTCGTATTGGCCAAATGTGACGAGGGTGTTGAGCGATACATTAAGGACTCTCACACCTTTGCTCTAGCCAAGAAAAATTTGCAGGTAATAGAGACTTCAGCACGCTCTAATGTAAATGTTGATCTTGCCTTCCTCACCCTAGTCCAGCTGATAGATAAAAGTCGAGGAAAACCGAAGATCATTCCCTACTTTGAGGCTCTGAAGCAGCAAAGTCAGCAGATAGCATCTGCTAAAGATCGCTATGAGTGTCTTGTCAATTACCTTGTGAAGAACCACAATGAAACATGGCTCAACATCAAACACAGAATGCAAACTTTCCAAGAATACAGAGACTATGTCTTCCTTGAGGGTACTTCCAAAGCCAAGAAATTATTTCAACAACATGTGCACAGGCTCAAACAGGAACACATAGAAAAACGCCGCAAGATGTATTTGTGTACACTTCCACAGGCTCTGTGTACTCTGGTACCAGATTTAGATGAGATTGACCATTTGAGTTGGTCAGGAGTGCAGAAGGTTCTGGAGACAAAGTGTGGGTTCTCACAGTGCTTCGTTATTTTAGATGACACACCATGGGAAACGACTCCACATATAGATAATATGGAAGATGACCGTATACCACAGGATCTTTTGGAAACCCCAGCTGCAGAAGTCATCTATGGAAGTCATTTAGAGCACCTCAGAAACAAGAGAAAACGAGCAGAAATGCGTCGAGAATTCAAAGAGAAACTGGTTGTGTCACCATTTGTCACTCCTGGAAAACCTTGGGAAGAAGCTCGCAGCTTTATAATGAATGAGGAGTTTTACCAATGGCTGGAGGAACCAGAGTATCTCGATATCTACAACAAGCATCAGAAAGACATTATTGACCAAGCTAAAGAGGACTTCCAGGAGCTTTTGCTGGAGTATTCGGAGCTGTTCTATGAGCTTGAGGTGGATGCTAAACCGAGTAAAGAAAAAATGGGTGCCATTCAAGAGGTTCTTGGCGAGGAACAGAGATTTAAGGCTCTTCAAAAACTTCAAGCAGAAAGGGATGCTCTAGTACTGAAACATATCCATTTTGTCTATCACCCCACAAAGGAGACCTGCCCTAACAGTCCATGTTGTGTGGACAGCAGGATTGAGCAAATTTTAGTCACAAGATTTCCAACACGGTATGCATTTGATAGCACCATGAAGTCACAGTATGGCGATGGAAAAGTTGAGAGGATTAATCTTGTAATACTTGGAAAAGATGGACTGGCACGGGAGTTAGCCAATGAGATCAGAGCAATGTGCACCAATGATGACCGATATACATTGGATGGTAAAACATATGAGCTGACTCTGCGGCCTATAGAAGGCAATGTTCGTTTACCAGTTAATTCTTTTCACACGCCAACATTTACCCCACATGGATGCCTCTGTCTTTACAACTCCAAAGAATCATTGTTCTATGTTGTTGAAAGTATTGAAAAACTTCGTGAATCAACCATTGGGCGACGGGATAATAGCTTAGCACAGCTACCCATGTCACTTTTATTGGTCACCAAGAGAGGAGTTGGATCAATTGGGGATATTGGGGGAGAAACTGCTCAAAGTTTAATAGTACAAGGGCAGCAGGTTGCAGGGAAGCTGCAGTGCACTTACTTGGAGCCTGCTTCTCCAGGTGCAGGCTATGCCCGCAATCTAAATGAAAGACAGATTACCCAGGTCCTAAAAAGCCTCTTGGATGTACAAAGACCCTCTTGCAGTCTTGGAAGTAGCTCTCCTCCTTTGCAGATTCCACGTGCCCGTTTTAGAGACTCTCATGCTCAACAGACATCAGAGGCTGATTTACATGTAGTGATGTGCATCATGTGTGGAGATACATATGATGTAGATCAACTTTTGTCACCATTTTTACATTCTCAGCACTGTAGACCCTCATCCAGCCAATCTAGTGGCACATCAGTGTTGTTGGACTTTACTATTGGTAGCCAAAGGCAAATCATTGACCTAGCTGTGCTGTCATATCACTCTACTTTTTCTTTACGAAAGAGCCGTTTAGTGCATGGATACATTGCAGTCTATTCAGCAAAACGCAAAGCTTCCATGGAAACACTTTGTGCCTTCCTTTGTGAAGTCCAAGACATTATTCCTGTGCAGCTGCTGGCAGTTGGGGAAAGTCAAGCACAACTAACAGAATCAGAGGTGGCTCGTGAGCAATTGGTCGAAGGCGAGGAATTGGCTCGTGAAATTGAGGGCCATTTCAATTCTGTTGTTTGTGGACCTGGTGGGGTAGTGGGTGGCTTGCATCGAATAGATCTCTTCCATCCCTTCTTAAAGGAGGTAGTTGAAAAAAGGACCATTGTAGAGGCCACACATATGTATGACAATGTAGCAGAGGCCTGCAGTACCAATGAAAATGTCCATTCACCTCGTTGTGGGTCACCAAATGTTCCCTTGTTGGATTCCGAAGATGACGTTGAGCCCTCACCACCTTTCCCCATGTTTAGGGATGACAGCTCTTTGAGTCATGGCTTTAAGTTTTCTGAACTGGAAAGCAGTGATACTTTTAGTGTCATTTCTGAAATCAGCACTTTTGAAAGCAAGCTTAACAACAAAGTTCCACCTCAGGTGCGGCCCAAGCCTACAGTTACATTTGGGAAAGTTGGTATCACCTCCTACATAGACCATGGAACTAACAGACGTTCATTACCTTCAGTCACTTGGCCACCAAGCAGTGATGGTGGTTATGATCCCTCTGATTACTCTGAGCCAGTAGATGCTGTACCTAAGCCCCGTCCCACAGAAGAAGAAAACATTTATTCAGTCCCCCATGATAGTACACAGGGTAAAATCATCACCATCCGCAATGCAAACAAGAGCCATTCTAATGGTGGGGGTAATGGTTCAGACAGTGAGGCAGACAGCAGTTCACTAGAGCGCAAGCGCAAGCTGTCTAGTGTTGCAGTGAAGCCACGATTATACCGTGATCGATCTAAACGCCTGGGCAAATTTAGTAATTTCCGTACAAGTTTCATTGGCAGTGATGATGAGCTTGGAGGTCCACCCAAAACCAAAGAGGATGATATAGGCATACAGAAAGGAGATAATTCTCTGAACGAAGAAGGCGAGGACCCTAAGAAAAACAAAATTTTGAGGAGTCTGCGAAGAACTGGCAAGGTGAGTTTCAATCTGCATGTGTATTTTTAGGATTGAATAAATTTAAATGTTTAAGCATTTTGCCTGATTCTACCAAAACCTGTTGTTTAATGAGTTGGGAGTCTTTTTAATGTACAAAATATAAAAGTGACCAACAACTCCACAAATACTGTAATGCGTAAAGTAGCAAAAAGTCATGTCATTTAAATTCTCTACTGGAAACAGAAGGCAACTTTGTATATGAATACATGGTCTACAATCCTTTATTTTTTTATGCTTAAGCAAACACTTAATTTCATGGATGTAAACAGAATTGTGTGTGAATAGGAAAATGTCAAGTTTTGTTTTATTTGGAAGTTCAGTAGTTTGATATCTGTACATTGGTATTGTTGCCATTAACTTGCTTATGTGAACTATTCTCGCTATTTCATGCACTTGGATAGTGCAAACTTCCACACGGATTATGGCAGATTGCAACTTTGATAATGTTAGCTAAAAACTACTTAATTATGAAAATATACATGTTCATGGTTGACAGGAGAGTTTGGAAGGTTTGACTTTCATTTCACTCAGTGCTTTAATTTAGTACCCCAGCAAACTTGCTGCCGGATAAAATGCCTCTAAGGCACAACATGAAGTTCTGCTAGTGTGAGCCTTGTATAACTTGCCCTGGTTTTATGGTGGTACAGTTTTTATTTATATATGTATTTATTTTTTCTCTAATTCAGCACAAGTGTGGGGAGTGGTGGGTATTTTTTACTTATGTATATCTATTTATTTATTTATTGCATTGTAATGTTTTGCTCTCTTCATTTCCACTTTAGTGTAGTTGTAAGTTAGCTGCTGCTTAAAATTGCAATTGTTGCATCAATACCCTATGGAAAAAGGCCAGTAGCCTCAAGGAGTTGTACTGATTTAAACCATTCATCTATCCCCTTCAACTATTTCCTGTGTTAGGTTGACTCTCTCTCTCTCTCTCTCTCTCTCTCTCTCACACACATACACACACACACACACACATATATATATATATATATATATATATATATATATATATATATATATATATATATATATATATATATATATATATATTCCCCCTCTCCTTTTATTCTTCCTCCTGATAGGTGGGAATGTTTGCCTTTCTCTTGCTCCCTATAAAATCTCCTCACTCAACCAGAGGAATGGTTTAAATTCCTGCATCTCCTTGTTCCACACTAATGCCCCATTAGTATGGCTGCAGTAGAGAAAGCATTAGAAGTGAACCTCCTCACCCTTGCAGGAACGTGGCAGATTTGAATATTTTATGCAGTATGAATAATATATATATTATTTATATACATGTGTTCATTGTCACAGTGCTTTCACTATTTGTGTTCTGTAAAGACAGTGTTTACTATGGATGAAAATGAGCCCGAAATACTATTGTGTTTCAATGAACTTGAGGATATACGATGCAGTAATGTAAGCTCAGATTATGTCAAACTGTTTATACCACTAGGGTTTTTTTGTTTTTTTTTTACCTACCTCTGATTTGTATTTGTCTCTAAAACAATTCAGATTTGGCAATTATTGAGGTAAAAAGTAATAATTACCACATGGAAATGAGTTATACACTGTAACCCTGAAGAAAACACAATTATGTCAAAGTAAATGGTTTGTTTTTGGAACTGAATGGCTCATAATGTTGTAAGTGTCTGAAAATATAGAAATGATTCCTACAGAGATCCATTTTATATCGGTTTTTCTCAGTAACTAAAGAAACTGAGAAAAATAACAGATTCTACTCTGCTTTTTTCTATAGAGACCTTTTACTTCTTCCTGTCTCTGAAGCTCCCTTCAGTGCAGGTAGTTGGTTATCACATGGGGTATGTTTCTGGTGTTGCTGAAGTCTCTCGAATTCATGAGGTCTTTCCAGAGTAGTAGCAGCAGTCCTTTGTTACTTTAAATGTGTTTACAGATTATTTTGTAGGCTGTGCACATATTTACTCAACCAAAAGTAAAATGTACTCTCTATACTCTCACTACTACCTGTACAATTTATTTTAGGTATTCTAATGCTTGCACTGCAAAACATTGTGTTTCTTTTCAAGCTTTTAAGTGTGATTCTGATTGATTGATTGATTGCAAATAGATTTTCTGTAAATAAAGTAGGCCCTTGATATTCGCGGGGGTTCTTGATAACCCACGAGTTCTGTACCCAGAAGTAAATCATGTATCATATTACATGCGCTAAAATATGCTTCTTAAACACATTTTACAGACATTCTTACATATTAATTCAGTATTAATGTAGTAAAATGTAGTAATGATTAAGAAAAACTTTATTTATTGATAATAAAATATAAACATTATACAGCTTACAGACGCTCCCCGACTTACGGTTTTAATTGGTTCTGGACGGCCGAACGTAAGTTGAAAGTGAACGCAAGTTGTTACAGTGACCTGTGACGTATGACGCTCATACTGTACTATACATCCATAAATACAATTACCGTATCGCATAAAACACCCCTAAATCAATTATTATATAACATTGTAAAATGATATGAAATATATCAAATAATATCAACATTAATTTCAAGTAAGTCACTTATTTATACCGAGTCACTTTACATGAAGCTTAAAACAGCCAATCAACGCTTACAATATGTGAGGCGCTCAATACTGAAAGTAGTGTACTTGCTGTGGGTTATACGGACTTCCGGTCTTCCAAGTGCGCAAGGGTGCCGTTGAACTCATTTAGAACACAGCCTGCACTGATGTGAATCACCAACCATATTTGCTTAGGGTTACAAAAGTCTGCAAAACCGTGTAAACACAAAGATCACAGAGACGACCCAAGGGTAACATGCTATATAACTGATATATATATATATATATATAAAAATATATAAAACATAACATAACTGAACTGGGAAGAAGGAGAGGCACGTTCAGTCTGTCGTTTGTAAACAATGGACGCAGCGTCATTACGTCAGCGTACTACGTAAGTACGTCTAAACTCAAAATTTGACTTTTTTAAAAATTTTTTCAAAAAAATAATAAAACCCATAAAATTGAAAAAGCGTAAAACGGATGAACATAAGTGAGGGAGCGTCTGTACATATAAAAACACCTTTAAATGCATTCTCCTTGAAACATACAGCACTGTAATTTTCAAAAATGCCCACTAGAGGAAGGTATTGCATTAGGCATGAGATGACTGAATTCAGGTATTAACTGCATTAAATCCAAGCAGCTCAGCCACGCCCCTCAGCCGGAGTGAGTAGAAAACAGAGTGAGAGAGTTCGAGAGCAACAAACCAAAGAAGCGGTGATGTAATGTGAGTTAATCCTCTGGTGCTGAGGTGAGCCTGCTTTTGTTTATTTGGAGTAAATGAGAATAGTGAATTCAGGTGTGAGCCACTGAGCAGCTCAGCCACACCCCTCAGCCGAAGCGGAGAGTAAACAGTCAGTTGGAGCTACAGTGCCAAAATCAAAGTCCCCCAAAACACAGACCATAACAAAAAGGACATAAAAGAACAAGAAATGTAATAAATTGGATAAACAAAACAAAATGAGAAACATGCTACACCACAGCAAATAAAATCACACAGAAACATTTTAAACATTAACTTAAATAATGTACTGGAATAATAATTGAAAAAGACTTTTAATAGTGGAGTGTTTTACAACAGTGCAGACGATTATTCCTCTTCAGGCACCTCAGAGGAAACTGTCGTTTCTTCTGGAGAAAGTCTTATTTCTTCAGAAGAGACATACGTCATGACCTTTTTCTGGTGCTTAGCAGGCGTTTGAGTGACATCATCGAGCTTAACTGGTAATTAAAACACACTAAAAAAGGCTCACTCACAACTTGTGCACGAATGAGGAAAAAGGGGCGTTTCATCATCTCAACCAATCAGCAGGGAGGAGGACAGCCATTGGCTAAATTTGAATCACATGAGAGTTGCTCGACAGTCCGCGAATATGCAAACCATGAGTGCAAAACCGCGAATAGTCAAGGGCCTACTGTAGTTCTTGAACAGTTTAATATAGAAACTTTTGTTTAAACATTGTTATGCACGTTTTCTGAATCACAGTGTTCGAATGTTGCTTTTATTTTTCTGCATTTCATATTTTAATATATTAAATAGGTAGTGGGCACCACAGTGGTGTAGTAGTGAGCACTTCTGCCTTACGGTAAGAAGGTCCTGGGTTCAAGTCCGGTGTTGTTGTGTACTGTTGGTATGTTTTGCCCATGTGTGCGTAGGTGTCCTCCCACAGTCCAAAGATTATAGACATTAGGCAATTGACTGTTTCAGATTCAGATGTGTGGATTTGAGTTTTTGAATGGTTGTGGGTATGTTGGCTCTACGATGGTTTGGAAATATATCCAGGGGAATACCCCAATTTTGCCAATTGTTTTGGTTTTAGGCTTTAGCCTCCATGTGACTCTAGTAGGATTCAATGGTTCAGAAAACTTTTGAGAAAGTGAAAGTCCTAAAAATTCTAATTGAAATGAATGATGTCCGTCCAGCCTCCCATATACTCGGTTTATTTCGGTCTATCCTTAATATCTTTTGTAACTCCGATCTGTCCTATCTGTCTGTCAGTTTCTTTTCTTTCTCTCAATCTTTGTATATAGCCATTTCATCACTTTAATTTCTTTCCTTTCTATTACTCTGTCACACTCTTTATCTGTCTTATTTTTCTTTATTTCTCTCTCCCTATTTGATTTGTCTTTATCAGCTTCAAATGTTTGTCTATTCTTTCTCACTCTTTGGTGAAATGGGAATACTGTCTCACATTAATGCAGACTCTATTTGCATACCTTTTTAAATCTTTTGGATGTTAAACTTGATTGCTTGATTTGTTGACTTGAATTACAAAAGCAAACAACAATATTTCTGGATTATATTATTTGTATATTGATTTAATGAGGTAGGTTAATTGAGGAAAGTGCTTTTTTGTACAAGTCACGCAAAGTAACACACTCTCTGCGTGTCTTTCATATTTTTAATCTACTAATTATTATAAATAAATCTTCTTCTTTCTTCTTTTCCTTTCGGCTGTTCCCTTCAGGGGTCGCCACAGCAAATGATCTGCCTCCATCTCTCCCTATCCTCTGCATCTTCTACTCTTACTCCAACGACCTTCATGTCCGCCTTCACTGCATCCATAAATCTTCTCTTTGGTCTTCCTCTGGGCCTTTTGCCTGGTAGTTCCAACCTCAGCATCCTACGACCAATATACTCACTATCCCTCCTCTGTACATGTCCAAACCATCTCAATCTAGCCTCTCTGACTTTGTCTCCAAAACATCTAACATGTGCTGTCCCTCTGATGTACTCATTTCTGATCCTATCCATCCTCGTTACTCCCAAAGAGAACCTCAACATTTTCATCTCTGCTACCTCCAACTCTGACTCCTGTCTTTTCCCCAGGGCCACTGTCTCTAAACCATACAACATTGCTGGCCTCACCACCGTCTTGTACACTTTTCCCTTCATTCTTGCCGATACTCTCCTATCACACATCACACCGGACACTTTTCTCCATCCATTCCAACCTGCCTGCACGCGCTTCTTCACCTCTTTTCCACACTCTCCATTGCTCTGGATTGTTGAGCCTAAGTACTTAAAATCCTCCACCTTCTTTATCTCTGCCCCTGTAACCTCAAAGTTCCTCTTGGGTCCTTGTCGTTCACACACATGTATTCTGTCTTACTAAGACTAACCTTCAATCCCCTCCTTTCCAGGGCATACCTCCACCTCTCTAGATTTTCCTCCACTTGGTCTCTGCTCTCACTACAGATCACAATGTCATCTGCAAACATCATAGTCCATGGAGATTCTTGTCTAACCTCATCTGTTAGCCTGTCCATCACCATAGCAAACAAGAAGGGGCTGAGAGCTGACCCTTGATGTAGTCCCACCTCCACCTTGAACTCTTCTGTCACACCGACAGCACACCTCACCACTGTCTTACATCTATCATACATGTCCTGCACCACTCTAACATACTTCTCTGTCACTCCAGACTTCCTCATACAATACCACAGTTCTTCTCTCGGCACCCTGTCATATGCTTTCTCCAGATCCACAAAGGCACAATGCAGCTCCTTCTGACCTTCTCTGTACTTCTCTATTAACATCCTCAAAGCAAACACTGCATCTGTGGTGCTCTTTCTGGGCATGAAACCAAACTGTTGTTCACAAATGCTGACCTCTGCCCTTAGTCTTGCTTCCACTATTCTTTCCCATAGCTTCATTGTATGGCTCATCAACTTTATCCCTCTGTAGTTGCCACAACTCTGTACATCGCCCTTGTTCTTAAAAATGGGCACAAGCACACTTCTCCTCCATTCCTCTGCCATCTGCTCACTTTCTAAGACCTTGTTGAATATTCTTGTCAGAAAATCTACTGCTACCTCCCCTAGACACTTCCATCCCTCAACTGGTATGTCATCAGGGCCAACTGCCTTTCCACTCTTCATCCTCTTCAATGCCCTCCTCACTTCTTCCTTACTAATCTTTGCTACTTCCTGCTCCTCAACGGTCTCCCCTTCTATTCTTTTTCTCTCTCATTTTCCTCATTCATCAGCTCTTCAAAGTACTCTTTCCATCTTCCCAGCACACTTCTGTCATCAGTCAATACATTTCCCTCTCTGTCCTTTATCACTCTAACTTGCTGCACGTCTTTCCCATCTCTATTTCTCTGCTGTGCTAACCTGTATAGATCATTTTCTCCCTCCTTACTGTTCAACCTATCATACAAGTCATCATACGCCCTCTGTTTGGCCTTTGACACTGCTACCTTCGCCTTACGCTGTGTCTCCCTGTACTCCTGTTTACTCTCTTCGGTCCTCTCAATGTCCCACTTCTTCTTGGCTAACCTCTTCTTTTGTACACACTCCTGCACTTCCTCATTCCACCACCAAGTTTCCTTATCTACTTTCCTTCCAGAGGACACACCAAATACTCTGCTACCGGTCTCCCTGATCACATTGGCTGTGGTTGTCCAGTCCTCTGGAAGCACTTCCTGACTACCCAAAGCCTGTTTCAACTCCTCCTTGAAGACAACACGACACTCTTCCTTTTTCAGCTTCCACCACTTTGTCTTCTGCTCTACCTTTGCCTTTTTCACCTTTCTCACCATCAGTGTCATCCTGCACACCACCATCCTATGCTGTTTGGCAACACTCTCACCCACTACTACTTTGCAGTCACTGACTTCCTTCAAATTACCTCGCCTACACAAGATGTAGTCTACCTGTGTGCTCTTACCTCCGCTTTCATAAGTCACCCTATGCTTCTGTTTCTTCTGGAAGAAAGTATTCACCACAGCCATTTCCATCCTTTTTGCAAAATCGATCAACATCTGTCCTTCTGTGTTCCTGTCCTGGATACCAAACCTGCCCATCACTTCCTCGTCCCCTCTGTTGCCTGCACCAACATGTCCATTGAAGTCTGCTCCAATGACCACTCTTTCACCTCTGGGGGTACTCTGCATCACTTCATCTAACTCACTCCAGAATCTCTCCTTCTCTTCTAGCTTACATCCTGCCTGTGGGGCATAAGCACTAACAACATTGACTATCACGCCTTCAATTTCTAACTTGAGACTCATCACTCTGTCTGACACTCTTTTCACTTCTAGAACATTCCTGACAAACCCCTCCTTCAAGATGACTCCTACTCCATTTCTCTTCCCATCCACACCATTATAAAACAGTTTAAACCCTGCTCCTAAGCTTTTAGCCTTTCTACCTTTCCACCTTGTCTCCAGCCAGCTCCCTATCTTTTCCTTGCATAGTTCCAACATTCAAAGTCCCTACTCTCAGTCCGAGGCTCACGCATTTCCTCTTCTCTCTCTGCCTACGGACACGCCTCCCGCCTCTCCTTCTTCGACGTCTTCGACCAACAGTAGTCCAATTTCCATCAGCACCCTGTTGGTTGACAGCACTGATGGCGGTCGTTGTTAACCCGGGCCTCGACCGATCCGGTATGAATTTTGTTTTGATCATTTGCATTTTTAAATGTGGCAGAAGTTTTACGCCGGATGCCCTTCCTGTCGCAACCCTCTGCATTTATCCGGGCTTGGGACCGGCATAAGGGGGAGAGACACTGGTTAGTGCCCCCCCCGCCTCATGGCTGCATTAAATTATTATAAATAAATAAATATAATATTAAAAAGAAAAAAAAAATATATATATATATATATATATATATATATATATATATATATATATATATATATACACATACACTTAATTTTCTCATTATTACCCTTTGTATTTTTTTTTTTAGAATGAATAATAATTTAGCAGATATTTATCCAAACTCCAGACATGTCCCTGTTTCAGTACCAGTTTTTCCTCACGAACATTGCAAGTGCTCATAATTATTTCAGCATTTAACTGCATTATTTTTCAGGCTTACAGGAAATACTAGTGATTTGTCTGATGGTGTGTCTGTGACTGTGGTTTTTATGAACCTGTCTGCATGTGTGCATGCACAAACAAGTCCAAAGCAGAAGTTGCCACAGTCCAGTGTTATTTATAAAAATGTAAAATAAATAAATCTTAGCCCTCCACACATTACAATGTCCAGAAAAGCACAGTTAATTTTGTGGACCTTCATTTTCAGTTAATGTGATGCCGGTAACGTTCAGAATTACAGCAATGGCTCTGTGACATGGATATTCATGAAGACCTAGTTAGAGAAAATGTATTGTTGATAAACGGTCGATACACTTCTCTCCATAATTATTGGCACCCCTGGCTAAAATGTGTTCTTTGTCTGTCTGTCTTCCTTTCGGCCTTTTCCCTTTTTACTTGGGAGTCGCCACAGCGAATCGTTTGATTTGGCAGAGGTTTTTATGTCGGATGCCCTTCCTGTCACAACCCTTTTTAGCAAGGGACAGAAACACGCTGACGGCTTTGCAGCTCCTCTTTACGAAAGTCAGCAATGGTTCTTTTACATGCCTCTCACCATAGACAGTGAGAGACATGGCCCGCCTTTGATAACCCAGTTAGCTGCACTGGGGGGGACAGTGACAACCTTGTGGAGAGTGGGACTCGAACCCCCAACCTTTGGATCAGCGATCCAGCACCCTATACCACTAGACCACCACTGCCCCTCTTTATAGCTTCTAATTGTTCTTTGTGGGTTTTTTTTTAATGATATAGGACCACAATTGGGGTGGGGGATCCAACCTTGAATTCAAGTGCATTTATTCAGTGGGGAAAACATACATTAATAAATAATTATTTTAGATCAAATTTTGTGTGCCACAATTATTAGCACCCCTGATGTTAATACTTTGTACAACCCTCTTTTGCCAACAAAACGGCACCTATTCTTTTCCTTTAATGTTTCACAAGATGGTTGTTCGACCATTCCTCTCTGCACGATCCCTTTAAATCATCCAGCCACCCGATCCTATCCTCTGCACTCTCCTCTTCAGCTCACTGCACAGGTTTTCAATGGGGTTCAGGTCTGGGGACTGAGATTGCCATGGGACGAGCTTGATTATGTGTCTGGTGAACCATTTCTATGTAGATTTGGCCACATGTCTTGGGTCATTATCTTGCTAAAAGACCCAGTGATGACCCATTTCCAGCTTTCGGACAGAGGCCACCAGATGTTTATTTAAAATGTCCTGGTATTTCAAAGTGTTCATGATGCCATGCACCCCAACAAGGTTCCCAGGGCCTCTGGAAGATAAACAGGCCCACAGCATCACCGATGCTCCTCCATACTTCACAGTGGGCATGAGGTGCTTTTCTGCATACTCATCTTTTGTGTTCTGCCAGACCCACTTGGAGTGTTTTTTGCCAAAAAGCTCTATCTTGGTCTCACCTGACCAAAGCACATGGTCCCAGTTGGAGTCTCAGGAATGCTTAGCGAACTCCAGAAGTTTGTGTTTATGGTTGTGAGTGAGAAAAGGTTTTTCCCTTGCATGCCTCACAAACAGCTTGTTGGCATGTAGGTGGCGCCTGATGGCTGTTTCAGAGGCTTTGTGGCTGCAAGATGGTACCATTTATTGCGATTCTTTAAGAGGGAGCTTTGGAGAAGTTTTTATTTCCCTAACCCTCTTCCTCAATGTGCGTGGTGGCAAAATAACCTTGTATCCATCTCCAGGTTTGTTTACCACTGTTGCAGTTGTTTTAAACTTCTTAATGATTCCTCTGACAGTAGATATGATTAGGTGCGGGCAAGTGGCTATTTTCTTGTAGCCATTACCTGACTTGTGAAGGTTGACACATCTGCCCTACTTGAATGCCGTGTTTCCTTTCCCATGTTGAAGAGTGGATGAGAAAAATGGCCTCTGTGTCACATCATATTTATGCCCCATGGAAACAGGAAGTGATGGATTACTAATTAAATGTTCCTAGATACCTTGTGAACTATTGTAAAAATGATAAATACTTCAATCATGTTTATTTTTCAGGAATCGCAAGGGGTGCCAATAATTATGGGACAGGTTATTTTTATGAAAATAATTTTTTTACTCACAGATTTTTTTTTTCTACCCTTAAAATTCACTTGAATTGAAGGTTACATTTTTCTACAATTTTCAGAGTGAGAGAATGTGTCTTTCTCCTGTCTAAACTAATATCCCAAGTCACATAAGTTCTTGCTGGTTCAGTGAACCACCTTCAGCTTAAAAATTTGTAAAAACGCATGTGATTGGATAAGCCGCAACAATGAATTTGCATGTTTGAGGACCATGGCCTTAAAATAGTTAAAATGATACAATTTTTATCTCTGCTACAGTACTTTCTGTTTTCCAGTACTCTGTTCATTCTGCCGACTCATTATCCTGGGCCTGCATCTGGCCTGTGGTTTGAAAGTTGATGACTTCTGTCACAATGGCTTTTAGTTCTAGTAGTTATTTTATTTTTCTCTTAAAATGAGACAGTGAGCTATACTGGCTTCATAGACCACTAGAGGAAGCATGGTGTGGATGGAGTGCTCTATGAGGGAGCATGTGAAAATGGATTAATAGTCCTAACCATTTGATATATGGGTCGGCTGTTGTCAGTTTACAGCACACTGGTTGCTGAAGATATGCCGCAAACGACTGCTAATGCAGGTTCTGGTTTGATAAGCATCACCGTGCTCTGTCCTTCTCTCCCTCTGACTGGTGCTGCTGCAGACACACTGATGCTCCACTGAAGAACATTTCTCTATTGTACCTGAAATGTTGAATTTATGCAGGCATGCTAACGGGCAATAGCTAGGACACTAACCTGCGAAGTCCAGTTTACAATATTCTGTCTCAGTATCTAAAATAATGTCCTTTTTACAACGATGTGTACCATTTTCATGATGTGTAGTATTGTCCAACAAGCTGCAATGCACTGTGTGTTCTGACAGCCTTATATCGAAGAAAACATTAACAGATTTAGCAGTTTGTGCTGCTGTAGCTCTTCTATGGGATCAGACCAAATATATCACTCGGGATTTGGCAGCCATGATGCTCTTTTCAATGATGAACAGACCCAGTCTTTTATCCATCACAAAGTCATCGTCATCATCTTATTTTGCTTTTGTTCAAGGTTGGGCCACGAGGGCAGCAGCCTAAGCAATAGGGTCCAGGCATCCCTTCCTCCAGCCACTTCCTCCATCTCTTCCAGGGAAACAACATTGGGCCAACCAACAGACATAGTCCCTTCAGCATGTTCTGGGTCGACCCCGATGTTTTCCCAGTAGGACATGCCCAAAACGCCATAGCAGGGAGGTGTTCAATGTTCATTCCAATCAAAAATCCCGAGCCACCTCAACTGGCTCCTCTCAACTTGGATTCTACTCTGAACTTCTCTCGGATGGCTGAGTTACTAATCCTTCACAATGCGGCCTTTTCAAAGTCACGCCGATATTTGTGCGTTCTCATTTTTCCTGCTTCCAACACATCAACTTTTAAACCAACTGTTCCCTTTCTGTCCAATTCATCCTACTCCATAGGATGTGACACGGATAATTGTTCTTTAATACATATAACTACCACATTGTGATGGCTTAATGATTAAGAGAAGTGAAGGGTAGTATGTCTGGTCTGATCCTACAATAGAGTTATTGTAGCAGAAACTATTGTAGAGTATTACTATTATACTGGTTATGTTGTCTGTGATAGAAAGGCATCAAAATCTTGCAGCTTGGTGGACGCTACTGCATGTTGTGTGTATTTGTGTACATGTGCCGACTTGGAAATAAATATAATTACCTCTCTACTTACCTGCTACAATATATTTTATTCATAGAAAATAGATTTGTTTGTTAGGGCAATGAAAAATCTATGCAGTGTAACATTAACAAAACACTTCCTCAGCCAATCTCCACTTAGTGTACCGTTACTTAGTTTTCTCTTTCAATAAAAATTCCACTCAATAAACAGAGGTGCCCACAGTGCTGTTCAGAAAATGTCAGGGCAGATGTTTCAGTTGTCCTGCCTTTTTGTCTCCCAGTAGCCCCCTTTATAGATATGCGTAAGTTCCCCTGTCACTGCTCGAACCTGGCTGGATCGCTGATCCTAAGGTTGCGGGCTCGAGTCCCACTCTCCACAAGGTTGTCACTGTCCCCCCCAGTGCAGCTAACTGGGTTATCAAAGGCCAGCCATGTGTCTCACTGTCTATCGTGAGAGGTTCATGTAAAAGAACCATTGCTGACTTTTGTAAAGAGTAGCTGCAAAGCCCTTAGCGTGTTTCTGCCCTGCAATGGCCTGGCGAGCTGTCCAGGGTGTACTCGGCCCTCGCCCGGAGTCGGCTGGGATGGGCGCCAGAATCCCCACGACCATAATTAGGATTAAGCAGTTACAGAAAATTAAATGAAAATGAGATTTGTCTGTTGATTGATTGACTTCTTTTTATTTATGTATTTATTTTTTATTAATTAATTATTATTATTATTTTTTTTTTGGGGGGGGGGGGTTCTAGAAAATGTGCTGAATCATGATGTGTACAGTTAGCTGTATGTGAAGTACAGCATGCTGTGATATTTTGGTCATACAGACGCTCCCCAACTTACGTTTTTTTTTTCACCTTACGTTCGGCCATCCGGAACCGAACTAAAACGTAAGTTGTTACTGTATATTCCAGTGAGGTATGGCGTTCATACTGTACTGTGCATCCATAAATACCATTACCGTATCTCATAAAACACCCCTAAATCAATTATCATAAACATAACATTGTAAAATAATATCAAATATATCAAATAATATCAACATTAGTTTCAAATAAATTAAATTCAAGCAAAATAATTTCAAATAGATAAATTTTAATCAAATCGTAGGTCGATGGAGCCATTTGGAAGAAACGTGCAACATTCACATGTTTTTCATCAGCATCAATTTTCTTGATAATAGCCATCTTCGTTTCTAACGAGATGGCTTGCCGCTTTTTCTGATTACCACTATCACTAGTAGGCTTATGCTTCTGACCAACCATATTTGCTTAGGGTCACAAATATCCACAAAACAGTGTAAACACAAAGATCACAGAGATGTCGTCTTAACACAAGGGTAACACGCAGTGAACTGCGAAGAAGGAGGGGCACATTCAGTCTGTCGTTTGTAAACAATGGACGCAGTGTCATTGCATCATTACGTCAGCGTACTACTTAGGTACATCTCGTACTACAGAAAGCACGCTAAACTCAAAATTTGACATAATTATAAAAAAAACAACAACGGTAAAATCGAAAACTACATAAAACGAATGAACGTAAGTTGGTGAGCGTCTGTATACTTCAGTTATGTTTATAGCATTTGGAAGACGACCTTATCTCGAGCAACTTACATTTTTCTCTCGTACAACTGGGCATTTGAGGTTTAAGGGTCTTGCTCAAGGACCCATCAGTGGTCTTTAACCCTCTATTGCTATATTACTGTCTGCTATAATGTTTCTAGGACTTTATTCTCTGATATGTTTGAATAGAAATTCTGAGTTTCATGATTAGTGTCTATACTGCACAGGAACATCACACCTGTGTTGGAGAGCTGCTTTGGGATGAGGGTTTTTATTTTATTTTTTTACTCGGCAGCTAATATATTTTGCAGTGTGGTTCTGAGTGGGGTTATTGGGGACATTATTACCCTGAAATGCTTTATTTGTATCAGATCAGACATGATGTTTACTGTTATTTGACCCAGGTTTTTTTTTTTTTTTTAAATTAAATATTTCAATATTGACTACCAGGACCCTGACTATGCATAATGCTGATGCAAGCACATCACACCACCATGAATGTAAAACTGTTTTGGTATAACTAGGCAACATGCATTGTACTGAACTCATATACTGAGATGTCAGTATTTGATCAGCATGCACTAGTAACTGATTCATTCATTCATTAATTTTCTGGACCGCTTAATCCTAATTGGGGTCACGGGGAGGCTGGTATCCATGTCAGCTGACTCTGGGCAAGGGCAGAGTACACCCTGGACAGCTTGCCAGGCTATTGTAGGGCAGAAACACGCTGACGGCTATGCAGCCTACTCTTGACAAAAGTCAGCAATGTTTCTAGACAGACCGTGAGAGACATTGGTGGCTTTTGATAACCCAGTTAGCTGCACTGGGGGGGGGCAGCAGTGACAACCTGTTGAGAGTGTGGCTTGAACCCCTAACCTTAAGATCAGTGACCCAGCACCTTACCACCATGCCACTGCTGCCCCAGGAACTGATTCATTACATGGAAATTGATATTATATAGAAAATGGAATAACTATCTTGGTGGATCACTACTTTGATACCTGCCCTGTTCGGCAGAGCTCTCGGCTGTAGAATACGGCTGATTTTGTTAGATGGTTATGTTGGGTTACAATGTGTTTTTAAGTAACTACTCGGGATATGAACACAGTGGTTCTTTCTCTCATTACTTAATTTGTATACCCTTTTCATGCATGATAAGTGGGGTGCAACCAAGGAAGATGTAAAATACAAACAGAACTATGGAATTTTTAAATGTCTGAAATAATAGGAACCTACCTATAGTTTAGTTTGTTTTTTTAAGGCAGGTTAAAAAAATGTTTCTCATCAGCACCTGCACACGGAATATGGCACTGCATCAATTTTTAAAATCTTTTTTTAAACCATTCTCAAAACCTCGGAAAACGCCCCAAACAACACAGAAGGCAATTCCATGTTGGAAGCTGTGAGTGTTAGTCTGAGCGTGGTTTACTTCTGATTGAAACAGTTATATTATCCAAAGTTTTTTGGAATGGCAAGGCTGCAGTTCTAAAGACAGTCTTTCAAAGTTTCAGAGTTAAATACATTTGCAATGTGCATACAAAGGGCTGGTTATCTAGGGTGTATTGTCTCACTTCAGTCACTTACAGGGATCCCTCGCTACTCCGCGCTTCAATTCATGCGGCTTCAGTGCATTGCGCCCTCCCCCCCCCTATAAATATCCATTGAATTAAAAAATAAGGAAATTGAGGAAGAATAGGGGAAAAAGTTAAGGAAAAATGCCAAAAAACAAGGCCAATTATGCAAAAAAAAACCTTAAACATGAATAAAAAAACAACCCAAAACCTCCCATTAAAACTAGTTACATTTTTGTGAGGTGCGCATCTGAGTGCGTGCACGCGCACACATCTGTATACATTTGTGTTTATATTTTATTTACATCTTATGCATTATTTTTTTACTGTTTAATTGTTATTATAAGCATTTATAGCATTGAATATGCATTTATTGATATTATATACACATATACATCTATATATACATCAGTCAGAAGGGGTTGGAGGGGTGATCCTACTTCGCGGAATTCAGTGGGCGCGTGGGGATCTCGATCCCAATTAACTGTGGAAAGTGAAGGATCCCTGTACCTCCCTTTTAGCTTTAAAAGGTTTGGGGCTTCAACAGTTACCTTATATTTATTCAAAGTAAACAAATTATTTAGGTTTTCAGAAAGTTCTGAGGATCAACCTGGATTTTTTTTTTTTTTTTTTTTTTTTTAATAAATCAGGCATATCGTTAAAATTGTTGTTTTACAGATATGGAGACGGAACAAAATCTAAGGATAATCAAAAAGATCTCCAGAACCTGCCATAAGATCTTAAATTTTGTGAATGCTTTGAGGTCTCCGGGGCCGGTGGCATAGTGGTTAGGGTGCTGTGCTCATGATCGGGAGGTTGTGAGTTCAAATCCCCCTGAGACTCTCACTGTGCTGAGACCTCTAAGCAAGGTCTCAACCACAAGTGTGCCTCTGTTCATCCAGCAGTATAAATGGGTACCAGTAATATATACTTGGAAGGTAACCTGTGATGGACTAGCATCCCATCGAGGAAGAGTTGAACTCCTGGTCGCTTCACGCTACAGAAACCAGGACCATCCGGATGAGCCACTCGGCTCAGGTGTAAAAACCCAACAGACTTTACCTTACCTTACCTTTGAGGTTTCAAGAAGCATTCATGCAAGCTCACAAAAGTACTTTTCTTTTTCAACCATCAGATTCCTTTTCCCTCCGGGTCCCCTCCCAGACCCATATTTTTTGATAAGTGATATGTCATGAATTTACATGTGCTTACAGGCCCAGACACTGATTTTCAGTCAATGATATCGCTTCCTCTCTTATGTTTTGCAGAAAACAAGGCCAAAGCCTCGCCAGTCCGTTTCAAAACCACTGGAGAGTAACTACTTTGGAGTGCCATTGGTCAACGTGGTCACACCCGAGCGTCCCATCCCGCTGTTCATTGAGAAGTGTATCCGTTACATCGAAGCCACTGGTGAGCCCCTTTTATCCCTTATCAGCAGCCACCAACAACAGGCTAGATCACATCTTTCATACTGACAGCATGAGGATTAAACTGCGAAGATGGAGCTTGTAAGACACCAGAGGTTTTTCCCTCAGCGCTTCGCTGAGCATGTTATCCAGAGTGTATTTTCCATCATGTCTTAAAATGAGACAAAATTAAAAAAAATGTCTCAAGGTGCTGATTTACAAACAGCTGCATCTTGTCCAAGTATTGAGGAAAGGTCCTGATCAGAGATTAGCATTTTTACTGATTAGTAAACGGCTGCCAAGGTTCGTGAGGCAGTGTGACAGCAGATATGGTGTTGAAGCTCCATTGACGCAGACATGGTGATGGGGATGAGGATACCGTGCTTGTGAGACCATTACTCTGTGGATAACAATGTTTGCATGTAATTTCATTTCCTCCTTCTTTATTTCTCAGCGTCAAGTTTCTTATTGGAGTAATTTTGACTTCACATTCACCTGTTTGTATCGATTTGTTTCTTCCTGTTTATTATGTGTTGTTGGTTTTTCATTTCCTAACCTGTACATTTATTTTCCATGGCTTTTCTTTCAACCCCCCCATCCCCCCTCCTTGTTTATTCACATTTCGGGTCTCTTAATTTCTTGCTCTTTCTTAGATCATGTGCTCTGTATTCAGAATTTAAGGCTAGGGTGTTATCTCCATGTCCATATGTCTTCTGTGCACTGGTTTTTATCAGTCCCTCAGGTTAAAAAAAAATTAACCATTCATGACCAACAAGCTTTTTAAATGTCATGCAATGTGACTGAAGAAAGTTGAGTATTCACAGCATCAGACACTCTATGTCTGGCTTAAGGGACCGAAGGCTCGTTCACACAGGCTTTTTTTGTCTTGTCCGTTACCATAGAACAAATACCTTTCTGTTTTACAAACCATTTCCATTGAGACAGCATCTCCATTAGACGTGGCCTTCATTGTAATGCTGTTTTTTTGTGTCTATTATTTGTAGTCTCTTTGCACGTAGGTGACAATGGCATTGGCCACAACTGTTTTTAAATATTTCGTACAAGTATTTCTGCCTAAAATTAGCTAAACCCTTTTGTAAGCAGCATTATTTAAGGCTACATTCATGCTCATCCAGTTAAATTTGAAAACACATAATTAGATCTTGTTTTAGCCATTCCTTTCACACGAAACCAAAGTTTTCCATTGTTCCTTTCCATGTAATGTTTTCAACGTGATGAATTCTGTTTTAAACTTTCTACGGCACAAAAAACACCCAGTTCATGTATATCATGGATCGAGAACATGAAGCGTTTAACACGGGATGGCATAAAGCTGCAGGGCACTGGTGAAACAATATGCTTAAGACAATTTCACATGCATGACACACAAATGCAGTTGGTGCTAGTCCAGCTTTCGCCCACACAGTCTATTTCACTGTCAATATACAACATTTTAAAAAATAGTAATGAAGCACAGACTTCAATCTGATTTATAGATTTCAATCTGTGCATTTAAATGTAGAGTTTTCATATTTATCCACCAGGCAAGACAGTGGCACAGTGATTAGAAATTCTGCCCCACAGCAAGCAGGTCCGAGGTACTATTCGCTGGTTATGGCATTACTGTGTTACATGGAGTTTGCATGTTCTTCTCTTGCTTGTGTGGGTTTCCTCCATGTATTCTCGGTCTTGGCCTTGTGATAGTCTTGAAAGTTCTGTTGGTCTCTTCAGGGTGTACCTTGTCTTGGCCGAGTTAGGCATCAATCTCCCTACTACCATAGCGAGATTAATTGACTGAGCGAGATTCACAATCCATAATCCACAACTTGTATATTCATCCATAATGTAGAATATAGCAATCCAGCTGTTATATACAGGGATCCCTCACTTTCCGCAGTTAATTGGGACCGAGATCCCCCCGCGACCACCGAATTCCGCGAAGTAGGATCACCCCCCCCCTCGACTGACGTATACGTACATGCATATGTGTATATGATATCAATAAATACATATATAATGCTATAAATGCTTATAACAATTAAACATTAAAAAAAATGCATAAGATGTTAATAAAATATAAATACATACAGACGCGCGCGCACGCACGCAGATGCGCATGCACTCACCTGAGATGCGCACCGCACAAAAATGCAACTAGTTTTGATGGGAGGTTTTGGGTTGTTTTTGTTTTATGTTTGTTTAGGGTTTTTATTTTTTGCATAGTTGGCCTTGTTTTTCCTTAACGTTTCCCCCTATTCTTCCTTAATTTCCTTTTTTTTTTTTTTAAATTCGAGGAATATTTAAGACAAAAAAACGCGATGCACTGAAGCCACATGAATTGACGCGTGAAGTAGCGAGGGATCCCTGAAATCCATTTTTTAAATAAAACTGTGCATCTACTTAGTTTAAGCTTCACACAGTGTAATTAAAATCATGATGAAAAGCCTATCAGAATGATGATTAACTTTAGTTAGTTATTGGATTTGAGGCCTGAACTTGGCGAGGACTACACTCTGTGTACTACACACTGTGTAGAGTTCGGGATAATGTATGTTCTCCCACTATTAGCACAGCTTTCCAAACAGTCAAAAGACACGCATGTTACTCTAACTTGCTGTTCCATCTTGTGCTAGGTGTGAGTGTGTTGGAGTGTTGCCCTGCGATGGAGGGGCAAGCTGTTGAGGCCTCCCCACGACCCTAGTAGGAGTAATTAGTTTGGCAAAAGAATAAATGATCTAACCTTTACCACTGTTGTGTAAACTAGCAACCCCCCCACCCCAATTTCCAGAATGATGAGTAAACTTTAAAGTGGGAGTTGTCTGTAACAGTTCAGGGTTATTATATACTTGTACATATATGTGAGGCAGTCTACCGAATGTAGGCACTTGTTGCAAGTGACATATGGTGCTTCTGAGACAAAGTGTGGCTTATCTGGACTTCCAATCTTTCAAGTGAGCAAGTGCACGTTGAATACTTGTTTAGTACTCAACCTTCACTTGCTCACTTGAAAGATCGGAAGTCCGGAAAAGCCGCGCTTTGTTTCACAAGCACCACACGTCACTTGCGACAAGCGCCTACATTCGGTGGCGCGCCTCACATATGAAGAGAAAGAGATATGTGGATGACTAGTGAAGTACATTTTGCAACCGATTTGTATACTTGTCACATCCAGCGTCAATTCAAGATAATTGCCAGCAGTGTGTTCAGATGTTTGTGAGTGGTTTTGTTATGAGCCTCTTTCCCAATCACCTCCTATTTTGTCACTCATTCCACAGCCTGTGGTTGGACTCTGTACTACTTTGAAAACATGTTTCACAAACATATTGAAGGACAAAAACTACCAGCGGCAGCCAGTACGTTTCAACGATCAGTCACAGTCAGCGGTGTGTGTTGATTTTGAACATGCATCCTGTCAGATTGGTTTTGTGGTAATGCTTTGTTTCTGAAGCTGTTGGTGTGGGATGTACATGTGTTAATCACATCTGGGTATGGCCATCAGAGATTTGATTTGGGTCAGTAGTGTTAGCCTAGTTAGCTTGCAGGGATTAGGGTTGTCTGTGGGGAATAAATTAATTGGTGCATATTATGTGTCTGTTGTGTAGTTCTCGGAGTTGGGGGAGTAGAAGATGGTTCCTTTGGGAAGGCAGATATCCAGCACTATCTAAAACGAAATAGTAAACTCTGAGCCCTGCGCAAATGATGCTCTAGAGCGTTTTTGTGAAGCGATATTAAGGTTAACGCATGGGCTAGTCCACACTCTGGTTTAAATGGTCACTTTATGTATAGTTTGTCTAGTTTCTCCTTATATTTCTGATTGGGGGATAAAAAAGGCAATAACATCCAGCTTCACCCTTTGACCAAGCATTTCTACCACTAGGGGGCATAAATAAGTATTGCAAAGCTTTTGTTTCTACACAGTGTGTGTATTGGGAGTGTGCAGAGCAATAGCAGTGGGATTCCGAGTCCTGTGCTATAATTTTCTGCTCAATAGCTTCCCCATAGAGATCAATATCTGAGAGCCGGAAATGAGGCCAATCTTTGGTCTCCGTTCATTTCAGGAGTCTTTGGGTGAAGCTCACTGCTACAACTGTCCACACTCTGATGCACTGATAGCAATGATGGGGATACGCTTATGTAAATACACTTCCTGTCATTTTTATTACGGCATGTTCCTTGTTAGACTATAAGCTGTGTAGAAAGGAGGTTAAATTCTTTCATAGCATTTTCATGACTGACAGAAGCATATATTATGCTCACTTTTTTTTAATCGGGCATGTTTGTAGTAAATAATTCAGACCTTTTACAAATGACTTCTTACAGATGACACAAGTTAGATAATGATGCCCATTTAGTTCTATGGCCCATGGTTTGCTCCACATCACTCCGCTCTCTTACCCTTTCTTAATGATTGGGATTGTGTAGCCAGATGTGCTTATTCGCTAAACGCTGTTTTTAACTCACAGCAGTACTCTTTCTCTTTTGGTTCATTATGAAAGTAAGCACAGACCTGGATAATTACACATTACATCACTCTAAAATTGGACTCACGATTTTTTTTTGTGTGTGTGTGTGTGTGTGTGTGTGTTAAATGTACAAGTGCACCACCGTATATATATGACAAGTTAAGCATAATGAGGAAAGGCAATGATTTGTTTTTACTTTGGTCATCCATGCCCCTCTATTTTATACGACTAATGATCGGTCCTCCAACTGTTCCCTAAGTTTCCTGTTTATTGTACGTGTACCATGTCCTTTTGTCCTCTTTTTTTTAATGTTTTTGTCAACAATATGATAGCATGTCTGGTGTGCTTTGCTTTATGCACTCTGCTTTTATATCTGAAAAAAAAAAAAAAAAAAGCCAGTAGGCAGTGCCATTCCTTTCAGCAGGGAATAAAGCCATAAAGGGGAGTGAACTTAATACTCCGATACTATACCACTTTGATGCTGCTTAGACTTTGTACTAGCATGTATTTTCATTGATCTGGTCAGAAATTGCCAGTGAAGGATAATGTTTTTTTTTGTTTTTTTTTTTTTGTTTTTTTTTTTTTTTGGGGGGGGGGGTCCAAAGTCCTATGGCCTGTTTTCACGCAAAGACAGATACAAAATAAACAAAAGTACCTTTAACCTTGTGGGGCCAAGAGTGTAGTGGTTTGGGTGCTGCGCTCATGATTGGGAGGTTGTGTGTTCAAATCCCAGTTAGGCCCCACTGTGCTAAGGCCCCTGGGCAAGGTCTTAACCACAGGTGTAACTCTGTTCACCCAGCAGTATAAATGGGTACCAGTAAAAAATATACTGGGAAGGTAACCGGCAATGGACTGGCATCCCATCCAGGAGGAGTTGAACTCCTAGTCGCTTCACGCTACAGAAACCATTGATAAGCACCGGTCTGATGAGCCACTGTGCTCTGGTGTAAAAAGCCCAACGGACTTTACCTTACCTACCTTAAACCTTACCCAAAATATATCATCCAAATAAAATCTTGAAGAAGAGTGGGGTACAAGCAATACTATAATAGTGCATCACTTATTGGACAAATATTTAAATTACCATCGTAGTTTAACTCACTCACTTATTGGCGAACTGCATAATCATAGAAAGTACACAGTACCACACAAACCCACACAAATACGAGGAGAATATGCAAACTCCACAAAGAAATACCTGATTCAGGGACTTGAACTCGTGACCTTCTTGCTTTGAAGTGCACATGCTAACCACTGTGCCACCCATAGTTTAACTAGTTTGTTTATAGGTAAATCATTGTATATAATAGTAACACACATACTGTAGGCCCTTGACTATTCTTGGTTTTGCACTCACGATTTGAGTATTCGTGGACTGCCGAGCAGCTGACACATCACTCAAATTCAGCCAATGGCTGTCCTCCTTCCTGCTGATTGATTGAGATGATATAACGCCCCTTTTTCCTCATTCGCGCACAAGTTTTCAATGAGCCTGTTTTTTTCGTGTGTTTTAATTACCAGTTAAGCTCTGTGATGACACTCAAACGCTGTGCGTCTTCTCTGGCTGTCTGTCTGTCTTCCTTTCGGCTTTTTCCCTTTTACTTGGGAGTCGCCACAGCGAATCATCTTGATTCGCACATTTGATTTGGCAGAGGTTTTTACGTCGGATGCCCTTCCTGTCACAACCCTTTTTAGCAAGGGACAGAAACATGCTGACGACTTTGCAGCTACTCTTTACGAAAGTCAGCAATGGTTCTTTTACATGCCTCTCACCATAGACAGTGAGAGACATGGCCCGCCTTTGATAACCCAGTTAGCCGCACTGGGGGGGACAGTGACAACCTTGTGGAGCGTGGGACTCGAATCCCCAACCTTTGGATCAGCGATCCAGCGCCCTATACCACTAGACCACCACTGCCCCGAGTGCGTCTTCTCTGGCTAACCGCTAGAAAAGGTAATGACGTTGGATGCCTCTTCTGAAGAAATAAGACTTTCTCCTGAAGAAGCGACAGTTTCTTCTGAAGTGCCTGAAGAGAAACAAACATCTGAAAGCACTCTAGTATTAAAGTCTTTTTCAATCATTATTCTAGTACAGTACCTAAGTTAATTTTTAAAAATTTTTGTGTGTGTGATTTTATGCACTGTGGTGTAGCATGTTTATCGTTTTGTTTTGTTTATCTAATTTATTACATTTCTTGTTCTTTTATGTTCTTTTTGGGGGACTTTGATTTTGACTGCCGTGTTCTCTAACTAACTGTCCGCTTCGGTTGAGGGGGCGTGGCTGAACTGCTCCGTGGCTTCTAAACATTTATCATAAACATTCACTTGGGCACTGGACTGCAATAATAATTGAAAAAGACTTTAATACTACAGCTTTACAACAGTTCAGCTGATTATCTTCAGGCACTTCAGAGGAAACTGTCGTTTCTTCAGGAGAAAGTCTTATTTCTTCAGAAGAGAGTGGCATCATAGAGCTTAACTGGACAATATATTATACATGCAAAATGAAAACATACATACATACTGTATACTGTATGTGTGTGTGTGTGTGTGTGTGTGTGTGTGTGTGTATATATATATATATATATATATATATATATATATATATATAAGTATGCTGTATAATGTTTATATATTTTATTAATAAATATCACAGTAAAAAATTGAAAAGTTTTTCTTAATCATTACTATATTTTACTACATTAATACTGTATTAATGATTAAGACTGTCTATAGAATGTGTTTAAGAAGCATATTTTAATGCATGCAATATATACATAGTATTTTACTTCTGGTTGCTCATTCGTGCATGTAATATGATACATGGGGGTTTACTTCCGGGTACAGCACTCACGGATTATCTTGATTTGCGGGAGGGGCCGGAACCGAGCCCCCGCGAATATCAAGGGCCTACTGTATACACAAACACAGTCGTTGTACCACATACAGCGGTATCTCACCTTCTGAAATTAATCCTTTCCAGAGCCCTTTTCTTAACCTGGATTTTTCGTAAATTGAACCGCATTTTACATGTAAAACGCGTGATTCATTCCAAGGCCCCAAATACTACCCCATAAACCCTTTATTTATTTTAATTATAAAAGCATACCTTTTAAGGCCTCCTTCTGCTTCAATATCATACCGATGGTAGACGGTTTGACCATATTCATTTGCAATATCACTCAACCACATGCCACGAGCCCACTTCTTCTTTTCACCTGCACCGGAAATCACATGCACATATATATATATATGTGTGTGTGTGTGTGTGTGCGGGTGCGCATGTTGACTGTCTTTTTAGCAGAGTTATAATCTTACAAATTTTTATGGAAGGTTAAAGCCTGAGTCAAAAAACTAATGAAACAACAGTAACTCTGTCCTTTACACGAAAAGCATTATGGGCAATGCAGCTCCATACTGTATAATGGGAGGGATCTGCATCATCCCTCCTAGCCAATGGGAGGCCAGCGGGGCGGGATGTTGGGAGATAGCCAATGAGAGGGAGCTGTGTCATCCCTCCTAGCCAATGGGAGGCCAGCGGGGCGGGATGTTGGAAGATAGTCAATGGTAAAGAAGCTCGTGCATTGTTTGAATGTTTGAAGGGCGCGTTTCGTAAGTAGAACTTGTTTCGTATACAGAGACAAAACATTTTGGAAAATGTTTTTCGTAACCTGGATTTTTCATTTGCTGGGACTATCGTAAGGTGAGGTACCACTGTATTTGGATTCTAAAATTTGTAAAGTGCATTATTTACACCATAGAATCCGATCTGGGATTCAGCTGCATAAATAAATACCCTTGTGTGAGTAATGGGGAAAAAAATCAAGACTCAGCAACATCATTTTTGAAATCCAGTCCCAGGGAACATAAAACACATGAAAATACCAGGTGTAAACAGTTCTTATCCACCCACTTGTGTTTTAATACCATGTCTGAGCAGGACCGTATAAAAAGGCGGAGTTCTTGTGCAGACTGGCAATATGGCACCAGGAAGCAGCAAAGTAGTCCTCGTCTGCATATGAAGGAGTAGTATATGCTTTCATGTGCTCCTGAAGACATTGCAGATTTTGTGTAGTTCAGATGTGGTCCAGCACATTGCTGATTTATCAGCATCAGCTCTATGATACTGCTGAAATACCACGTAGAGTGCATACAGCTCAGGGAGGATATGCATAACACGGGAAATGACCTTGGTTTGGGGGTTATATGTGCTACTCAGGAAGCTGCACATCGGTGGTGCTGAGGGCATAGAGAGGTTTTGGCCTTTGTGCTTTGACCCCTGTGTGAGCGCAGAGACTTCTCCATCTGTCTCTGTGACCTTCAATTCACTGATCTTTTAAGAATAATGCAAGCTGATTATGAAACACAGAAAGAAAGAGAGCGAGATATGAATGAGGACTTCCTTGTATTGTCCTCAACCCGAAACTTTAAAGCAGGATGCAGTGTCTCTTCCCCTCTGTTCGCTCTCTCTCTCTCTCCCTGACTTTTTAGAATAGATAATCTTCTGAGAGCTACTCCTGAAACATCAGGAAAGACCAATTGTTATAGTCACCGATGACAATACAGAGAAATACAACTAATTATAACACCAGAATTGTTTTTCTTTTTCTTTTTTTAAAGTTGCATGAAGCTGCTCTTTGTCCTAGTTAAGTGCAGAAGTGAGAAATTGCATTTAGGGTTCATTTTTCTGTCACTCGTCCAAGTACATATTTTGTGTGTTAATTTTCAATGCGGCACCATTTTTCTTGCTTGCCTGGAACATACCGGATGGAATTCTTTTCAGTTTGAAAAGAGATCCTAATTTTAGGTTGTTCTTCAGTAATTACCATTCCTATAATTTCTTTTGGTGTGAGATGTAAAGAAAGAAAAAGAATATCCCGCCTTAAGCTCACATAGCCCATATTCAGTAATAAAGAATCAACTTCGAGTATTTGGGGTGAATGCAGGCTGTTTGGGAAAATATCTTGAAGCATGCACGGAAGATGAATAACAGTTGACAGCTGTGCTGTAGGGGTTGCATAGTGTGTAGATGTCAGTGAGTATCAGATGGTAAAGATGTCAGGTGGTAAAGAAATGCATTCAGATGGCAAATATTCCAATCAAGAAAAAAGGACTATTGAGCTGGAAGGAGTACTTTCTTGGTGGACATGACTTCCATGGTTAATCTGATGGAGGCTGAGATGGGAGCCAAGCCCTGGACTCGAACACAGCATGTGTGCGTGCGTGTGTGCGTGTGTGCGTGTGTGTGTGTGTGTGTGTGTGTGTGTGTGTGTGTGTGTGTGTGTGTGTGTGTGTGCGCGCGCGCATATGCCGTCAGCATGTTTTTGCCCTGCAATGGCCTGGCGAGCTGTCGTGTGTGTGTTTGTGTGTGTGTGTGTGTGTGTGTGTGTGTATATACAGGTCCTTCTTAAAAAATTAGCATATAGTGATAAAGTTCATTATTTTCTGTAATGTACTGATAAACATTAGACTTTCATATAATTTAAATTCATTACACACAACTTAAGTAGTTCAAGCCTTTTATTGTTTTAATATTGATAATTTTGGCAAAAAAGTAAAGAAAACCCAAAAATCCCCATCTCAAAAAATTAGCATATTTCATCCGACCAATAAAAAAGTGCTTTTAATACAAAAAAAAGTCAACCTTCAAATAATTATGTTCAGTTATGCACTCAATACTTGGTCGGGAATCCTTTTGCAGAAATGACTGCTTCAATGCGGCGTGGCATGGAGGCAATCAGCCTGTGGCACTGCTGAGGTGTTACGGTGGCCCAGGATGCTTCGATAGCGGCCTTAAGCTCATCCACAGTGTTGGGTCTGGTGTCTCTCAACTTTCTCTTCACAATATCCCACAGATTCTCTATGGGGTTCAGCTCAGGAGAGTTGGCAGGCCAATTGAGCCCAGTAATACCATGGTCAGTAAACCATTTAGCAGTGGTTTTGGCACTGTGAGCAGGTGCCAGGTCGTGCTGAAAAATGAAATCTTCATCTCCATAAAACTTTTCAGCAGATGGAAGCATGAAGTGCTCCAAAATCTCCTGATAGCGAGCTGCATTGACCCCGCCCTTGATAAAACACAGTGGACCAACACCAGCAGCTGACATGGCACCCCAGACCATCACTGACTGTGGCTACTTGACACTGGACTTCAGGCATTTTGGCATTTCCTTCTCCCCAGTCTTCCTCCAGACTCTGGCACCTTGATTTTCTGAATGACATGAACAATTTGCTTTCATCCGAAAAAAGTACTTTCTTCTGCCGCTGTTTCTGGTTCAAAAGTGGCTTGACCTGGGGAATGCGGCACCTGTAGCCCATTTCCTGCACACGCCTGTGCACGGTGGCTCTGGATGTTTCTACTCCAGACTCGGTCCACTGCTTCCACAGGTCCCCCAAGGTCTGGAATCGGCCCTTCGCCACAATCTTCCTCAGGGTCCGGTCACCTCTTCTGGTTGTGCAGTGTTTTCTGCCACACTTTTTCCTTCCCACAGACGTCCCACTGAGGTGCCTTGATAGAGCACTCTGGGAACAGCCTATTCGCTCAGAGATTTCTTTCTGTGTCTTACCCTCTTGCTTGAGGGTGTCAATGATGGCCTTCTGGACAGCAGTCAGGTCGGCAGTCTCACCCATGATTGCGGTTTTGAGTAATGAACCAGGCTGGGAGTTTTTAAAAGCCTCAGGAATCTGTGAATTAGTCATTGTGTTGAATGATGTTCAGGTATATTATTTCTTTCTTTCTTTATGTAATGCTTTGTGTGACTTAATATTGTGTGGCAAATTGCATTGGCGTCGAGTCTAGTAATCACATCACATGAGCTTAAAAAACAGTCAGATCTTAATGTCATGGTTGGTTTACTCTGCTGGGCGTTATTTTGCCACAGTATGAAGACTCGCTCAGTTATTTTCCATTGCATTTCACCTCGCACTACTTTTCCTGTAAAGTGTCTTGCTCCGTCTTATATCCTTCGCCCCATTCTGACCCCTTGTTTTCTGTCGTGCTGTCTACAGATGTAGTAGGGACCCTGTCTGACTGCTCATCCACACAACCTCATATGCTTTTCATCCTGAGGCTCCATAAAAAAATAAAAAAAAAACTTTGATTGGGGGCAGGTGGCAAATCATGTGCTTGACTACTACACCAGGCTGTCTTGTTTTTGAGTTTGTCTGAAGCTGTCAGTCACTCCATCAGTGTTGTCAGCTTCAGTAGTATGAGTGTCCAAGCTGTGAATGCCTGAAAGAATAAAGACAAACTGATATCATGTTTGTGTACTGTTGGTGGTTGACATGCTTTTTATTGACTTGTTGTGATTGGCTAAACACTTCAGGCATTTTTGTGATTAGATGAATGGTGTATTCCTTGGAGTGGAGTATCACCTTCCCATAATAGAAAGTTCAAGCATCTGTATTGCTGTCAGGAACAAAGATGACGGTCGGTGAATGCGCACCGTGTGCTATTTAAACTCCTGAATTAATGCTGTCTAAATGGATTCTGTGTCGTCTAGTTTAAATGCACCTGATGAAAAATCTATCTGCAACTGAGAGTCCAGCAGTCCATGATTAGCTCCAGCAAATGGTTTGACATTTTTTCTGGTTCTCAGAGCGATATAAGCCAATTATGGATATCTGTTAACCTACGAATTAGGTAGTTGGCACTCTGCTGTATACATAATGAAGTCAAAAACATGTGGCTTGACACATTTTGGCCTTTGCCTTTCCAAGTGATTTTGGTGGTTGTGGGAAACTTGGTAGCTCCGGGGTTTTGTGCCACATCTTGAGCTCCAGTTACTTGTTTTAGTCGTCTTTGTTGAGATTTGCTTGCTGACTACATCTTCTCGGGTCTCCTTGTTAAGAATATATGCTATTCGGGGCTTGACTTCTCTAAATTGCCTGCAGGTGTTGGTGAATATAATGGCCTGCAATTGATTGGCATCCAGCCCTTGTGTATTTCTAGCTTGTACCAAAGTTTACATTAACGACCTCAGCAAAAAGAATAGTTTTCGATTTTTATTATTTTATTTTCCAGGTCTGAGCACAGAAGGAATCTACAGGGTCAGTGGGAACAAGGCTGAGATGGAGAGCATGCAGCGGCAGTTTGACCAAGGTGAGGCTTGTTTCTATTTCACGTTTCACATGCTAAGTCAAAGTTAGATTTTTTTTTTTTAATTAATTTATTTTTTTTAAGATAACAGATTTAAAATGACTTGCAGATATCCCTCAAAAATGAGTACTAGTAGACCTTTTACTTTTCTATGTGGTTTAATTGAACTATCGTACAATACATGGTTTATCATATGGCATGGTATGTGCATGCTATGAGCTGTATCTTCAGACGGAGTAGTTTCATAGATGGTCTGGTAAAGCAGTTCAGTTCATTTTCTGTAACCGCTTCATCCTAATTAGGGTCGCGGGGAGGCTGGTGCCCATCCCAGCCAACTCAGGGCGATGGCAGAGTACACCCTGGACAGCTCACCAGGCCATTGCAGGGTGGAAACATGCTGACGGCTTTACAGTCTACTCTTGACGAAAGTCAGCAATGGTTCTTTTACATGCCTCACACCATAGACAGTGAGAGACATGGCCGGCCTTTGATAACCCAGTTAGCTGCACTGGGGGGGCAGTGACAACCTTGTGGAGAGTGGGACTCAAACCCCCAACTTTTGGATCAACGATCCGGCGCCTTATACCACTAGACCACCACTGCCCCCTGGTAAAGCAGTGTTACATAGAATTGAAATAGAAACTTGAAATTTAAATGCCTTGAGCTTGCCTGAGCACTTAACCCACAAATTTGCCAATTTCATGCTTACCTTGACTCAGATCTATTCCATTTCAGTCATAAATATTCTGCATTAGTAATAATATAATGATACATGTAGTTGATTGACATGCAGAAAATTTAGTAACTTCATCTGATTTCTCTTGAAAGCATAGAAAAAAAAAAAATCACAGCATACTCTTATCGGGGTGAAGTACCAATCCAGAGTTCCAGTTTTAATAGATTGTCTGTTTTTGGCTGTATACTTGGTTAATGACTGCTCCATCTGCAGACCTAGTTTCAAACACCTCATCCTGCATTACAGATGTAATGTAACCCATCCATCCAAGGTCAGGCTAGATTCTGTATGGCACATCTATTAATTTGACTTTATTAAAAAAAAACAAAAAAAAACCCAACACATTTTGTTCATGAAAAATATTGTAGATGTAAATGCATTAAGACACCGTAGTCGTAGAAACACCCACGGTATTCTTCTGATTTAATTTATCGATTGAATCAACACAATTTTGGGTTTCCATTAAATGGCTTCTCATGTCATGAAAACCAATTGAAAATACAGAGATCCCTCAGCACTTCATGCTTCAATTCATGCGGCTTCAGTGCATTGTGTTTTTTTTTTTTTGATAAATATTTATTGAATTAAAAAAAATAAGGAAATTAAGGAAGAATAGGGGAAAGGGTTAAGGAAAATGCCACTAAAACAAGGACAATTATGCAAAAAAAAACAAACAAACAAAAACATAAACCAAAAAAAAACAACCCAAAATCTCCCATCAAAACTAGTTGCATTGTTGTGAGGTGAGCATCTGTGTGTGCACGCACATCTGCATGCATATGCATGTGTGTCGTGGTCTTCTCATGCAATACCATCTGTATGTATGTGTATTTATATTTTATTTACATCTTATGCATTATTTTTTTTTAATGTTTAATTGTTATTATAAGCATTTATTGATGTTAGATACACATATACGTGTACGCATACGTTAGTCGGGGGGGGGGGGGGGGGTGTATCCTTCTTCGCGAATTTCAATGGTCGCATGGGGATCTCGGTCCCAATTAACTGTGGAAAGTGAGGGATCCCTGTACTGTACTAAATTTTTGAAGAAGAGTGCTCTGCAAAAACTATCACCAGAAGAGGATCTATTGCAGAAGAGAAAAACACAGCATTAAGTTTCAAAAACAGTGGCAGCTTCGAAGTGCATGGGTATGAACCCTTAGGATAAATGAGTCCTGCACATACTGCATTTGTTTTTTTTTTAACGCAGATTAAATTACTCCTGTCTCTGTGGTTGGAGGCTACTGTTTTGGGCAAGAAAAGAACCTGCACACATTTTATTGATAAGAGCACTGTACTGTTGTTGTGCTTCATTAACCTGAAGTTATCCTCAGCCATTGATTCAGCTCAGATGGTTCATTATGTCTATATGCACTCGTTAATGTTGAAATAAGAGTGCAATACAGTGCCAATATCGAATTGTCATTCTGAGAACTTTCTGCTTATGCATCAGTGTATATATTAGTTGTGTGCATCGACTGCCTTGGCACCTCTGTGACTAGAGAATAGGGAAAGGTCAGTTAATTACTTGTATATTGGTTTAGGTAATGAAGCGCATGCATGTACACGCGATGCTGCACTTCTGGATACCATCAGGGTTGATTCGGTCTGGCGTGAACTAATGGATGAGGATTGGAGTAATAATCTGAGGCTGATCAATTGGGCCCCAGCACAGGCTTGTTACTACAATAACTACTGCATACAAGTCACTAGAAGCATGCAGACAACCATGAACTCAGACAGATCCACAGTCAATTTTGACCATGTGATCTACTCTGACCTTATACAGTGCTGTATATTTAATGTTTACTGAATAATTTATCTGCTGCAGAACCCCCAGAAAATCATTACATCTCTCTGTAGAACTGCTTCACTTCTCTATCTCTCTGCATAAGAGAAGAAACAAGCCCTCATCCAAAGGCAGATTTTTAATTAAGTTTTTCTTTTTCCTTCTGCAATCAGTAAGCAGCCTCACTCCACTGATTCTCTCTTCCTTCTGCAGAATACAAACTGTATTCTTACCGAGCCTGCAACTGTTTTGATAGTACTTTCTGCATAGTTTTAATCAGATTACATTTCTTTGTCCTTGCAGCTTCCCTAACCAAATACACACATCTCCATTATGCCAGTGGACTTATCTAGGCTAGCATGAGAGTCCTCCAATTAAACACACATTTCATGGGAAGTTTGCCATTTACAGAGACAACAATGAACATGATATTTGTGTATCGAACGGGGTTGAAATAGAAGTGGTGTATTGCTTGTCAGTGCGTGTTATCTTCCAATTAGTTCACTCGCTTCTATTATAGGTTGAATACGAGGAAATTTTTGGTTGCAATTACTCATTTGATCTGCTGAAAGTGTGGTGAAAATAGTGGATTATCGGACTAATGAAAATTTCTGACTGTTAGATTTCAACCTTGACCTGGTGGAGAAGGACTTCTCTGTGAACACTGTGGCTGGAGCCATGAAAAGCTTCTTTTCTGAGTTACCAGAACCTCTGGTGCCCTACAGCATGCAAGTGGAGCTGGTGGACGCCTTCAGTAAGTACTGCCATAGAGTTTTAAAAAATGCTCTGCATGTCGTTTAATGTATTAATTTTGATATAAAGTGATCCCTTGCGACTTCGTGCTTCAGTGCATCGCAGTTTTTAAAAAAATATTAATTGGAAAATAAAAAATAAGGAAATTAA
Organism: Plotosus lineatus; assembly: GCA_024760905.1. Classification (NCBI taxonomy): domain Eukaryota; kingdom Metazoa; phylum Chordata; class Actinopteri; order Siluriformes; family Plotosidae; genus Plotosus; species Plotosus lineatus. The sequence continues at coordinate 15,594,535 of CM045747.1, read as the reverse complement.
GGAAAAATAGGGGAAAAGTTAAGGAAAATGTGCAAAACAAGGCCAATTATGCAAAAAAAACCCTCTACACAAACAAAAACAACAACCCCCCGCCACAAAATTACATTTTTATGTGAGTTGCACATCTGAGTGTGTGTGTGTGTGTGTGTGTGTGTGTGTGTGTGTGTGCGCGCGTCTGTATGTGTGTATTTATATTTTATTTACATCTTATGCATTATTTTTGAATGTTTAATTGTTATTATAAGCAATTATAGCATTGAATATGTACTTATTGATATTATATACACATATACATGTACAGTCATCCCTTGAATATCGCGGATAATGTAGACCAGACCTGGCTGCGATATTCGAAAAACCGCGAAGTAGGAACGCCCCCATTTTCTACCATGTTGTCTCATTTCTATATGTTTTCGCATCTATACAATATCAAGAAGTGTATATTAAACGTTACACAGGTATATGCATATGTAAATACTGTAATGTATTAATATTTAAATAGAATTTATATATAAATACTTTAAGTACTGTACTCACCTCTGACAATAGCTCTTCTCCGCGGTGCAGAACGTTCACAAACACTATACAGTAAGATCACAAAATCACAAAAAAATCCCGCGGGAATGTGCGAGGCAACAGCGTCACGCGTCTAAGCCAATCAGCTTGCGAGATTGAGTTGAGTGGGCGGACCCTGCCTGAACTGGGGAGGAGGGGCACTTCAGTCTGTCGTTTGGAAACAATGGACGCAGCCTGCCTTGGGTCCCTGCCTTCCTCTTGAATCCTTTTGAATTTTTTATGAATATTTTTATTTTATTTTATTTTTTTATTAAAATACCACGATGTACCAAGACCACGATGCTCAAATCACGAAGTGGCAAGGGATGACTGTACGTATACGTCAGTCAGGGGGGATCGATCCTACTTCGTGAAATCAGTGGTCTTAGCCCCCATTGACCGTGGAAAGTGAGGGATCCCTGTAGTGTATTAATCATATAAGGAAATTTTTGGCTCTGCATTTAACCTATCCAATTTGAGTACACATTCACTCAGAGCAATGAGCTGTCACCCAGCTGCTTCACTCGGAGGGTAGTTGGGGTAAGGTGCCTTGCTCAAGGGCACTTCGGCCATTAATGTGTAGGAACGGAAGGCTTAGCTCACGCCCTCAACCGACTGCCACACATTTCTCCTGTTGGTTCAGCAATCAAACCAGCAACTTCTTGGTCCCGAGCTCATCTCCCTAATCATTAAGCCACAGCGCCCCCCATGGCCTAATGGGAAATATACTGTTAGAAATCCAGATTTGCGTTTGCCAAGTTTTAATTTATTTATGAATATAATGATAGAAGCTGCATACAACATATTTCATGCTTTGGTGGAACATTGTTCTTCATACTGCTGAATTTCATGAAATATAGTGCGCTGTTAAATTTCCAACAGTTTTAGCACATCCTCTGGACATCCAGAGTGGTCTGTTTTCCATTTTATGGTCTTGGGCCTGCACAGTATAGTGAAGATTCACTGATATGATATCACATGGATATGTGAGGGTTGTGATATAGCTGACACTGAGGAAGGGATTTAAAATTATAGATGTAATTTTGTCAAAAAATAAAAGTGTAATAAAATCAGATGTGGATGGGTGGCATGATGGCATAGGGGTCAGCATTGCCACTTCACAGCATGAAGATTCTGTGTTCAAGTCACGGTCTCTAGTGTTTCTATGTAGGATTTGCATATTCTCCCCATTCTTCATCCGGAACCTTGGTTTTGTCCCACAGTACAAAGACATGCACATTAGGCTAATTGGCTGGCCCAATTTGTGTGAAAATGTGTTCATGCAAATGATTTTGAGTTTTTTTTTTTTTTTTTTTTGCTTTCAGTTTAACTGACAAGCTGTTCAGGGTGTGCCCTACCTTCACACAGAGTCGGCTGAGATCGGAACTAACCTCCCCATGACCCTAGCATGATTATGCAGTTTGTCAAATGAATAAATATACTGTAATTGTATGGACTTCTCAGCACAGACTGCTTTACATGTCTAATCCAGTTATTTGTGTACGTAATGTTAACATTTAATTTTTATGTAAATTAAAAGAAATAGAAACAATATAAACACAACACTGCTGCCTCACTGATTCACTTTCCGAAGCCGCTTTATCCTATCAGGGTTGTGTGGAGGCTGGCACCTATCTCAGCCAACCGTGAATGAAAGCAGGATACAGCCTGAACAGCTCTCCAAACCACTGAAGGGGCCCAACACACAATGCGACATCCACACCTCACATCCAACTATTTAGTCCAGGACTTGAACCCAATACCTTCTTCCTGTGAGGCAGAACTGATAACCACTACACCACTGTACCAGCTCACATTGTGCTTTTCATACTAATTTCCCCTCATCCGTTGTATGAGAAATATTCTCTTCCCTTTTGTAACCTTGGGGCTGGTGGCGTAGTGGTTAGGGTGCTGCGCTCATGATCGAGAGGTTGTGTGTTCAAATCCCAGTTAGACCCCCAGTGTGACCCCCGGGCAAGGTATGAACCTCAAGTGTGCCTCTGTTCACCCAGCAGTATAAATATAAATGGGCACCAGTAAAAATATACTGGGAAGGTAACCTGCGATGGACTAGCGTCCCATCCAGGAGGAGTTGAACTCCTAGTTGCTTCACGCTACAGAAACCGTTGATAAGCACCGGTCTGATGAGCCGCTATGGTCGGGTGTAAAAAGCCCGAAGGACTTTACCTTTGGTATCCTGATTATTTCAAAAGCCTGATATCATTTGTACTGGTGTTGCTACTACTAGTTCAAATCCTACTAACTCACCCATTGTGCAGAATCAGAGAAGGTGGTTGCAGGTAGTTTGTGTGTACCGTAGCTTTCTGGCCTAATGGATGCAGATTTTAATCCCCCTGCTGTACAAAAATAGCAGTGCAGAACAATGCTTCTTGCCTAGTTGCTTCATCCACATGCATAGTCATGGTCTGGAGGTGCTCTGTACTGCTTTGTTCAAAGAGCTGCATATGGAAAATAAAAAAAAAATGAAAGGGCGAGGTTTTTTGTGAAGAAGACTATCTGCAGTGGGGAGTTGTTTTACTCATACAGCAACTGAGCTTCATCCTCATGCAGTGTGAAATTCTGCGATAGGCTCTGGGCATCCCTCCAACACCAGGATGCACCAGTAATTAGACTGAAACTGCAGCTTATGCCTGTAGTTAGCCTGCTACTTTAAGCATATTACTGAAACTCTTTTAAGCGCTTTTGGTCCTTTGGAGAAACACTCCAGCATGATGTCACTCTCCAAAGCAGAAGACTGAAAGCAAGCCTGAGCAACATGACAGGATTTAGATTTAAGTGCATTTTTACTTCCACTACTCTTACGTTGTCAAGGATGACTTGCTTTATGTTAACGTAATAGAAGCTCGTCAAGCTGAGACAGAAAACGCAGCACTCTTCTGCCTTTTAGACTTATCGTACGCCAGCACTCAGGAAGAGACAATGAGGGGAAAATATGCACTTACCAAGCATAGAACACTAGAGGGAGAGAGAGAGAGAGAGAGAGAGAGAGAGAGAGAGAAAGCTGTGGATGAAGTGATTGTAGTGTTCTTGAAATATTGTGGTGGAGGGGAGAATGATGAGCGAGACAGAGGGGAACGGACAGACGGCAGGTTACGTGATTGCACAGTCAGTCCCTGCAGGTGGTGGGCGGAGCTCCAGGCTGGCCCGTCTGTCACTGAGCGTCATGGCAACAATGCAGCAGGGTTGCTCAGTGTCAGTGGCTGTGAAAATAAATATCTGTTTAAAGTGCCTGAATTATATTGGTGTTTACTCAATACCTCTGGCCACGAACAACAGCTCTGTTTATCCTCAGGACTTCAAGATTGCAAGTTTGACACGTTGCACGAAACACAAACGGGTTGCTTTACCAGATGAGTGTACAGTATGGGTTGTCTTTTGTGATCTGATTTCTATCGATTACGGACTGTCTGTGTCTTTTGACAATGAAATCAGCGCACTGCCTCAGCGTGAACTGCTGGGAAGGTTTGCTCTGCTGCTACGCCAGGAAGTGGTGCATCAATGGTTGTGTGAGGGTGTGTCTCTCTGTGAGGAATACTGGACTGTAAAACTGACATCAGTGTTTAGATGTGACATACTGACATCAGACTGTGTGTGATACTCAGCAGCAGCACATCTGCCATGGTGCTCACGTGTTCTGATAGAGAGCTCTCGGAGGGGCTGATGTAAGCCGATCTGACTCACTGCATCCATCTTTCTTGCAGCACCCAGGGGACGTGCGCACACGCACTGTTTTAGTTTTTGCCTCATCCTGCAAGCATCTCTCAGTGTCTCCAGATGACAGTGAGGGGAAATCAGAAACCATGTGGAGTTCTAGAAGGTTCCGCCCTTTCTCACTGCTCGAGCCGCATATTGGCTCCTGACCTTTTATTTGGGTGTGTACATGGATGGTTGGAAAACAAATGCTCAAACTCTGAGTACTGCTCCCATACTCATATTCATGTATTCAGAGACAAACATCTGTCAGTGATGTAATATGGCTAACACACACACACACACACACACACACACACACACACACACACACACACACACACACACACACACACACACACACAGTTGTGTTCAGAATAATAGCAGTCAGACTTCACAAGCCAGATCAGTCACTGCTTTTGGTAGAAATAAAATTACATAGCAGTTGTAGTAAAGTAACAGAATCCAGCTAGCCAATTATTACCCTTATTTAAGAGAGGGAGGGAGGAAGAATTGTGCATCATGTTGGTTATAGAGAATTTCTCTATGAAATTCTGAGGAAAATGCGTCATTCCAGACATTGTTCAGAAGAACAGCGTACCTTGATTGAAAAGTTGATTGGAGAGCGGAAAACATATAAAGAAGTGCAGAAAACGACAGACTTCCCAGCTAAAATGATCCCAAATTCTTTAAAATGGAAACCAAAACCTGAAAGACATGGAAGAACGTGAAAAGCTCTCATTCAAAAGGATGGAAGAAGAGTCATGATGACCAGGACTTGGTCATCAATCAGCTCCAGGAATATCAAAGAAGGTCTAAAGTTACCTGTGAGTCGTGTTACAATTAGAAGACGCCTCTGTGAAGCTATCAGCAAGAAGCTCCGCAAAGTCCCACTGTTGAAAAAATATCAATATATATGTGCTGAAGTTGTTACAATTTGCCAAAGAGCATACTGACTGGCCTAAAGAGAAATGGAACAACATTTTGTGGACTGATGAAAGTGAGCTTGTTCTTTTCTTGGGTCTAGTGGCTCCCCTAGATGACCCCTAAACACTGAATTCAATCAACACGTACACTGTGAAGACAGTGAAGTCTGGTGGCATCATGATATGAGAATGTTTCTAATACTTTGGTGTCGGGACTATTTATCGCATATCAGGGATCATCGATAAGTTTGAACATCAGAATACTTGATGATGTCATGCTGTAATATGTTGGAGAGGAAATGCCCTTGAAATGGGTTTTCCAACAAGACAACGACCCAAACACACCAGTAAACCGGGTATATATATATTAATCTATATAGAATTCTTCTATAATCACCTGAAGAGAGAGGATGGTTTCACCACCCCTCGAAACAGATCTGTAGTGATAAATGGAGTTTCAATAGAAAGTCTTTGTCCTGTCCTTTTATTTTTATTTTATATTATATTTATATATATGTGTGTGTGTGTGTGTGTGTGTGTGTGTGTGTGTGTATATATGTGTATATATATATATATATATATATATATATATATATATATATATATATATATATATATATATATATATATACACACACACACACACACACGTGTTCTCATGATAAAGGATAATCATATCATTTTCTCAATTTATTTCTTAATTTAATTTGCTTTTACTGATCTGTAGTTATGTCATTTTTTCATCAAGTATTTTTGAATATTAAGTTAATTTAATTCGTTTTCCTGCGATGACAATTTATTTATAACATGCAAAGTTGCAATTATGCAATGTCATAACTTGATTGAAGGGAAATGTAACACAGGGAACTATGTGCCTGCTGCTGTAATATAAAACCTGTTTTTGTAATCCACACCATGTTTTATTATCTTTAGTTCACAAGAAAACAAATATCAGCTCATTTTTGTGAGAGCGAAAAAACAACTTCGATCTTGTTACAGTTATTTTTTAAATCACAAATGTTGACATTGACGGATCTACAAAATAAGGAATAAAAAAAAATTGCCTTACTGCCAGTTATCATCATTTTTAATGGTGAAATTATTTAGTTCATTATTTCTGAAGGCATATTTGCTCTACAGGATTTCTTTGTAAAGTTTTTACACAGTACCTTCTGCTCTTAGACCCCTGAGCCTGGAATGTCTGTACCTCAACTAATTCATCATGCAATTATCCAGAGAACAACTCACGTGGCAGCAGCACAGTGCACAAAATCATTCAGATACAGGTCAATAACCTCATTGAATATTGATTTAGAAAAAATGTGACCCTCGATCGGATCATAGCTTGGTGATTAGTGCCTGGTTGGCTGATTTGAGTACAGGGATTCCTCGCTACTTCGCGCTTCAATTCACGCGGCTTCAGTGCATCGTGTTTTTTATATATATATATAAATATTCATCAAATTAAAAAATAAGGAAATTAAGAAAGAATAGTGGAAAAAGTTAAAGAAAATGTCACAAAAACAAGGTCAATTATGCAACAAAAAAACCCACTCCCTAAACAAACAAAAAACAACCCAAAACCTCCCATCAAAACGTGAGGCGCGCATCTGAATGCGTGCATGCGCATCTGCGTGCGTCTGTATGTGTGTGTGTTTATATTTTATTTACATCTTATGCATTATTTTTTTAATGTTTAATTGATATTATAAGCATTTATAGCATTGAATCTGTATTTATTGATATTATATACACATATACATGTACGTATACGTCAATCGGGGGGGGGGGGGGGGGGGAATCCTACTTCGTGGATTTTGATGGTCACGTGGGGATTTCGGTCCCAATTAAGGGAACCCTGTATTTCAGAAACGGCTCATCTCCTGGGATATTCACACACAACACTTTTTGGAGTTTACACAGAATGGTGCAAAAAGCAAATGGAATTGAGTGACTGACATTTTCCAGTCTTCAGCTGTTGAGATTCAACAAGCCATTTGTTCCCCTGCAGAACTGCCCAGTGCTGGATTTTTTTTTTTTCTGCGCCATTAAAGCTTGCTACTGTCGCCTGCTTGATCAGTTGGATAATTGCATTCATTATTTGTGTATGTGTGAATTATAAAAAATCAAACATGACCTTTTAAAATCTACCTTGTTTTTATTACAAGAAATCTCATTTTTGTTTGACTTCCAGATGTTGTTTCTTCTGTATTATTTATTATTGTAGAGCTAGACTGTTAAAATTCCAAAAAAATTTTATACCGATTTGTAGAAGGTTTTTTTTCTTTCTTTTTTCATGTGAGTGTGTGTGAGATGAGGGTGTGTTGTGCTCTGTTCACATTGCGTCATGCTGTTTTCTGTCTACCTTCTTCTCGCTTACCTCTAACTAATTGTCCGAGTCATTACCTGCGTTGCCAAGAGGCGTGTATCTGGATATGTCTCTGATTTTTGTGTCCCGGTGTCTGTGTGTCTCATAATCATCTCTGTCTTGCCTCCTGCAGAGATCATTGATCGAGATCAACGATTCCTGGCCATGAAGGACGTGCTGCGGAGGTTCCCCCGAGAAAACTACGATGTCTTCAAATATGTCATCAGCCACCTGAACAAGTGAGAATTATTACTTGACAACTTCTAATCTGCGACACACTAAATACGTACACACAGATGTGTTTCCTCAGCATAGGAAAGATTTAATTTGTTGTACAGTGGTACCTCACCTTATGAAATTAATTCTTTCCAGAAGTGGTTTCATAACCTGGATTTTTCGTAAGTTGAGCCGCATTATACATGTAAAAGGCCTGATTCGTTCCAAGGCCCCCAATACTACCCCTAAACCCTTTAAAAATTATAAAAGTATACCTTTTAAGGCCTCCTTCTGCTTCAATATCGTACCGATGGTCGACGGGTTTGGCCATATTCCTTTGCGATATCACTCAACCGCATGCCACGAGCCCGCTTCTTCTTTTGACTCGCACCGGGAGTCATAAGTGCGTGTGTCTGTGTGTGCACATGCGTGTGTTGACCATGTCTTCTTAGCAGAGTTATAATCTTACAAATGTTTATGCAAGATTAAAAGCCTGAGGCAAAAAATAAAGTTGCAATGAGCACACTTGAAAACTCACAAAACAACAGTAACTCTGTCCATTACACGAAAAGCATCATGGGTATTATGGGGATACAGCTCCATAATAGCCAACGGGAGGGCGCTGCATCATCCGTCCTAGCCAGTGGGAGGCCAGTGGGGCGGGATGCTGGGAGATAGCCAATGGGAGGCCATCAGGGTAGGATGTTGGGAGACAGCTAATGGGAGAGCAACTCGCACATTGTTTGAATTTTTGAGATGGTGCTTTCGTAACGTGAATTTGTTTTGTATTCAGAGACAGAAGTTTTAGGTAAATGCGTTTCGTTACCTGGATTTTTTGTTTGTTGGGACTTTCGTAAGGTGAGGTACCACTGTACTTGGTTTAATTTATTCATTCCCACGTTCCACCTTATTCTCAGTAGAGAAGTGTCACACTTAAAAAAATAAGAATGATTACAATCAAAGAAAAAATAATAAAAAGTATCGATTTTAAGTAAATACAAAAAAAAAAAATGTCTTAAGTGCTGTTAAATTTATATCTAAATAAATTTTAAAAGATTACTGGTCAGTCTTTTCCTGTGAAAGAACATCAACTCACTTTTTATTACGACTGTAGTGTACCGTTAGGTTTTGTCTGTATGTGTTTACATTACATTTACAGACTTTGGCAGATATTCTTATCCAGAGAGGCTTACAACCTTTTTTTTTATATATAACTGAGCAACTCAGGGTTAAGGGTCATGCTCAAGGACCCAACAGTGGTGGTGATAGTGGGAATTGAACCAATTTCATGCATGCAGTGAAGTAGTACATACAACACATGATTATCTTGTATGTACTACATGCACTGTAACCGCTATGTTCTGTATCGGGGCTGTTCACTGATATTCACCTTTTTTTATTTGACAAATAACTGGTATACCCAGACCAGCCAAAATATTATGATCACCAGACTGGGTTGCATTTCGGCAGTCCCCTTACACAGAAAGCTACAATGCACTGTGTGCTCTGCATCTAAGTAGCATTAACTGGTTCAGCAGTCTGTGCTAGAGCAGCTCTTTTGTAGCATCAGATCAGCTAGACACGTCATTGCCCATCACGCACATCACTTGGGCACCCAAGACATTTTTGTCAGTTCATTGTTTGTTATTTCTTGGATCAGTGTTGGTGGGTACTCACCACTGCATACCAGGAACACCATACAAAACCTGATATTTTGGAGATTAATAGGCCTAGTCGTTCAACATGACAATTTGTCCCATGTCAAAGTCACACTTGCTCATTTTTCCTGCTTTCACCTCATCGACTTTCAGAACGGGCGGATCACTTTCTGGTTAATACGTCCAACTGCTCAATGATAAGATAATCAGTGTTATTTACTAGACCTGCCAATGTTCATAATTATAATGTTGTGGATCATCAGTGTACAGCAGTGCTTCTCAATTATATTCTGTGGTGTCCCCCCAGAAGACAAGTACATTTCATGCCCCCATTGCCCCGTGAGCGACTATAAATATTATTTGTCTATAAAAGTACGAGTACACCTCTGCATAACACTGTATCTTTAACATTAAAAACAAAAAAGAAAGAAATATAGTTCAACTTACAACAAAGAAAAACTTCATTAACATTGTTTTTAATCTGCAATTGAAAAGATTTAAAGTGCACCAATGTGCCTGAAATTTAAAAAATATATCCTTATTTAAACTCGTCAACTTATTTATGTCTTCATAGCTCCGTCTTTCTCCACTTTTCTCTTCATTGCTGTTAGAATTTTTTCCATGTTGTTTCTTGAGGGGTTATTTAGTGCAACTTCATATTGTTTACTCGTGCAAAAAACTGCTACACCATAGCGCGACAATTAGAGCGCCACTACCAACTAGTGGAGTGGAGGTGCAATTACACTTAATTCTCGTACACAGTTACCCCCAGACATCATACCTTGGCCCCCAAGAGCGGTGCGCCCCACTATTTGAGAAGAAGAGAGTTTCTAATCCTATCAGAATACCTCTATCAGAGGGAGCGTCAATTTAAGTAAAGCATGGATTGAGATTTCTGTTGGAGAGATTTCAGATTTTGGTCCCTTTTTTGAAGAAAGACTCTGTCCAATAATAAAGTAGCACATCTAATTTATTTATTTATTTATTTATTTATCTATTATTAAATGGACCACCCTTAAATTTGATTATGACCAACATAATCACTGTGGCATTGTGTGACATCAGAATCTCTATTTTTCATCTAGAACACCCCCCCAACACACACACACACACACACACACACACACACACACACAGGGTGCAGCTGCCCCACTTGGAAAAAGGTGGCTCAGGCATGGTTTACTTGGACCTGCGCACGGTACACAGTAGTATGATATTTAACTCAGCCCAAGCAAGAACTCACTATGATGTACACTTTTCAGTTTGTTTAAAAATATTTGGGTTAAACCGGAAAGGTTCTCAGGTTATTGATGAATGCAAAGTAAAGCTGTAAATTCTAACCTTCAAAATTAGCTGCCTTTATCAAAAGTCTTCTCATTCATACAGCATGATTTAGTGAGATTCACTGTTTTCAAAATTGCTGCACATGAGATGGTTGTGTATCACCACGCCCAAAATGACTCCAAATAACCCACAATAAAAATATATGAAAATGCTTTCCATGTTGTAGTGCAGTGCAAGGGCAAGTTTCTTCCACACCAAAAAATTGCATCAGGAATTACGTAAGTGGGCCGGGAGGGGCAACGTGTACTCTGGAATGGTACATGGTGACCATGTGTAGTGTGAGTACTCCCCAAGTTTTGAGTATGAAGGGGCAAATATTTAAATGTGTTCTAGTAATAGATCATTGCCAATTGAAAAAGATTTTTTGACCAAAACTATTCACAGGCTCTATTCAGCTGATTGTTTATTTTCTGTTTCATTCCATCCAAATCTCTGTCTGTTTTGCTCTGTCTCAGGGTGAGCCAGAACAGTCGTGTGAATCTGATGACCAGTGATAATCTATCCATCTGTTTCTGGCCCACATTAATGAGGCCTGATTTCACCACCATGGACGCACTGACCGCAACGCGCATTTACCAGACAATCATCGAGACCTTCATCTACCATTGCGCTTACTTCTTCTACAATCAACCCCTGACTGACAACCCAAGTAGCCTTTCCGGGCTCCCAGGATCTCCCACTGCCACTTTGACCTCCACTACATCTACATCTACATCTGGCTCCGCCTACACATCCTGTTACACCTCGGCTCAGCACGTAGCCACACCCTTCAGCCCGATTCAGCAGTCCCCACCCCATTCTCCTCCCCCTACTCCACAGTCACCTATCCAGAGTCTACTGCCTTCACTGCACCCGCACCACGCCCCAACGGAACAACACACGCTGTGATGCAGGGAAAGATATAGTGAAAGAATGAAGGTGAAAGAGAAGTTCTGTAAAGAATTGAGGGAGTAGAATTTGCAGAGAATACAAAAATGGAGAGTGTTTCAAAAAAAATAAATAAAAAATAAATAAATAAAATTAAAAAAAGCTATGAGACTGAGGAAATGTGCCTGTAGGTGCTAGAGAATGTGAAGAGTAGGAGAGTGTTGAAGACAGCCAGAAGGTCGGGGCCCTTCAGCTGTGAAACACTCCAGTAACACCTCATCTTCCTCGTTATAGATCACTGCACTCATCTAATATCTTCTCAGAATATATCTCAGAAGCATACACACTTTCTTACATATATACCCAAGTAGCTCCGAGAGTGTGCCCTCTTTTGTCCCATCCTGAGAGGAGACGGAGACGGAGTAGAATCAGAGCTTTAGTGTGAACTCTGGAATTAAAGATCTGGACGAAACTCTCCACACAGTTGATTATCTTCTCTGCGTAACCTCTCAGTTCCTTATCCTGTTATCCCCAATAGGAATGAAGCTCAATGTGGCAAGAAGTCATGTTTAGCATTCTCAACTTTTCTCAAAAAAAATTTTTTTTTAACCCTTTGACCATTGTTATCACTTTTTAAAGACTTATTCCAAGCAGTTGAAGATGTAACAGATGTGTCAGCCACATTACTCAGTTTGTCTGAATGAATCCCATTAAACAGAAAAAGGAAACAACCCCAACAAGAACTTGACAGACTGGATCTGGTTTCATTGGCAGTGAGCTTTTATTGGTACTTTTTTCTTTTCCTTTTTCATTTGCACAGCATTCTGAGATTTGAAGTCTTCTTGGCATTTCTGTTCATCTCTCTGCCCTCACAATGAGCCAGAATCTCAAGAACATGCCAGAAGACTTGTTTAATTTCTATTCTGGAAGAGAAGGAAAAAAAAAAGAAAAAAAAAAAAGAAAGTGTATTACTTGATCAATAGTGTGTTTTCTTGATGCATCAGTCAGGGTTCAGTCGTGCTCCGCTCTGATTATGGAGCTCAGTGAGACTCTTCTTTAGAGCAGACATGGAAAGATAATACACTAGTGAGCTGAAACATTAATATGTATGTGCGATTCTGATTATTCATGTGCGTGTGTGCCTGCCTGAATGTACACTATGCTTGTGAAATATCACAGTGAGATGTTGGCAGCTTTCTGAAGTGTGTCCAGTGGATCGGTTCCGATGGAAGAAGAAAAAAGGAGATGTGAAAGTTGTTTGGAAATCAGAAGGTGCTGATTTGGGTTCCCTGTGTGTTAACACTGAAAAGGAAAGCTGCTTTGTCCAAAATCATGCTCGCGTCACTCAGTCCAAACTCTGCTGCACTATTCCATTTATAAAAGACTACCCAAAAAAGATTTTGAAATTGACTGTTGCTCTTGAAAAATGCTTTGTGTCTGAAGGGGGTAGAAAGAAAGATGGAGACTTAAAGGGAAGACCTATGCCTGTTATTTAGTATGAAGTCAAGTTCATGTTTGTGCTCATATTTGAGTGTGTTTACTGCCATCTACTGTGCCGACAGGGTACTACACCTCAGAGTCTGAGTCTGCCTTCAGTTTTTCTTCTCTAACTTAGATCAGATCCCTGTCCATTTCCATAATAGAAGTGCTGGATGCACGGCTCATCAAATAACACTTCACAGCTTGGTATTCTCAGGTCACTGCTGCGATAATGTCTCATTAACCATCGATTCTTCCTAATTGTCGATTTCATTAATATTCTTGTGTCTGTAATTCTGCAACAATCGCAATGCTGATGTACTGAAGAGGCTGAGTTTTGGAATTAAACAGGGATTTTTAGGACAACATTAGTAAACATTTTAATTGATAGTTCTCAGGCTGCATGGTCTGTAACGAATCTTGACCTGAACTGCCCACTTCTTTTGCCCCACCAGTCAAAGTTCCATTAAGGATCTAGGAGGTTCAAAACCGCCACACATATTTCCCCCCCTCACGTACAGCACGATGTCCACCTCAGCCATTTTTCTTGCATTTTCAGTTAACTTGGTATTTTTTTTTGGGGGGGGGGAAGCATCCATGCTTTCCTGGTACGTTACAGTTAATTGCTGTCAACAGTGTTTGTCAGTGTAAATCATATGTATGTGTCTCAAAGCAGAGTTTGTTCCTTAGCAGCCAAGGCCTGCACAAAAAGGGTGAGTGAAAGACAAGGATGGGCATCAAATGGGAATTAAAATGTGATGTTTCAGCTATCTTAAATGGCTGTGTTTTTTTTGTTTTGTTTTTTGCCTTTTTTTTTTCTTCTGCAACAGTCGTGACCGATTTGTTAAATTAAATAAGAAGCATATTCAAAATGGTTGTTTATTTGAAAGTTAGGGGGTCTAACACTTTGCCCTGTAGTCAATGGTGATAGAAAAAAGTTTCTTTTTATGTTTTATTTTAATAATTAAAAAAAAAGGCAATTTTTAACAATTTTGTGAATGGTGTAAAGGCCATATGATGTAGTGCATGATGCAACTCCAAGCCTAGGAGTTGGGACCGCTTCATATTTAAGAGAAAAAAAAAACCATATAGACAACAACAGGAAAAAATGAAGTAAACTGAGAAGAAACAAAAATCATGACATTATTTGCTATGGTCGTTTGTCTCAGTGGGAATGGTGTACAAACAGTAAGGCCTTATGTGAGCTGTATTATAGTCAATAAATCAATCTTGTAATATGTTTCATGTCTCTTATCTTTTCTGTAGTTACCACTACCTGCCACATTTAATCATTCATATTGGGTTTTTACACCCGAGCCTCGTGGCTCATCAGGCCGGTGCTAATCTCCGGTTTCCGTAGCGTGAAGCGACCAGGAGTTCAACTCCACCTGGATGGGACGCTAGTCCATTACAGGTGACCTTCCCAGTATATTTTTACTGGTACCCATTTATACTGCTGGGTGAACAGAGGCACACTTGTGGTTGAGACCTTGCCCGGGGGTCTTAGCACAGCGAGGGTCTCAGTGGGATTTGAACTCACAACCTCCCATGAGCGCAGCATCATAACCACTATGCCACCGGCCCTACTAATCATCAATTTTATTTATTAGATAAAGCATAGACAGTTAAATGGGGGCAGCTGTAGCCTAATGGTTAGAGAATGGTTTCAGACTGAAGGGTTGCTGGTTTGATTCTCAAATCGGCAAGACAAATGTGTGATGGTGAGGGTATAAAGTGAACGTTCCCTTCCTCATTAGCGGCTGAAGTGCCCTTGAGCGAGGCACCCAATCCCTGGCTGCTCGTCATTTCCTTTATGGAATTAATACATCAATAAACAAATAAATATTTCACAATATGCTGAGCACTATTGCCACATTGGCCGAAATAAAATAACTGGTAAATCAGTCTTTGTAAAGTTTTTCAATAAATTAATACACTTAATATTGAACAGTTAACTATCAATAGTACTTTGAAAAGCAAGGCTCTCTTGAGGGAGATCGAAACACTGCACCATCTCTCCAAAACAAATGGAAAAGCTTGAGAACATTAAAGGCATGCTTCAGCACTATGCTAATGCTAAGCTAATGTTTACTGAATGAATCAGTACGGTACTTATTCTGAGCTTCTACTGCAGGAGTGGCCAGCGAGCCACATTTTATACTGTACAGTGTTACCACAAAGAGCCACATCATACACATGGGCATCACCCACCCCTCTCTCTCTCTCTCTCTCTCTCTCTCACACACACACACACACACGCGCACAAACGCACACTTCTGCTCAGCCAGATTTATTTTAAATTCACACACCAACATTCTCATAAAATTTTCACAGCTTTGAAGGTCAGAGTGCAACTGTGATTCAATAGCCGTGTTAATGTCCGGTTATGTGTTCAACAGTGTGACGGGAGAGCTGGACGTCCAATACCACGCGTTTTAGTTTGTCGTTTTCAGGACACAAGATTTCAACATCATCACTGAGGCATTTTTTTTTAACAAACTCTCCTTCACTGTCTGACTTTCTGCCTCATGCAATGTTCCAAGCCAGTTGATACGATGCATGCATTACGGTCTCTGAGCGCTTTGTAAATTTTTGGAAAAACTATCTGCTTTTCGGCCTGACATTTCAAAGTGAACAACTTGTGCTTGCGAAGTTCAGTCCCTTGAGGAAATTCCTGGTTGAAGTTAGCATGGAGTGAGCTGAAATGGCGCTGATGATTTGAAGCTTTGAAATGTGCCCATGATGCCTGGCATAAGGCAGAATGGCTTGCTATTACGTTAAACAAAAAAATATAAACTCTCCCAGTTCGTTAAAAATGTCCTGTGTTCGTCTTGATATTTTCTTTTTTACTGTGCCTTTTTCCCTCTGCAATTAAGCGCTAACTTGAACACACATTGTTTAGTTAAATGATCTCGCCCATACTGGGAAGCTTTGTATTATTTTCATCTCATGCACAAGCACATTTAACAAAAATACCATATTGAACTCAAGTGAAGCAAACACGTACAACAAAAAAACACAAATTTCAATATGAACGCAAGAGCCACATGAAACCAGGCAAAGAGCCACATGCTGTTTAGGAGCTGCAGGTTGGCCACCCTTGTTCTACTGAATTACCCAAGCAATATAACAAACATAAAAAGGTAATAGGCTTAAGTATTAATTATGCTTATTTTTCTAAAGCACACTTATTTAAACTCTAATGTGCAGCGACCACGGACAAGAATTTTAGTGCATGTCTTTGTACTGAGGAAAAAAAAAAAGTTTGTACCTGCATGCGGTTGAGCAATACTTCAGATGCTCTGGTGAATATACATGTATACTGTGTGTGTGTGTGTGTGTGTGTGTGTGTGTATATATATATATATATATATATATATATATATATATATATATATATATATATATATATATATATACATACACACACACTTAGAATTATACTGAAAAACATTTTGTTTTTTGCCAGAATGTTGTAATAGTGGGCAGTGGTGGCCTGGTGATAAAGGTGCTGGATCACTGATCCCAAGGTTGGGGGTTCAAGTCCCACTCTCAACAGGTTATCACTGTCCCCCCCAGTGCAGCTAACTGGGTTATCAATGGCTGACCATGTCTTTCACTGTCTATGGTGTGAGGCATGTAAAAGATTTGCTGACTTTCAACAAGAGTAGGCTGCATAGCCATCAGTGTCTTTCGCTGATCCAATGGTTGAGAGTTCGAGTCCTGTTCTCTACAAGGTTGTCACTCCCCCCCCTCCCAGTGCTGCTAACTGGGTTCTCTAAGGCCGGTCATGTCTCTCACTGTCTATGGTGTGAGGCATGTAAAAGAACCATTGCTGACTTTCGACAAGAGTAGACTGCAAAGCCGTCAGCGTGTTTCTGCCCTGCGATGGCCTGGCAAGCTGTCCAGGGTGTACTCTGCTCTCGCCCAGAGTTGGATGGGATGGGCACCAGCCTCCCCATGGCCATAATTAGGATTAAGCGGTTATAGAAAATGATTGAATGCTGTAATAGTAGATTGGAAGAGGCTAGGCACATCCCAACAATTGCCCTAAGACGTCCATATGAAGTGAGTTATGAGTAAACAGGTTTTGTGTTATTTTCACAGTGCAGAAAATGGTGTAAGGTGTCTTCTTTTCCTTTCGGCTGCTCCTTTCAGGGGTCGCCACAGCGAATCATCTGTCTCCATTTCACCCTATCCTATGCATCTTCTCTTACACCAGCTACCTTCATGTCTTCCTCCTTTGATCGAGCCTCTCTGACATGGTCTCTAAAACATCTTACATGGGCTGTCCCTCTAATGTACTCATTCCTGATCCTATCCATCCTCGTTACTCCCAAAGAGAACCTTAACATTTTCATCTCTGCTACCTCCAGCTCTGCCTCCTGTCTTTTCCTCAGCGCCACTGTTTCTAAACCATACAACATCGTTGGCCTCAACACCGTCTCGTACACTTTTCCTTTTATTTTTGCCGATACCTTTCCAGCCTGCCTGCACATGGTTCTTCACCTCTTTTCCACACTCTCCATTGCTCTGGATCGTTGAGCCAAGTACTTAAAGTCCTCCACTTTCTTTATCTCTGCTCTTTGTAACCTCACCATTCCTCTTGGGTCCTTCTCATTCACACACATGTATTCTGTCTTACTGGGGCTGACCTTCATTCCTCTCCATTCCAGGGCATACCTCCACCTCTCTAGATTTTCCTCCACTTGTTCTCTGCTCTCAATTCAGATCACAATGACATCTGTAAACAACTTAGTCCGTGGAGATTCTTGTCTAACCTCGTCTGTCAGCCTGTCCATCACCATTGCAAACAAGAAGGGGCTCAGAGCTGACCCTTGATGCAGTCCCACCTCAAGCTTGAACTCTTCTGTCACACTGACAGCACACCTCACCACTGTCTTACATCTTTCATACATGTCCTGCACCACTCTAACATACTTCTCTGTCACTCCAGACTTCCTCATGCAATACCACAGTTCCTCTCTCGGCACCCTATCATATATGCTTTCTCCAGATCCACAAAGATACAACCTTCTCAGTACTTCTCTATTAACATCCTCAAAGCAAAAACTGCATCTGTGGTGCTCTTTCTTGGCATGAAACCAAACTGTTGTTCACAGATGCTGACCTCTGCCCTTAATCTAGTTTCCTCTATTCTTTCCCATAACTTCATCGTATGGCTCATCAACTTTATCCCTCTGTAGTTGCCACAACTCTACACGTCTCCCTTGTTCTTAAAAATGGGCACCAGCACACTTCTCCTCCATTCTTCCGACATCCTCTCACTCTCTAAAACGTTGTTGAATGTTCTAGAAAATGGTATAAGGTGTATAGAGCGTTAATTGGAAGAAAAGTCTTTTTAAAGAAGAGATTTCTGAAGTTCTTGTTAAACAGAAAAAATGTTTAATTTCAGGAAGCAAATGATTCATTTTAAATGTATTTTTAAATGTTTTCTTCTATGCCAAATTATCTTCACCCGTGGTTCGAAATACACTGCCCTGCCAAAAAAGCTGTGCACTCAAATATTTTATAGGACTTCCTTCACCATTAGCATATAAGTAATATCAGCTTTTATTTCAGTCCTGAATTGTATTAATTTTCTCCAAGATTTTATAATGAAAACTGGAGAGTCAAATCACTGTGTACAGTAGTCTCCAAAGCAACCCAATGACTTTCTATAGCATTGTGGTTAGGACACTGTCATGTTAGTTCATATGTAAAAATAATTCCTCATCCCTCACTCTTATGTTTTGAGCCCAAATTTTAAATCTATGCCATCAAGCAGGACAAAGTTCAGTGATGGGATGTCTTGGTCAATCAGTACCTTCACGGATCAATGTTGCTGGACCTCAACCTGACCAACCAAAGGAGTTTCAGATGAAGGCACTGAATCCAATGGCTTGTACAGTAAAGCTTATATGTTACACACCATGTTTCATGTTGAGGCAGGAGTGTGAAGGTAATGAATTGTAATTACTATGGCTGACTGAGAGCATGATCATACTCATGAAGGTAAGGTGGTTTTGCAGTTTTCCCCAATTGTTAAAGTAATTGAAAACACACAGTTTGTCTCACGTGTGAAAGATAATTTTAAGCCTCCAAAAACGTGTACGTGTTTTTTTTCCCTCATTTGTTTTACCCATTAAACAAGTGAATATAGCCTCAAAAAACCATTATGTTATGTGGCCAGTCATGTCTTCATCATATTGGCTAGATTGAGATATTTACCCACATGTTTGATAATCTGACCAATGAAGTGAGCCATTTTTACATATTAAAGCAGGGGTCGGGAACCTTTTTGACTGAGAGAGCCAAAAAAACACATTTTAAAATCTAATTTTCTGAGAGCCATATATTTTTTTTTAATATTGAATATATCCAAATGGAAAAAGAAGACCAACAATTTGAGAGTATAATAAGACTGAATTTATTTTAAATGACATTTTTATAATGAAGTTATTTATTAATGAGAAAAGTACTTCTTGCTATTAATGCGACTTCTGGTGCTGCATGGTTTGACTGATGGCTTTGTAGTCTGGATGATATGTGGTGAGGTTCAGCTTCATGCAGGCGTTTAGGCTTCCATCTATTAAACGTGACTGCAGCTTGGTCTTGATGTTTTTCAAATGTGAGAAGGACTGCTCGCATGTATATGTAGAGCCAAACATGGTCAATACGACAGGACTCGCATGCTGAAGTGTTTGGAATGTGACAGGAAGCACGTCCCAACTTTTGGCAATCAGCTGGTCTGCGGGTTGAAGTTTTTTCATACCTGTCCATTTGTGTTTTGCTTGCCAGCACTGCTTAGCTTCTTGCAAATGAGCTGATCAAAAACGAGGGAAATTTGCCTCTTGACCCAAAAACAACTAGTGCAAGCTGTTGCATATAATCCAATAAAATTAGAGTTTCAAGGTATCGGACCCGCCCACACACTGGAGTACAGAAAGGATTGGCTCTCCGCTGCGCGCCACAGTGACGTGGCATTAAAAATAGATGTATAGATTAAAATGCGTGAGATTTATTCATCTGTTTTTGTTTTATTTGATGGCTTTCTTCTGTATTTTTATTTAAATGACAGTGAATGTATTTGTTATTCTGTAAAGAAAGGCCACCTGCTTTATCTGAGAGCCAGAAGCAGTCATCAAAAGAGCCACATCTGGCTCGCGAGCCATAGGTTCCCAACCCCTGTTCTAAGGTATATGTAATAAATAATAATATACCTTGACCTGAATAATAAGTGAGCATCTTGTTTTTTTTTCTTTTTAAGCATTTTAATACAAGTAATATTGAAGCATCTATTTTGGGGTTCACTCCAAATTTGTCTGAGCTCCCTATGTAGGGTGAGTAATAACTGCACATCTGCCCTCATGAGTACAATCCTTGGCGAGTGACGCACTGCTTGGGACACATATGGAGTGTCCATGGCAATGCTAAGTGCACAAACTAGATTTGTTATCTGTGGTTACAAATTATTGAACCATTGCCTCCTTAGAAAGGTTCAGAGTTACACTAGCTTTTTCTTATCCTATTATGTTAAGCATGCTCTATGTGCAGCGCTGTGTAACTTGGCTAGTGAGAATGAGGGAGTCTGCTCATGACTTCAAATCTACAAGACAGAATGCACTGTGCCAAGGCTCTAGTGTTCACAAAACACAGAAGTATAGAGATTCATGCTGTAAAAAACTATCTGATGTAGAAAAAACACAAATGGCTCATTCCAAATACAGTGTGTGTGTGTGTGTGTGTGTGTGTGTGTGTGTGTGTGTGTGTATATATATATATATATATATATATATAATATAATGGATTGGTTGACAATGCTAAGCCCAATCGATGACGCAGTCAGGCCTGCCCAGTCTTTCACCTGTTATATTTTAATTGGCTGAATTGCTTATGTGGAAAATATGCCTTTTGTTCCCCTTCTTCTTTTGGGAGATTGAAAGTCATCTTTTCTTCAGGTGTGCACTGAACACTTTTCTTTTTCTTTTAAATTACACGGAGATTTTGATTTTCGAAACATTTGATTATGATTTTGCTGAGTAATAGACAGTGAGTTTGATCAGTCATGTTGAAAGACACATACTTCACACAAACCATCATTTGATATGTCTCCGTCATAAACCTTTTTACTGTGAGCATGAACAGTGAAACTGATCTTTAACTTATTTTATTAATGCATTTACTTATGAGTTACAGCTGAAAGCTTGGACCAAATCCATGCAGGCATTTGGTTTACAAGGTGTGTACAAATCTTATTAAATGACATCATGTGACTTTGACCTTTTGACCTATGATCTCATAACCCATACCATTTCATGTTTTTTTTGTTTTTTGTTTTTTTGAAACACCCGAACCATAGTGGCTCAACAGGCAGGTGCTTATCCCTGGTTTCCATAGCTTGAAGCGACAAGGAGTACAACTCCTCCTGGATGGGATTCTAGTCCATAGCAGGTTACCTTCCCAGTATATTTTCACTGGTACCCATTTATATTGCTGGGTGAACAGAGGCACACTTGTGGTTGAGACCTTGCCCAGGGGTCTTAGCACAGTGGGGGTCTAACTGGGATTTGAACACACAACCTCCCAATCATGAGCGCAGCACCCTAACCACTACTCCACTGGCCCCACTTCATGGGTCTTTAGTAGTGAATAATTGGTGCACATTACTTTTCAGAAGACAGAATAGATCCTAGAAAGTTTGGCCAGACACATGAACACATAACCGACATACAACCCGGGCAAAAACACAATTCCATGGTTGGCAAGGACATAAATGTTTCGCATATCTGCCAAGTCTATATAGACTCTTAAGCAGCATTATATTTGTCAGCATTTTGTGGCTACTTTGTTAGGGTAGGGTCCGCCAACCAGTGTAGACCTTCAACCAAACTTCATAAGGCAGATATTCAGTTGTAGTCCAGAAACACACAGCTTATCTGGTCTTGCTAGCGCTTTCTGAAAAGTGGATTGAGACCTAAGTTATGCGATCCTAAGAAAGCCTTGAATTGTTTATTATTATTGTTGTTATTATTATTTTAACAATTATACCTAACAATATAACTATTGTATTGAAACGCAGCATATGATGCCATTAAAAAGTTATCAGTCTTCTTTTGGCGTTTTCCTTTGTTTTAGGGGTCGCCACAGCGAATCATCTGATTTGCATGTTTGATGTAGCATAGGTTTTTTACGTCGGATACCCTTCCGGACACAACCCTTTTGCAAGGGGCAGACACACGCTGACGGCTTTGCAGCTCCTCTTTACGAAAGTCAGCAATGGTTGTTTTACATGAACCTCCCACCATAGACAGTGAGAGACATGGCCGGTCTTTGATAACCCAGTTAACTGCACTGGTGGGACAGTGACAACCCTGTGGAGAGTGGGACTCAAACTCCCAACCTTAGGATCAACGATCCAGCGCCCTATAATACCAGCCCACCACCGCCCCAAAAAGTTATCAGTCTATAACAGGTGAAAGTACATCTAAAGTTTGTCACTGGCAGAGTGTCATTGCGGAGCTATGAACCGAGGCATCTCTTAATGGGGGTCAGGAGGCAATGACCAGTTCTTGGATGACCATCTGTCCTCCTCTCCTGTTTGCTTACAGCTAGGACACAGTCGAGCAGCTTTCCTTTAATGTCTACCAACACTGGCACATGACATGTTTGCATGTGACCTGTCATTTGGCTTCTCTTTTTCAAAGAACTTAACAGGAAACTCGTTTGTTGAGATTATTTTATTAGTGACCTGAAACCAAGTTTATCCAATAAGTGTTTTCTAAAAATCTTTCATATGATTAAGTTGTAATAAAACTTAATTTTTAAGTTATTTGTAATAAGTATTGCTCAGGTGAGTAAAAAAAAAAAGAACAATTCTGCACAGACATGCTCTCACTCACTCATTCATTCACTGAACTGCTTAACACTGTGTATGTCACAGGGAGCCTGATGCCTATCTGAACTCGGGGCAGCACACAGCCATTCACACTCACGCTCGTATCTAAAAACAATTTGGAACATCCAGTCAGGCTGATGTGGGCGGAAACCCACTCAAGTTTCTAGCCGACATGCTACCAATACACTGCCGTGCCACACACAAATACTGTATTGTATATAACCTCAAACTTCAGCGACGTGACAACCCATACAGCACTGTATTCCTACGAGGTTTTGCTATTCGTACGGCATCTCAAAAAAGAGATTACGCACATGCATGAGCTGACGTTAGTCACGTGGTCAAAATGGCAAACGGAAGAATATGCGTTCCATGTCAGGGATAAATTTTCATCATTAGAAGAGCTTGAAAAACACAATTTCTTGCTAATTGTACCGCACCAGTAATACTGGTAAAATGGGACTGATTAACTTCATCCTCATCCTCAGTGGGATATCCATACGTCCAAGCATATGCCGTACGCTTAACTTTATGGATGCCTTCAAAAGGGCCAGTTTTCTGCAGGCGTGCTGCTGTTGATACGAATTTGACCCCCCCCCCCCATGGATGCAGTGCAATTCTACTTCAACAAACTTTATAGTGGGATTTATAGCTTCGTCGATCGTTTGATAGCGTTTTCGATTGTACATGTTCTTTGATACAATTGAATGTAGTGATGCTGTTGGAACAACTGAATCCGTTTTTCAAGCTCTTCTAATGATGAAAATCTATCCCTGACATGGAACACATGTTTTTCCGTCGCTATTTTGACCACGTGACTGACGTCTGCTAAACATACGGCAGAATCATTAACCTCATTTCCACTAGGTGGCGAATCAACGTACATGCTCAAAAGGATTGCCGTACGAATAGCAAAAAATAAATCCCATACTGGGGCAGTGGTGGCCTGGTGGTATAGGGTGCTGGATCGCTGATCCTAAGGTTGGGGGTTCGAGTCCCACTCTCCACAAGGTTGTCACTGTCCCCCCCCCCCCCCCCCCCCAGTGCAGCTAACTGGGTTATCAAAGGCTCACTCTCACTCTATCTACTATCTCTCACTGTCTAGCTGCAAAGCCGTCAGCGTGTTTCTGTTCCTTGCTAAAGGGTCGTGTCAGGAAGAGCATCCGACATAAAAGAGACCTATGCCAAATCAAACATGCGAATCATTCGCTGTGGCGACCCCTGAGAAAGGAAATCTCATTTGTCTCATCACAGTGCCGTACGGGTAGCCACGGCCAAACCTCAGTTATAACGTAGAGTACAATGACCCTCCTTCCAGCAATAAGTTTTATCTCTTATTGAGGCCTTACACTAAGAACGGAACTTCTCCATCTCCCAGTTTATTTCACCGCGGTAATAACTTTAAGTGTGGTGGTGGTGTTGTTTTCATGTTGTTGTTGTTTTTGTGGTATACTGTATGACTCTGATGTTGGTGGGAATAAAACTTATGCGGCCCATTCCCTTGCTTATTAGATATTCACCCCCAGTATTTTTAGGTGGTAGTGGCTATGCTTAATGTGTAGCTGGTGAGAAAGTATCACTTTGAGAAAGAAGCTAATTTAGTCCAAAATATAAAAAACACTGTCTAGTTTGTGGGGTGTTTTTTTTTTTTTTTGGGGTGGGGGGGTTGGGGCGCAGAAATCTAATATCAGAAATCTAATATCAAAAATCTAATTTGATGTACCAGCTGATCTAATAATGTTCAAACCATACATCTTGCATTCTAACAGTGGATTGTATGTTACATTTAAAAGCAACCGCACACACACACACACACACTTTTCCTTATATAAGATGCCATTTTGTTTTTATTGAATGCTTTGTGTAATTCATCTTAATTTATGAAAATTCAAAATTTTAAATTAAATTTGAAGAAATATGGAAAACCATTAATTCATTTTCTTAACTGTTTTTTTCCTAATTAGTGTCGCGGTTAAGCTGGTGTCCATCTCAGCCGACTCTGGGTAAGGGCAGAGTACACCCTGGACAGGTCACCAGGCCAAAATAATTGGGTGAAAAATCTAATTTTTTTTTTTTTTTTTTTAAGTATCTAGGTTGATGTAGGACAATAAAATTTGACTCATTGTTCTTTCTTGATTGTTTCTTTTCTTGCTGTCTCTCTTTCCTAGACAGACACCACAAATGCATTGAAAGCTCGTATCCCAGATGGGCCAGTGTCTCATTTTTCAGTAAGAGATATTTGGTATAACTGTAGCATCATTGGAAAAGCCCTCAAAAAGAGTGTATTACTCACACTAGTAAACATCTTAATCTGACTAGGCTGCCTCTGAGACAGTACATCAGGAGGTGTATGAAACGCCCGCTTTATTAAGAGGAAAAGATTAGCGCTTTTTCTGCAGAAGAAAAAAAGGAAAGGAATTGTAGAAGCAGATGATTGTTTGAGACAATCGGCACCATGGTGAGATCCTGTCCGAGCGCAAACCCAGTGATGCAGGAACTAGAGCTGGTCATTTAATGTTAGGGTGACGTGAGAATGAAGCATTTTAACTGTTTGTCGAGAGCACCTCGTTTTTGCACAAACATGTTTGTACTCAAAATGTGACGGCCTCCTTTTCATTCTGACTCCTTCAATTCGGGCCTGATGTAGCCATAAGGACTGTGCTGACAAGGCTTTACCACAAGGCGGCTCACTTGTCTTGTGATTACTCCAATGGTAGGCGTGGAATTTTCTCTTTATATCAGACAACCCTGATATTAAAGCAAGTGGTTCTACCTGTAGATGCATATCACTGGAGTAGTGCAAATTTCTTGATAATCTGAATATAAAATTATTATTTGGCAGCAAATTAAAACAGATTAGGCTCATATGTTGCAGTGAAATGATGAAATACTAGAACATATCCACTTTGTTTTGTTGCAAATCTGTTAATATTTGGCCTGCTAGTCTTTTAACTAGCAATGATTAATATCTGAAATAATTTATTTTTGGTTCCAAGTTGTTCAGCCAAAACTGTGACCATGGCGGTTTCTCATGAAATGCTAGATTAAACCAAGAGTGAAAATGTTAATATGGTGGCTTGGTGGATGGAGGGAACTGCAGGTGATTTAATGGATAAGGTCAACGGTTCATTCTCAATCATCACCACTGTTGGGCCCTTGAGCAAGGCCCTTAACCCTTAATTGCTTATAACCCTGAATTAGTCCTGTTTAGGTGTGTCTCACTTCTCAGTATGACTTTTTCGAATCTCAACTGTGCATCATTTGAATTAAGGCATATAGGAGCAGTCGAGTTCAGACGCGCAATGATCACACGCAGCCTATTATACCTTGAAGCCACCATTGATTGTCTGGGTGATTGTGGTCTTTTCTTATTGATACCTATACTGATGACAGAGCTGGCAAAGGATGCACTATTGATCATTTGAAAGTAAGATTGTCAAATTGATGAATGTCTTTATAAAGCGGTTTAGCACACAGCTGCTGGAGCCATAAGTGGTATAGCCTTTACCATGATTTTAAATGAGGCCTTGTAGACAGGTAGGTGTGTGTGCGTGTGCGTGTGTGTGTGTGTGTGTGTGTGTGTGTGTGGTGTCAGTTAAGATTTGCTAATACAAGACTTTGACAATCTTGCAGAACATGATTAAATGCATTTCTTGAAAATGTAAAGAAACATGATTTTACCTCACAAAGTCAGCAAGAGTCAGTAACTGTTAAAGAGAGCAATGTCAGAGGTGTGACTCTGAAGGAGGTGGAGCTATCCACACCTCTAATAGAAAAACTTCACAAAACAATCATAGACCACATGTTCCACGGCGCTTTAAAGTCCCAATTGGCACTATCACACATTCTTGCCGGGCATGCCAGGGCTATAGACTGGGACTTTAAGACCTGGCCTGCTGTGTTTTGTACCACCCAGCTGTTTTCCCACCAATAACATACTGCAGGGCAACAGAAAGCAATCCAGTGAGACACAGCACTAAAAGGTATCCAGCACTTTCCATGAACTTCTCCATAGGGCAAACTAGATGGTGTACTTTAGTGAATAATTGATTTATCGGGCCATCACGGCAACTGAGATTAGTTCAAATGTTTATAGAAAGTGTCTATCATAACAAATAAAAGCAAGTATTTATACAACAAAATACATAAAGAACCAAAGTATAACACCACAGCTGGCTCTATTCTAACATTGGCATTTTGGGGTCATGGTCTAACTGTGTTGTAGCGACAGTAACACTGAGGTGGAAAGCTGAACAGACTTTTATTTTCTTCTGTATTTTCTTGCATCATGTGAACAAGTTTAATCATGGCAGCTGAAGATAGACAGAGTTTAATTTTTGTCTTACATTTGACTTTATCTACAACAGTAAATTAATGTTTTAAAAAACTTCAAAGAATGAAATAGTCCATTATAATAGGTCTGATTCCACTTTGACACCGCCTTATATGCCAGTTGGCCTAATCTGACCCATGGATAATCATCGGGCAAATTCCCCGGGCCTCTAGTCCCGAAAAGATAAGATTTATCCCCGGAAGTGACAATAGACATGGTAATGCTCCAAAGGGATTGAGACTAGTGGGACTTCAGCCATGGTGAAGACTCTGCAAACATGTCGAAAGATTGCTCCCTCGAATGATCAGCCTCGTGGCACAGAAACATTACATTTAGTGAAAACCCTGCAATGCTCATCACAAGAACAGGATTTTTACAGGGAAGCATGATGATGGCAGCATTATGTATAGTATTATCCTTGGCCTCTTAATTGCCTCCATGATTAATCTTCATCATACTTGTCAGTGTTGGTGGATGGCCTCCTTTTAGCATGGTTTATTTTTTTTAATTAAGCCTTGATTATTAATTTTATTCTTTTTTCAGAGATTACATTTCTGTTAATAGTGGCTTATTTTTTGTTAAATAGTGTTTTCTGAGAAACTATAAGTCCTTCGGCTCCTTTAAATTATGTGACTTCTAATAGCATCTGATTGCAAATTATTGTCACAGCAAAGAGCACAGATATATACAATTATCATATGGTATTTAAAGTATTTTATGTAAGCTATGTAATTTCCATAATAATTTTATCTGTTAATAATTTGTCAAACTATATTAATTTCCCGTCAATTCAATTTCATAGGCCATTTATTTTATTTGTATATTTTTTGTATTTTTAAATACACACACTCATATATGTAAATGTGTGAGTGTATATATATATATATATATATATATATATATATATGTGTGTATATATATATATATATATATATGTGTGTGTGTGTGTGTGTATATATATGTATATGTATATATGTCTATATATATATATATATATATATATATATATATATATACATATATACACACACACACACACACACACATATATATATATATATATATATATATATATATATACAACACATATATATAAAATGTGTGTGTGTGCATAAATGTGTGTGTATACATACAGTATATAAATCAAATATTCATGACCATAATCTATATTAAAAATAATGTAAATAATTTCCAGCTTGTTATATAGAAAAATATGGAGAATTTCAAATAAGTGAATACTTAGACAATCAACTATAAATTCGGTACAGTAGATAGTTATCTCTGAGTATTTCCAGTCTAATTCCAGTATAGTGTTCATGTACTGCTGTTGTACTATATTGTTTTTGAAACCCTATTAAGGCGTACAGAAAACCCCCCCAAAAGAAATCCCTTGAGTTTACATTACATTCGATCCAGTTAATTTATATTTATATTAAATATTTATCCACCTTTTTTTTCATGGAATGTATTCATGAATTCAGTTTTGTCAGAGGTTTTGCAAATTAAGCATTAAATCAGAATAATTTGTGCTTTCAAAGACCAAGATATTTTATTAGGGAAAACAACTGTGGCTGCTAGTCCTAACCAAAAGATCAGAAATCAATATTAAAAAAAAAAAGTTTACTTTTAATGATAATTTCTTGATAGGTTGTACAATTTGTTTTGCTGTCAGTATACAGAATAAACATTTTTTTCATCAGGTGTGCAATGAAGGCTTTGATGGGGTTTGTTGCATCTGAATACATGAAGGAATCAGGATACATGAAAGTGTTGCAGAACATCGACTTCACTGTGAAAACCTCAACATTGTAAAAATAGAAAAAAAATGATATTCCAATAACTTTAGCATTTAAAAAAAATTGTAAAATAGTTTGACAAATGAAATACAAATGTTCATTGAAATACACATCATGTTCAAGTATATAAAGAAATAATACTCAAATTTATATTGCACAGCTCCATCCTCAGTCTGACTGACTGTTCACTGTTTCTTTTCACGAACCTCCTTGCTTCACATTCTGGATTCGTTGGTCTGTATATAATAAGAATAATATCTCTCGTCGGTGCACTTTTCACTGGTTCGGTTTTCTGTCATAGACGGTTACGGATGTGAGGTAAGTATGGACGGATGCAGTGGTGATTCTAGATAATAGAGCCAAAGGTCAGGGGATCAAGCCCCAGTACTACAAAATTGCAAAAGTTGGGCCCTTGAGCAAGTCCCCCTAACCCCCAATTGCTCAGTTGTAGGAAAATGATTAATGTAAATCATTTTGGATACGGGTGGTAAATTCCCTAAATGTAAATGGAGGCATGTGCAGTGTTTAGAGAATTTATTTAAACAAATCCAACACGTGGGGCATGATCATTATCAAACGAGCAAAATTCAATCTGAGAAGCATCAAAAATGTGATTGTGCAGCTCTAAAGCAAGGGGCACACGTGACTTTAACAGGCTGTGGGAAACTCATTGTGGCATTAAGTAATACACATTAGTGAAATAAAATAATATAAAGCTACAGAGCCATTTTGATAAGAATTTCTCTTGTCTCTTACAACTTAAGCCATTTATTAAGACATTCAGTGTGTGCGTGTGTGTGTGCGTGTGTGTGTGTGTGTGTGTGTGTGTGTGTGTGTAAGAGAGAGAGAGAGAGAGAGAGAGAGAGAGCACATGCCTACCTGCTGCATGCTTTAAGTGAACATTAATACAGTTTTAAATTTTTATTTCCAAATTAAAAGGTTTTCATCAGTACAGAGAAAAACATGTCAAAATTATTGAGCACGGTAATCACACATAAGCTTCAGAAGCAGTAGATAAAGATTCGGCTTCTAGCAAAATCCGAGTCTCAGTAGCTTTGCAGTCTGTGAAAATTGATCTGAATTATACACATTTTAGTTTATTGCCGTGTTTTTTATTTATTTATTTTTAAACAGAGGAGCAACTTTTAATTAAATGAGCTTATACCAAAACATTTTTCAGTTCTTGCTTTGATATGCATCGTTTAATAGAATATGTCTTCAGGTCAGTAGTTTTTGCCACCTGATTGGCCTACCAGCTGTGTGGCACAGATTACTCAGTCTGCTAATATGTTAACTGATTGCATTTCCTGATGTGGAAAAGAAATGCAATTATTAGTAAGTGTGTGAGCAATGTGCTTGTTTCTTAGCATGATTAATTATGCTGTTTAATTCTGAGATTCACCGCAGTTCTGCTGTAATTTCCCAGTGGTCTTCTCATGCTTATTTATTTATTTATTTCACTCTCATTTTGTAATGAGCCATGAATCCGAGCGCCAAGTTCCCTCTTGGGACTTGAGAATAAAAATGATTGCAATGACCAGATATTCAAAACACCAATATGGATGCTTGGCACATACTGTAGGATGCTATACTAAGAAGCACGGAGCAAAGAGAGCACACCTAGTCTTCTCTGAGACAGCTTCTTCTTCGAGTTCTGATTCTCGTACTTCTGTGCCTTCCATAGAATATTGAATAAGCTTGGCATGCGGTTTTGAGCTTATGTGAGTAGTGCCACGCATTGAAGCGGTCCCTGCAAATGTCCTGCTTGGATTTCCAAAGCCCTTTGCACGCATGCACTTGACAGTTCCAGGTTAGCTTTTCTTTCCCTTCCTCTGGTCCCAGGGCTCCTTAGGAGGATAGAGCAGAGATCCAGGCCTTTGAGCCCCAAAGCCTGGCCTTAATCCCCACCATCGATCACCCTGAGAATTTCCTCCAGGGCACAGAGTGCTGCCCGTAGCTCCAAGCTACACTGTACCTATGCACTTCCTCTCTGACTGACTTCTGATGTTATCTACAGACTTTTGCTCATTGAGCAGGATTTCCTTTCTTTATCACCCTTTTCTCCTGCATGGAGAGTGATCTGAATTTTACATTGATACATCCAAACGTCCACACTCTGGAAAGTATAGAGGATGAAATGAGCTAGCAATGTACTTCATACATTGAAGATTTGTAACTTTTATTTTCTATTCAAATTCGGGGTTTTTTTTGTTTGTTTGTTTTTGTAAATTACGCACATCTGCTTCACAGCAAGATAGTCCTGGGTTCTAGTTCGGGGCTTGTTTCTGAGTGGAGTTTGCATCTTCTTCCTGTGATAGTATCGGTTTCCTCCAAGTACTCGGGCTTCCTCTCTTATCCAAATACATGCATGTTAAGCCCTTTGGCTGTTCCAAACTGCCCTGATGTATGAGTGTAAATGGTTGTATGTGTATGTTGGCCCTCTGATGGTCTGGCAAGCTATTCATTGTGTACCCCACCCTCCCTAGATCCTAATAGGATTAAGTGGTTTGGGCTCCTGAATGGGACATCAACAAGATGCATGACTGTCCACCAGCAAGTTCAAATCCAGGTTGATGCTACAGCCATCCGTAACTAGGAGTCTATGGGAGCTCTCACAGGAGGGATGTGTGAATTGGAGAGAAAATTGCCGTTTGGTAAATGAGTGAGAATATACTGGATGCGGTGCCCGGTGGAAGATTCTTAAAGAAGGTATCTAACAAATCATATGAGCTGATTTGTTTACATGTGAATGTGTGGCTTTTCTACAAGGATTCCCATCAACATTTGAGAACATACCGTATTTATAAATAAAGTCATAAGTCTGGGGAAAAAAACTGTCAAGTCATGCATTGTTCATTCAGACTGGAAATAAATTACTGTATTCTGATTCGAGTTGATCAACCACTATTTACTAAGTCATGGTGGATTTATGGTGGCTTTATAGACAGTTTACCAAATGGGAACACCCTGAGCAGCTTGCCAGACCATTACAGGGGCAACACACATACATGCATTCACAGCAATGGGCAATTTGGAACCAACAATTAGCATAATGTGCATATTTTAAGACTGGGAGGAAAACATAGTCCCAGAGAAAACCCAGTCAAATATGGGGAGAACATGCAAAGGCCCCACAGAAATGCTTGAGTCCAAGATTCAAACCTGGGACCTTCTTGCTGTGAAGCAGATGTGCTCGCCACTACGCTATCGTGTTGCCCAAGGGTTCATTTTCTGTAACCACTTCATCCTAATTAAGGTCGAGGAGAGGCTGGTGCCCATCCCAGCCAACTCAGGGCGAGGGCAGAGTACACTCTGGACAGCTCGCCAGGCCATCGCAGGGCGGAAACACGCTGACGGCTTTGCAGCCTACTCTTGTCGAAAGTCAGCAATGGTTCTTTTACATGAACCTCACACCAGAGACAGTGAGAGACATGGCCGGCCTTTGATAACCCAGTTAGCTGCACTGAGAGGGACAGTGACAATCTTGTGGGAGTGGGACTCGAACCCCCAACCTTTGGATCAGCGATCCGGCAACTTATACCACTAGACCACCACTGCACCGTTTGCCCAAGGGTAAGCATATGAATTTTATATTCTTTTTGGGTCATCTGATGCACTTAGAATTATACTGTTTTCTTACAATAGTCCTATGATTGCTCTACATTAAACCCATGACATTTTATGACAGTGGTAATTTAAGCAGCAATCATATGTCAACCAAGTATCACAAGAATTACTTTTTGTATTCCAATGAGTACACCAGAGGGACAGCATATGTAAGAGGTTTTGGAAACAAAGTCAGAGAGGCTAGATTGATATGGTTTGGACATGTACGGAGGAGGGATAGTGAGTGTATTGGTAGTAGGATGCTGAGGTTGGAACTACCAGGCAGAAGGCCCAGAGGAAGACCAAAGAGGAGATTTATGGACGTGGTGAAAGAGGACATGAAGGTAGTTGGAGTAAGAGAAGAGGATGCGGAGGACAGGAGAGATGGAGGCAGATGATTCGCTGTGGCGACCCCTGAATGGAACAGCCGAAAGGAAAAGAAGAAGATTCCAGGAATTTTTTTTTTTTTTTTTTTTTTTTTTTTGGGTGTCTTGCAATAATCATATATCAATCGGGCAGTGGTGGTCTAGTGGATAGGGTGCAGGATCGCTGATCCTGAGGTTGGGGGTTCGAGTCCCCACAAGGTTGTCACTATCCCACTAGTGCAGCTAACTGGGTTATCAAAGACAGGCCATGTCTCTCACTGTCTATGGTGAGAGGCATGTAAAAGAACCATTGTTGACTTTCGTAAAGAGTAGCTGCAAAGCCGTCAACATGTTTCTACGACCCGGAGAGGGATGGGCTCTGCCAGGCCAAATCAGCCCAAGTCTCGCCATGAAGGCGCCCCAACGACATCCTCAGATGTTAAGGGATAAGTGAACAAGTGAATAATCATATACTTTTTGTATAAACACTGTACAGTTTTAAAGTTACACATTTTTACATGTAAACGCGGGTATGCGACTAACGAATTCATCTCGCCCAAGTCTACCGCTGTCCTTTTTACTGTAGTCCTGCTAAATTTAGACAAAAAAAAAAAAAAATCATGGCTTGCTTGTGAAAGGTGCTTAACCTGTCAGTGCTGTAATTTTTTAAATCATGTATGAAGAGACTGTTTCACGTGGTATCATTACTGGTCAGACTGATGATGCATAGGACTGCAGTGCTCTAAAAAGCATACACTATCTCCCATAACATGTTAATAATTCATTAACACACCAGAGTGCAAGGTTATGCTGGGGAGTTTGAACTTGGAAAAACATACACATTCACCTCCAGATGTGATGCATGAAAAAACTGGTACTCAATAAAAATAATAACAAAAAGCACTACAGTATTTGGTATGTAATTATCTGAAAATTATCTTTACTTCAAGTATTTACTTTTAAAGCATTTAATGAAGAGTAAAATGAACTGTTGCTGTTATCATACCTAATTGCGAGTTTTGCAAATATACCTGATCCAATTAGATGTGTGTCGTCCCCCCCCCCCCCCCCCCCCCCAACATCTACCTTATTCATTTATGCTGCTGTTATGCAGGCAGTGTGGCTGCACTAATGAAGGCTTGTATGCAAATAAAGGGCTGAGGTCGTCTCCCGGGCAACGCTGCACCGTCTGACCTGACGACCTCCATACTGATCTCTGACTGCAGTAGGTCACTGGCAGCTGTCAATCACCTGATAGGTGGAAACACACACACACACACACACACACACACACACACACACACACACACAGTCTAGGTATGATATACTTTTTGCATACAGAAAATTACGAAACACACAAATTTATAATATATTTTTGAAAATATCATTTACCTTGTGTACTGCTAAAAGATCATTAACAGGTTTCAAATAAACACATTAAGTATATAAAGCTAATACTGCCTACACACACGTCTTTCCCCTACCAGGGAAGTGGCACATTCACATACATGGGCTGTCAGAACCCTTTAAAATTGAATTTTAATTACTTAAGAGCTTTAGTATTTGAATACCTTTGAATATTAATTAACCTGTAACTGAAACATTAGCAGCATTACACGATGCATTCATATTGAATAATGTGTGCGTATGATAATTGTATAATATATAGTGCGTGTGCACAAAGCACGTGCAGCCTGATGCAGCCCTTACACAATTTTCTCCAGGATCAATAAAATATTCTGATTCTGATAAAAGCAAATAAGGTGAAGGTGATGTTGTGATTATGATGATAGTAAGGAAAGGAAAGGAAATCACATCGGAATAGACTCGGAATAGAAATACTGGAGAATAGTCACACTCTATATTTCAGACACCATGAGAGATTTCTATTACATGGTTTGTATTTTTTCTCTGGTTTCACCAAATGATGACGTGTTTACCCTTGAATTTGGTTCCCCTCAAGGTTTCTTCCCTGTGTTGACTGAGGGAGTTTTTGCTTGCCATCATTGCTGTGGTTTTTCTCATTTGAGATGTGTAGAGTTTGTCAAAGAAATGTTTACATTTTTTTTTAATTTGTTTTTAAAAATTCGTGTCAATTGTAGAAACTGTTATACAAGTAAAATGGAATTGAATAAGAGCTCAGCATTCACATTTGCAATCTTTAATTTGGATTCGTACTTGTAAATAATTTTTAAACCTCTCTGCTGTGCAAAATATTTAAAAATAGCATTTATTCACAGTTCTCTTTTCCACTACTGTGTACACATTCATTGTGTGTGTGTGTGTGTGTGTGTGTGTGTGTGTGTGTGTGTGTGTGTGTGTGTGTGTATATATATATATATATATGTATGTCTGTGTATATATATATATATATATATATATATATATATAATATTAAATGCAGCCGTGAGAAGGGGCACAAAGCAGTGTCTCTCCCTCACGCCGGTCCCAAGCCCGGATAAATGCAGAGAGTTGTGTCAGGAAGGGCATCTGATGTAAAACCAATGCCAAACTTTATCATGCAAATCACAGATATTACCTCCATAGCGGATCGGTCAAGGCCCGGGTTAACAACAACCGCCATCAGTGCTGTTAACCAATAGGGTGCTGGTGGATATTGGACTACTGTTGGTCGAAGGAGGAGAGGTGGGAGGCGTGTCTGTAGGCGGAGAGAGAAGAGGAAAAGCATGAGTCTCGGACTGAGAGTAGGGACTTTGAATGTCGGAACTATGAAAGTAAAAGATAGAGAGCTGGCTGACATGCAGAGGAGGAAGGTGGACATACTGTGTGTTCAGGAGACCAGGTGTAAAAGCTTAGGAGCAGGGTTTAAGCTGTTTTTTCATGGTGTGGATGGGAAGAGAAATGGTGTAGGAGTCATCTTGAAGGAGGGGTTTGTCAGGAATGTTCTAGAAGTGAAAAGAGTGTCAGACAGAGTGATGGAAGCTAGACTAAGGGCAGAGGTCAGCATTTGTGAACAACAGTTTGGTTTCATGCCAAGAAAGAGTACCACAGATGCAGTGTTTGCTTTGAGGATGTTAATAGAGAAGTACAGAGAAGGTCAGAAGGAGCTGCATTGTGCCTTTGTGGATCTGGAAAAAGCATATGACAGGGTGCCAAGAGAAGAACTGTGGTATTGCATGAGGAGGTCTGGAGTGGCAGAGCAGTATGTTAGAGTGGTGCAGGACATGTATTAGAGATGTAAGACAGTGGTGAGGTGTGCTGTCGGTGTGACAGAAGAATTCAAGGTGTAGATGGGACTGCATCAAGGATCAGCTCTGAGCCCCTTCTTGTTTGCAGTGGTGATGGACAGGCTGACAAACTGTGATGTTTGCAGATGACATTGTGATCTGTAGTGAGAGCAGAGAACAAGTGGAGGAAAATCTAGAGAGGTGGAGGTATGCCCTGGAAA
Source organism: Plotosus lineatus (assembly GCA_024760905.1). Lineage (NCBI taxonomy): Eukaryota > Metazoa > Chordata > Actinopteri > Siluriformes > Plotosidae > Plotosus > Plotosus lineatus. Next base: position 15,558,004 of record CM045747.1, on the reverse strand, counting down.
GGAGGGGAATGAAGGTTAGCCTCAGTCAGTCAGAATACATGTGTGTGAATGAGAAGAACCCAAGAGGAACGGGGAGGTTACAGCGTGCAGAAATAAGGAAGGTGGAGGATTTTAAGTACTTAGGCTCAACAATCCAGAGCAATGGAGAGTGTGGAAAAATGGTGAGGAAGTGAGTGCAGGCAAAGTGTTCGGTGATGTGTAATAGGAGAGTATCAGCAAGAATGAAAGGAAAAGTGTGCAAGACAATGATGAGGCCAGCGATGTTGTATGGTTTATTAACAGTGGTGCTGAGGAAAACTATATATATATATATATATATATATATATATATACTGCACTTCTGATCGGATGCTAAATGGAATATCATTACCCTGTATTTATTACATGTGTAATGGCCAAGTTGAATTTATTTAATCTAAAAACCCTGGAAATATAGCATCTTGTGAACAACATTGTCAAGAATTAGGTAACCCTTTTGACTTACAAATACTTTAGTAATAGCAGAATAATAATAGGGGCAGGCATAGATTAATGCTTAGAGAAGCATTTTTAGGGCCAAAAGGTTGCTGGTTTGATTCCCAAACCAGCAGGAAAAATGTGCGGTGGTGTGGGAGTGAGTTGCACCTTCATGGCTGAGGTACTGTTGTGCAAGGCACCTAAGCCCCAGATGCACCTGTATGTGACAGTCCACTACTCACTTTGGATGGGTTAAATGCAAATGCAATAATTTCTCTGACCGGATTAATACAGTACATCAAATATTAAGCCAAAAAATGGAACACTAAATCAGGTCCATGGATTTGTTGATTTCTTAAAAAAGTTAATATGAATATTTGAATAATAGTTGAACAGCAAACTTCACTCTGTCAGATCTAAAACACACACACACACACACACACACACACACACACACACACACACACACACACACACACACACACACACACACATACATAACTGAGAGCATGCTTGGAGAGACAATGAGTTTAATAACACTCTCCATACTCCGCCCTAGATCTACTTTCTTTAATGTCTCTAACAGGCCACCATTATGTTTTTTGGAGTCTTGCCCTGCCATTGTAAATGTGGCCACACTCAACCTCCAGCAGGCTTGAAGGTCATGGACCCACTTTTCACTCTCTGCACGTGTTTTAATGTATTTTTGTGCTTTGATGAGCCCGAAGCTGCCCTGTGTGGATTTGTACTATGTGTGTATGAATGCACAAATCACCTCCTGTATCTCTATTAGCAGTACAGTGGGCACCCTTCTCTTCATCTGCCGCTCATATCTATGCAAAGCTGGGGTCCTGCCAATCAGTGGCCCTGTGACATGGGGCTCCACCTCTCCAATTAGACCTGACAGGGCAGGATTAGGAACGGGGCGACCTGTTCGTGTGTCAATCATGCACAAGGCATCCGCCTGGCTGTTTACTGTCAGATCCCATCTCCGTCTGTCAGCCCGAGAGAGCTGCCTGAGGAAGGGGGGGGGGGGGTGTAGGGGCGGAGGACGAGATCTGATCAGAATTAACTATGCTTCTCCCTGCAGACCTTTTAATTCATGAAAGACTCTGAGAAGAGAGGGTGGGAGAAAGGAAATAAGAGGGGAGAATGACTAAAATCCTAATCAGGCTCAACCTCGCTTTTAAAAATTTGGGATCTGCTGTTTGAAGGATTTGGGCTCTTCATGAAAAGAGTGAAGGGAAAGGTTAGCAATGTACAAAAAATTCAATTCAGTTTTATTTGTATCACACTATTTAAATTGACATGTATGTAGCAAAAGTAGGAATTCACAAAGTAGAAAGGCATTTAAACATTTTCTACATCCGTTACACATCCCTAATGAGCAAGCCCACAGCGATGGGCTCAAGGAAAAACTCTCAGTTAACATGAGAAAGAAACCTTGAATGGAACCCGGCCACAAAGAGAAACCTGTCCTCATTTGTGTCATCCCATAAAATATAAATCGTACAAGAGAAACTTCATTACAGTCCAACATGACGTCCAGTTGGTTATACTTACAACTGTAAGTCCTAAATAGTTGGAGGGAAAGAGTTTATATCACCAACAATGAAAAGTCATCTTCACAGTCTGTGAGTCAACATCTAAACTCAAATGGATCTTCATCAGCAGGAGTTAGAGGCTTTGACGACGAGAACTCCAGCCAGCATCAGCACACCAGGACAGACCACAGCGTTGAGAAAGCAGGAGAATCAGGATCACTGACATCCCAGAAGCAGCATGTGTACCTCAGCAAAAACTGAGAAATGGTAGGGGGATGTTAGATATACTCATAATAGTGTAATGGCAATAGAAGAATTTATTATTGCTGAGTGCAAGTTGGGACTCTGGAATGACGGGCTATGGCAGCATAACTAAAAGAAAGAGAACTAGAAGGAAGACATGAGGACACTGTGGCGTTGAGCAATCAGCCACCCCGCTGTCAACGGACCTTGGTGAGCATGTAGAATAAGGGAGCGATAGCCTCACAATATCACAGTTTACCAGAACGCTCTATGCCTAAGACCACCCAGATCAACTCCTTTAGATCATAAATGGCTATTAACAAAATACTCCACCACACAAGTAAGTTTTCAGCCGTATTAAAAATGTCAGAGTCCCGAACATTTACTGGGAGGTTTTTCCATAACTGTCAGGCTTTGTAAGCGAAAGCTCTGCCCCCTGCAGTAATCTTCATTATTCGGGGTGTCAATAAGCATACGTAATGATTAAAAAATAAACAATTAACAGGTTCACCTCACAGCAAGAAGGCTTGGGTTTGATTCCTGGGTTTGGTGTTTCTGTGTGGAGTTTGCATGTTCTCCCCGTGCTTGTGTGGGCTTCCTTTGTGTACTCCAGTTTCCTCCCACAGTCCAAAAACATGCACAGTAATCTGATTGGCTGTTCAAAATCACACATACGTGTGAGTGTGAATGGCTGTATGTGTTTTGGCCCTGCAATGGCCTGGTAACATATTCAGAGTGACCCATACTTTTGCCAACAGTCAGCTGAAATGGGTGCCAGCCCCCCTACAATCCTCACGAGGATTAAGTGGCTTAGAAAATGAATGAATGAATGTATGAAACGAATCAAAGGTCACATATCGGTGATTATCTGCTGTAAAATGAATCTCCCATCATTAATTGATATTCCTGCTCAGAGATTTTGAAATCTTACATGTAAGCACTTTAACATGTGCAGCATTTAATCCATTCTGTGTGTATCAAACCTCATGCTATATGCAGTATATTTAGTATAGTACTGTACAGGGATCTCTCACTTTCTGCGGTTAATGGGGACCGTCGATTTCCGCCAATTAGGATCGACCGCCCTGACTGACATATACGTACATGTATATGTGTATATAATATGAATAAATACATAGTCAACGCCATAAATGCTTATGATAACAATTAAACATTCAAAAATAATGCATAAGATGTAAATAAAATATAAATACACACACATACATTTTTATATGAGATACGCATCTGAGTGTGTGCACGTGGACCTGTGTGCGCGTGTAAGTAGTTTTGATGGGGGGGGGGGGTTGTTATTTGTTTTTGTTTGTTTGGGGTTTTTTTTTTGCATAATTGGCCTTGTTTTTGTGGCCTTTTTTTGTTTACTTAACATTTCCCCTATTCTTCCTTAATTTCCTTATTTTTTTAATTCGATGAATATTAAAAAAAAAATGCAATGCACTGAAGCCGCACGAATTGAAGCGTGAAGTACCGAGGGATCCCTGTATATGTCTCATTCTGCGGAATAAGTGCTATTTGTGCCCACAAACTATTATATGCATAAGAATTCTTGAAAAATAACTATAAAATATTTTTTATTATTAAACAGTGTCCTACACGTTAGTCTAATATTTATATCTCTTATAACGTCTACAGCAAATCACAAGGAATGGACGTTGATCCCTGCAGCTTTGAATGATGCTCATACAGGGATTGTCATGGCTGTGATCACAATGATCCACCGTATGGTTCACCAGGCCACATACGGACTCACTCACACCTACGGGCAATTTGGAACAGCCAATTAACCAACCGTGAATGTTTTTGGACCGTGGGAGGAAACTGGAGTACCCGGAGGACACCCATGCAAGCACAGGGAGAACATGCAAACTCCGCACAGAAACGCCCAGGCGTGCAATTGAACCCAGGCCTTCTTGCTGTGAGGCAGACGTGCTAACCATTACGCCACCATGCCGCCAATATTTATATAATAAAGTGTTAACTAACTAGAACGCTGAAAAAAAATTCCTGCGTGTTCCTGCTCTTGAATACTACACTGCACATTAAGGCATAAATATAATGTTTAGAATCATTCAGAAATCTTATTATTTTTGCATTGGAGTGACACTCCTTATTCCAACGATAAACTTATTCTAAAAAAACCCTTTCTTAAAAATTTGGAACGTTCTAGAAGTCACATATTCAGCAGAAGCTTGTATCATTTGACTGTTCTAATGAAAAAAACTCATGTTTGTACCTCTGTACATTTGAAGATATTTTAAGGGGGCCCTGGTGGCCTAGTGGTGTAGGGCGCTGGATCGCCGATTCTAGGGTTGGGGGTTCGAGTCCCACTTTCCACAAGGTTGTCACTGTCCCCCCCCAGTTCAGCTAACTGGGTTATCAAAGGCGGGCCATGTCTCTCACTGTCTATGGTGAGAGGTTCGTGTAAAAGCACCATTGCTGACTTTTATAAAGAGTAGCTGCAAAGCCGTCAGCGTGTTTCTGTTGCTTGCTAAAAGGGTTGTGTCAGGAAGGGCAGTTGACATAAAAAAAAAAAAAAAAAAAATCTATGCCAAATCAAATGTGCGAATCAGATTATTCGCTGTGGTGACCCCTGAAAAAGGGAAAAAGCCAAGAAACAGATTTGAAGATATTTTAAGAATGACTGGGAGGTTCAATCACCATGTACCGTCTTACTACCTGATGCTTTTATGGAAAGTAAAAATTTTCATGTATTTCTAATTTTATGCTAAAAGTTTAGTCTTTTAATCCAGTCACCCACATACAAAGTAACAAGACTAAGTAACAGTAACAGGTGTGAGTTGTGTATATCGGCGTTTTAATGACAAGGATCAATAATTTGATCACATGTCCAAACATTTTAGTGAAACAAACCCATTTTTAGGGAAAATCAGGCTAATGCTCTGACATGCTCTGAAAGAGGCTTTTTAAATGGCTTCTGTGTTTTGGTAACAGGACTGAGAAAAATGTGAGCATCTTCTGATGGAAAAAAAAAAGTTTGTCTGAGATGGACCATTCTATCAGGTTTATTAGACATTATTCCAAGTGAGTGAAGAAAGCGGGGCAGTGGTGGTCTAGTGGTACAGGGCGCTGCATCGCTGATCTAAAGGTTGGGGGTTCGAGTCCCACTCTCCACAAGGTTGTCACTGTCCCCCCCAGTGCAGCTAACTGGGATATCAAAGGCGGGCCATGTCTGTCACTGTCTATGGTGAGAGGCATGTAAAAGAACCATTGCTGACTTTCGACAAGAGTAGCTGCAAAGTCATCAGTGTGTTTCTGTCCCTTACTAAAAAGGGTTGTGACAGGAAGGGCATCCGACGTAAAAACCTCTGCCAAATCAAACGTGCGAATCAGATGATTCACTGTGGCGACTCCCGAGTAAAAGGAAAAAAGCCGAAAGGAAGACAGACAGAATTCCAAGTGAAGAACGCTTGAATTAAAATGGTGGATGAACACTCAAGTTTTGCCCCGGTCGCTCCAGAAATTCAATAAAATAATGTCCCAAACAAAGAAAAAGAAAGAGGGATCATTGTTACGCTATAAAAATGTAAAAACAAACAAACAAAAAAATTGTGCTAATTTTTTTAAAATGTATTTTATTTTATTTTATCTTAATAAATTTTATTTTATAGTAAATATCCCTATGGAGCCAAGGCTCTGTGGAGCTTTAATATTCATTCCTCGGAACTATTCAGCAACCTGCACCTCACATTCTTATTCATTGCTTTATTCTGTCTCTCCCCCACCCCCCATTTATTATTATTATTATTATTATTTTTACTCAATTCATTCTAACTTTGTGACAAGCTGTGTGATGCAAAAATCTCTTTGGCCTGATTTATTGAATAAACCTGGTAAATATTATCTGTCCATCTGTCTGTCTGGAATTATTGAATAATTCCGAAGACTATATAAATTGGTACGAGGAGAAAATAAGGCAGAAGAAATCTTGCTTATACAAACAAGATACAAAGACGATCTATCAGAGGGTAAAAATTAAGATATTTTGTAAATCCGGAAAGGAACAAGACTTCTGTAATAAGATGTATAGTAAGAGTAAAGAAGCTTCTCATTGACCAGCAGCGTAACAGTGATGCCAAATTCATGCATCCGTCAGTCAGGCTGTGTAATGAAGAGCATTAGAATGATGATGTGGTTTATCACAGGTCAGTTGTACAGCAAAAGATTTTTGGTACCACTGAATGGATGTTAATTTAAAAGAAGATATGAGATAAGAGAAGCACAAGTGGAAGGAATAGTCTTTAGGCTGCTAGTAATCAGAGCAGGCAGCTGATGAAAAATTCCAGAGGCGTTCAGGTCCAGGATGCTGAAGGCCAGAAATGTTGTTAGCTTTAGCAGAAGTGTACCTAATGATATTACGTTAGTCCAACTGAAGGGGAGCAACTTAGTATCCTAATAACACTCACTCTTATCGTAAGTCCAGTACAGAGTCTCTCTTAGCACAGGCTGTGATTATATACCGTCAGATCCCTTGTAACAACCTGTAAGGAGACTGAATTACTCAATATACCCTCAACACAGTAACTGATTGATTCTTGTAATTTAGATGCTAAAATGAAAGATATTCCCAAAGACCCACTGGCTTTCAAATCCCACAGCCAAGTAGTTTACTGTATATTATCTTCAAAATTGGCTTTTTCCCTTTATCCGGGGTCGCAACAGCGAATGATTCACACGTTTGATTTGGCGTAGGTTTTTACGTCGGATGCCCTTCCTGACACAACCCTTTAGCAAGGGACAGAAACACGCTGACGGCTTTGCAGCTGCTCTTTACGAAAGTTACAATGGTTCTTTTACATGAGCCTCTCACCATAGACAGCGAGAGACATGGCCGGCCTTTGATAACCCAGTTAGCTGCACTGGGAAGGGGGGGGGGGGGACTCGAACCCCCAACCTTACAATCAGTGATCCAGCGCCCTATACCAGTAGACCATCATTGCCCCCTCATTTGCATTTACAACATTATTACAAATATGAAGTTCAATATGTGGGTGGCTGAACTTGTCCCTGATACTGTTTGTGTGGATGGATCATGACAGGAAAATATAGTGATAAATATATCAGTTGTGTATATATAAGGTTAAAAATATAACTATATCAGGTTTTGAAGTCCTTTAAGGAGTGCAAGGTCCCATCTGGTAGTTTAGCTTACTGTACATGGCAACTTTCAATGTAGAAGAGAATAGAATTTCTGTCTTGGGCAAAGTTGACGGTTTGCGATTCATCATTTCTCATATCACATGATACTCAGTTTTAAAAGGAAAAGAAATTCAAAGACGTGTATCTCTTTTAAAACATTAAGACAATGCCAATATCTGTATCAACATTACCAGTTGAATGGTAACGATCATATTTGTACAATCCTTTTGCCCTCTGTAATGATGTATACACAATCAATAATGACAAAAGGTCCCATAATGCACAATAATTTAATCATTTTATGATTCTTCCCATTAGTAACTGTAATCAGTCTCAGCAATGTCATTTTAAATAAATATCCAGCAGCATCAGAATCGCATAACATCGATCTTAAGTCTACTTCCACATCTCTTCTCATGTGATACCCTCACATGACATCTTTGTGCCCAATCATTATTCCTGTGATGTTTCTGCAAAGTTTATATATATATATATATATATATATATATATATATATATATATATCCCTCACTTTCTCCGGTTAATTGGGACCGAGATCCCCCGAAACCGCTGAATTCTGCGAAGTAGGATCAACCCCCCTGACTGACGTATACGTACATGTATATGTGTATATAATATCAATAAATACATATCCAACGCTATAAATGCTTATAATAACAATTAAACATTCAAAAATAATGCCTAAGATGTAAATAAAATATAAATACACATACAGACGCGTGCGCACACACACACACACACAGATGTGCACCTCACATAAAAATTTAAGTAGTTTTGATGGGGGGTTTTGGATTGTGTTTTTTGTTTTTGTTTATTTGGGGTTTTTTGCATAATTGGCCTTGTTTTGCTGCATTTTCCTTAACTTTCCCACCTATTGTTCTTTAATTTCCTTATTTTTTTTTTAATTCGATGAATACTTAAAAGAAAAAAAACAAAACTGTACTGAAGCCTTATGAATTGAAGCACGACGTAACGAGGGATCCCTGTATCCCTGTGTGTGTATATATATATATATATATATATATATATATATATATATATATGTGTGTGTATGTATATGTATATATATATATGTATGTATATGTATATATATATATATATGTATATATGTATGTGTATATGTATATATATATATATATATATATACACAGGGATCCCTCGCTATATATATATATATATATATATATATATATATATATATATATATATATATATGGATGTATGTATGAAATGTGTGTGTGTGTCAAAACAACTAAATAAATGTATAGATTTCCACCAAATTCTGACAATTGTAAGATGTTTGTTCAATACTTTACCATTTCCAGGCTTGTCCCTGAACTTGCAGGATTCTGCCTTTTATGAACATGTGACAACAGAAGGCATAACTTTCTCTTCCCCATATATTATATTTTGGTTTGATATCAAGCCATTCTATCAAAGGGCAACAACCGTAGGGAGGGGCAGAACAATAAGCAAAATAACAAGCTGCGCTTCACTACACAGCGATATAAGCATGTCACCTTGAGCTCAAGGCTGGATAAAAGTTAATGCTTAAAAAGGCTGTGGGAAGTTAATTGGGCAGCATAGTTTCATTTATTAACCAAACATATTCCTACCTCTATAACGGTAGCATTACAGATGGGGAAGATGCTTGATATCTCTCACTTTCTTCTACGCATCCTAAGAAGAACTACCAGAATATACTGACAGAGCAAGAGAAGTGCTAATAATCACTCATTTAAATTATTAAAAGAACTTGTGTTCCATTTAAACATCTCATTGGTTTCAATTCTGCTTATGTTTTTAAAATGTTATGTAATGTAATATATATTCTTAAGACAGGTGGGAAACAACATTCCACATACCATATCCATCCTTAGGGCAATGGTGGTCTATTGGTATAGGGCGCTGGATCGCTGATCCAATGGTTGAGGGTTCGAGTCCCATTCTCTACAACGTTGTCACTTCCCCCCCAGTGCTGCTAACTGGGTTATCTAAGGCTGGTCATGTCCCTCACTGTCTATGGTGTGAGGCATGTAAAAGAACCATTGCTGACTTTCGACAAGAGTAGACTGCAAAGCCGTCAGCGTGTTTCCGCCCTGCAATGGCCTGGCGAACTGTCCTGGGTGTACTCTGCCATCGCCCGAAGTCGGCTGTAATGGGCGCCAGCCTCCCCGCGACCCTGATTAGGATTAAGCGGTTACAGAAAATGAACTGATGATATCCAACCTTCCATTTGTCACACCACTTAAGCCTACTAAGATTGTGGGGCGGCTAGAGCCACCTGAGAAAAATAAAATTGGAATTATGCTCTTAGATGCTGTGCATAACGTGTGGCATGGTGGCGTAATGGTTCACATGTCCACCTCACAGCAAGGAGGTCCTGGGTTTGATTCCCAAGTAACTTTTTTGTGTTGTGTTCCCATGTTCTTTCCGTGCTTGTATGGGTTACCTTTGGACATTCTGGTTTTTTCCCACAAGCTAAACACATGCACATTAGGCTAACTGGCTGTTACAAATTGCCCTTAGTTGTGAGTGGGAATGGTTGTTTGTATAGTTGGCAAGCTGTTCAGGATGTACCACGCCTTCCGTGTCAGCAGAGATAGGATTCACACTTACTACGACCCTAGTAGGATTAAGCGATTCAGCAAATGAGTGAGTAAGATAATGAGCATAATACGAGCAGCCATAGTCTAATGGTTAGCGAAGCGGCTTTGGGACCGAAAGGTTGCTGGTTCGATTCCCGAGCCATGAGGTAAAATGTGTGGTGGTAGGGGAGTGAGCTGTACCCTTGTTGCCTCCAAATTAGTGACTGAAGTACCCTTGAGCAAGACTCAAGGTCCCAGTGTGAGCTGCATCCCACTGCTCCCAGTGTGTACTCAATGTTTACATGTGTGTCTCTAGATGGGTTAAATGCAGATGAAATAATTTCCCTTATGGGATTAATACAGTATATCTTTAGCCTAAACTCGTAAACGAGTTAAAAAAAAAAACTGATAAAGTTAATTGTAAAAATTCAGCTCATCCAGGCAACGTATGTGTTTGTATTCTTGGTTAAGTTGTTTGATTGCTTGGAGATGAACCTAATGTTCGGCTCTATGTTAATCATCCATGTATGTATTCATTATTATCATTATAATAATAATAATAATAATAATTATTATTATTATTATAATTATTATTAATCTTCTTCCGCTTGTTATGCGGTCATGTCACGGGGCAGCAGCCGAAGCAGTGAGGTCCAGACATCCCTCGCCCTAACCACTTCCTCCAGCTGTTTCTGTGGAACGCCAAGTGTTCCCAGACCACCAAAACATAGTCCATCCAGTGTGCTCTGAGTCAACCCCAGGGTATCTTCCAGGTTGAACATGCCCAAAACACCACACCTGATAGACATTTGGGAGGCATTCTAATCAGATGCTCATGCCACTTCACCTGGCTCCTATAGGGAGAGCCCTGCCACCCTGCAAAGGAAGCTCATTTCAACTGCTTGTATTTGGGATCATGTGCTTTCAGTCATTACCCAAAGCTCGTGACCATAGGTCAGAATAGGAACGTAAATCGACTGGTAATTAGAGAACTTATACAGTTATTATTATTATTATTATTATCATTGTTGTTGTTGTTTTGATTAATATTATCATTAATAATAATAATAATAATAATAATAATAATGATGACGATGACAATCATGATGATAATAATAATAATTTGTTCATTCATTCATTCATTTTCTGAACCTTTTAATCCTAACTCGAGTTATGGGGAGGCTGGCTCAATCTTGGCTGCCACAGCTCGACAGGCCACCAAAGGGCAGAAACAGGATGGCATCTCACTGGCCTCCCCGATACAAATCACCACAATTGTTCTTTTACACACTTCTCAACACAGACAGTTAGAGGCATAACTGGTCATTGATAACCCAGTTAGTTTCAATGGGGGTGGGGGGGTGGGGGTGGGCTTGGGGGAATCACCGAGCCATCACTGTCCTATTATTATTATTATTGTAGGCAGTGGTGGCCTGGTGGTAAAGGACACTGGATCACTGGTCCTAAGGTTGGGGGTTCGAATCCCACTCTGTACAAGGTTGTCACTGTCTGGGGGGGGGTGCAGCTAACTGGGTTATCAAAGGCCGACCATGTCTATCACTACCTATGTTGAGATATTCATGTAACAGGACCATTACTGACTTTTGTAAAAAAGTAGCTACATAGCCGTCAGCGTGTTTCTGCCCCTTACTAAAGGGTTGTGTCAGGAAGGGCATCCGATGTAAAAACCGATGCCAAATCAAACATGCAAATCAGAAGATTCACTGTGGTAATCCCTGGAAAAAAAGGAAAAAGCCGAAAGGAAAAGAAGAAGAAGGGGCGTCATTTTTTTCAAAATAAACAAAACAAAAATCACTCAGTAATAAATTCGATTATTATTATTTATTTATTATTATTTTTAATTATTATTATTATTATTATTGTTGTTGGTGGTGTTGTTGTTGTTTTGTTTATTATTATTATTACTATTATTATCATTATTATTATTCATTTTCTGTACCCGCTTCATCCTGATTAGGGTCACGGGGAGGCTGGTGCCCATCCCAGCCAACTCAGGGCGAGGGCAGAGTACACCCTGGACAGCTCGCCAGGCCATCGCAGGGCGGAAACACGCTGACGGCTTTGCAGCCTACTCTTGTCGAAAGTCAGCAATGGTTCTTTTACATGCCTCACACCATAGACGGTGAGAGACATGGCCAGCCTTTGATAACCCAGTTAGCTGCACTGGGGGGACAGTGACAACCTTGTGGAGAGTGGGACTCGAACCCCCAACCTTTGGATCAGCGATCCAGTGCCTTATACCACTAGACCACCACTGCCCTCATTATTATTATTATTATTATTATTATTATTATTATTATTATTATTATTATTTTAAAAGGGTTATAATTGTGGCTTAATTCAAAGTAATTTTCCCTGTGGGTGATTCATAAGCC